>VXAL01012006.1:66999-114499 GCA_013399475.1 Chauna torquata
CGGGGCGGGCGCGGGGGCGGCCGGCGTCGTCCTAACGCCCGTCTTTGTCCCTCCCCGGCCAGCTCTCCGTGGACACCCTGCAGTTCCTGCTGTTCCTCTACGTCCAGCAGCTGAACAGGGTTTCCCTGAGGACGTCTCTCATCGGGGAGGAGTGGCCCAGCCCCAGGGCCAGATCTCCCGGCCTGGCTGGCAAAGCCGCCGCCCAGAACAAGGTACTCGGGGCAGGGGGTTGCTCCTGGCGCAGGGCTCCGCTCTGGGGGAGCGTGGCCCAGGCTGGGGTATTCCTGTGAGGTGTGAGCTGCGGTCGCCTCGAGGACGCTTCGCTAAACGGTAAGCGGGATGAAGCCGGTGCCCACGCGTCGCACAACAGGAAAAGTTGCACGCAGGAGTTCTCTGGAGCCCGAGGCTGGTCGTGGAAGTTCTCGCCGAGTCTTCCTGATGCTTCCTTTCAAGAAGCAACAGGCTCTCTGCTTTTTCTGTTACCCGGGCAGGAAGCTTTTACTTCATCGGAGGCTGCTGTCCCGTGGTCTGTTGTAAAACATGAGGATTCCAGGGTGCTCCCTAGCAAAAGTACATGAAGTTGTATTTCAGAGAGGCTGAAATGCGGTTCATCAGCTGCAGATCCACCACGTGGGAATGCTAATGTCTCCTATAAAGTATTTTGAAAGGAGAGAAGTAACGTGGGTGCGTCGGGTGCAGCTTGTGGGCAGCTCTGTGTTTGAGAGTGAAGTACAAATTGACAGCATCGTGGGAAAGGCCAGCTGCAAACCTCAGCAGATTTGTTGTGACTGTGCTGTTCTGAGCTGTACGAGCTTGGGAAACGTAGGCCGGGACAAGCCGAAATGATTAAAAATAGGGGCTGGGTCACCTTATACTGAAAGACTTAACAAAGAAAGAAAGAAATGAGAGGAACTGATGGATGGCTATGAGTTAGGTGGCAGCGGAGCATCTAATCGAATTTAAAAGTTTGGTGATTTCTTCTGACTGCTGTTCAGGTATCACTGTTACTTAAAGCTCTGAACAGGAATGAGAGGTGTTCCTGTGGAGTCTGTCGCGGCGCTGGGATCTCCAGCCGCAGACAAGTTGCTCGTAGCTGCGTGTTACGCCCTTAGGGCTGCAGCCCTCACGCGTGATGAGGACAGTGTGAAATCGTAGCTGGCTGTTAATTCTGCAGCTCGCAGGCCAGCAGAGGTTGTCTTTATTAACGTCTGCCACAACTCCAGTCTTCCACTTTTCTTGGTATGGAGCCCTTTAGAATTTGAACTGATGCTTCTTTCAGAGGTTGTTTGGTTTACTGGTCCGCTTGCCTGTGAAGAAATGACCCTCTGCTTTTCCTCGTTAGAAGCACTTAATCATAGCTGAGGGTCTGGAACGGACGCAGTGATTTTCCAGCAGAGCTGTTGTAAGACCTTGGCTGTCAGTTTTTGATTTGTTTCCTACCTTCAGTGCTAGCAGCAGCTGGCTGAGTTTGTGTGGGAAGGACTGCTGGAGAATCTGTTTCTGCATTCTAGAATGAAATATTTGGAACTTGGAGTTAGAATAAGAACACTTTTCTTTTTTTGAGGAGCTTGCTGCTGAGTCCAGTTTCCTTTCTGTGTTTGGGAAGAGCAGAGCAGTGGGACTGAACACCATGTCTGACTGGCTTTCCCTCCTTTAGAACGAGCTTAGGCAAGGATGCGTTGTGCAATGGTAGAACTTGCCCTCTGTGTGAGAACTCACCTCATTCTTGTTTGTTTTTCTGCCCCCTAAGAACTGGAATGACCAGGACCACCATGCCTTCTTGCTCACCCACCTCTCGGACATGCTGGAACTGCTGCTGGAGCCGGAGCAGCTCAGCGCGTCCTCCCACGCCACCCACAGCAGCTTGGTGTCTTACGAAGCCGTCTGTGCCCTCAGCTTTCTCATCGAAGGGACTGTGAACAACTCCAGGACTGTCCATCCTCTGCACGAGCTTGCCCTCTGGCAGCCCTGTCACGGGAAGAACGGCTACTCGAAGATCTCCAAAACCTTCTCCTTCCCCAAGCTAGAGAGCTGGCTGCGGTCCTGCCTGAGGTCAAACCCTTTTGGAATGACTGCCTGCCTCAAGTCCGGGAAGAAGCTTGCGTGGGCACAGCAAGGTATCTGCGGGCCTTGCCTTTACTTCTAGAAACAACTTTCCAGTCTCTGCTCTTCTTGCTGAGCAGGGATCTGTCAGGGGCGTGGGGGCTTGCCTCTGTTTCCTCCTGCTGACAGTGGAGATGGGGAAAGTGACAGCCTAGGGGCAACTCTGTGGGAGTAGAGGGTGCTGTGTGACATCTGTGTGTATTTTTCCAGTCCTCCGATCCCTTTTGTGAGCAAACATTGATGACTTGGTTTTCAAAGGCCCCTCTGAGTGAGGTCAGTATTACTACCTTCATTATTCAAGTGCAGCCAGACACGGAAAATAGGTAATGGGATGTGTTTGTGGCAAAGCTGCGAACTGATGGAGATTTTCATGCCTTGAATCACAAGGCGTGCCTTGAATCACCCGCAACGGCATTGCAGGGGAGCCAAGGCACCTTCCACCTTAGGAGAAAAAAAAATGATTTCAAGTTTTGTTTTCTCCGACTGCGCAATAGTAAGAGTGGCGGTACGTTACGTGGAACACTGAGGTTGCTCAAGGATTGTAGAGGGAGCATTTTGTTGGTTTAGTATGTCTTAAAATGTGCTGTCCGTACTTTCAATACGGTGCTGAAAACTTGCCCAAAGGATCTTCCTGCCAAGCTAAAACTTGTGTCCAGGAACAGTCTTCTGGGAATGGAGATGCCCGTCTCCTGGCTTGCGGGAGGCTTTGGCTACCCATGAATAATTTTGAAGTGTTTTTGATCTTTAAACGTGCCATGACTTCTGGAGCTTCTGACAGCTGGGTCCTCCCATCCTGCCCAGTAGGCATCTGTAGATGGTACGACTGGTGCGTGGTAACACGATGTCACCGTGCTGCCGTCAAGTTTTGGGCTGATTATTTTCTTGAGGGATTGCAGAGCGACGTGGACAGTGAACCGTCGTGTCTGTGTCCCCATAGGAGGCATGCGTAGCCTTTTTGTTTTTTTCTTCATTTTAAATATATTGGTTAACTTTATTTTACAGTTGAAGGAACAACCAGGAGAGCAAAGATTGCCTGCAACACTCGTGTGGTGCCTGAGGTGTTCCCCATGGTGATAATGAGCCAGGTGTACAAACAGACGCTGGCCAAGAGCTCGGACACCTTGGTGGGGGCTCACGTAAGAATTCATCGCTGCAATGAGTCCTTCATTTATCTCCTCTCTCCTCTTCGGTGAGCTTTTGTTCTCTAGAGGCACAGCAAAATGTCTTTTCAGTGTTTGTTCAAGTGCTAAGCTCTTGTTAGACGGATTAAGTAGTGAAAAAGTTCTGGTTTCTGTCTTTCCCGCTGACTGCATCCTCAATCTGTGGCTCTTTTGCAGCTCTGTGACCATTGAGAAGTGCCGGAATAGCACCTTTGTGCTTGGCCCCGTGCAGGCGTCTGTTCACGTCCATAGCTGCGACAATGTCAAGGTCATCACGGTTTGCCATTGCTTGTCCCTTTCTTCCACCACTGGCTGTACTTTTTACATTCTGACGCCTACCCAGCCTCTTCTCCTCGCGGGTAACCAAGCGGTCAGCTTTGCCCCTTTCCACACCCATTACCCGATGCTTGAAGACCACATGGCTCAGGTGGGCCTGGCCACTCTGCCCAACTACTGGGACAGTCCCTTGCTGGTGTGCAAGGAGAGCAGTGACAGCAGCGTCTTCCGCCTCCTGCCACCCTTGGACTTCTACACCTTCGTGATTCCTTTTGAGATGGAAGGAGACACCACGGAGACGCCGGGGGGGCTTCCCCAAGTGTATCAGAAGGCACTGAGTCAGCGAGAGCAGAAGGTACAGATCTGGCAGAAAATGGTGAAGGAGGCGTGCCTGAGCAAGTGAGTGCTGCGTCCTGACGGGTGCGGGAGCCGCGTCGAAGCTCAGCACGGTCGTACGAACGAAAGTTTCGTTTGACGTGGCTCAGCAAAAGTGCTTTAGTAATGGGTTGGTTTGCGTGAGTTATGTCTTGCGCGTCATTCTTAGAGTATTAGTAATTAGCAATCTTGAGATCCTGACCTTTGGTGTTGTAGTGAGGGGAGTAACGTTTACTTCTGTAACTCTCATGGAGGTGCTTTGTCGCGATTGCATTTTCCTCACTTGCAAAACTCAAGAGGAAGCATGCCTAGATGCTGCTGGGGGCCAAGGCGAGGGATCCATCCTGGTGGCACGAGTTTGCAGCTTGCCTCGTGCTGGGTACCGTCTCCTTGCTGTCTCTGTTCTGCTTCCAGTGTCGCATGCTGACGTGGGTGAGATCTGGGCGCGCACCCTGAACAACAGCTCCACAAATTATTGGCCTGCAGCTGATTGGTGATCATTCTTAGCCCCAACCTTTACATTGAGACTGAAGCTTTAAATTACTGTCCCATCTGTTGTTGAGGTGAGCTAAGAATATGGATGTGGACCATTACAGTAGATCACCTCATGGACAGTAGCTTTTAAAGTTCTCTTTAAACTCTTCTGCCCAGCTTTTACTGTACTAACTAGGCCTCTCCTAGCCCATCTTGTGTACTGAAACTGGTCTGTTTGCTTTCTCAGCACCTATTGCGGCGTTCTGAAAAAATTCACCTTGCTTCCTTTGTCCCCGTGCTTTCTTGAGCAGCCAGCCAGATGGGGCAGGTGTAAAAATTTGTTGACTTCAGTTTTGCTGCTTTTACCTTTTGTGAGCTATTTTGATGCAGCAACCTGAAGGAGCTGGCTTCCTTTACAAATACAGAATGGGGGTAGAAACGCAGATATTTGATTTTAGAGACTTGAAGAGGTGAAAACAACTTTTGATGCGTAAGCTGTACTTGAGCTGTATATATTTTCTTCCTATTCTGTGCTCAGCTGATGAGTTGTGATGGGCGTGTAACTGGGTGCTGAGAAGCAGCGATCTCAGAGGGGGTTAGTCTGTGGGACACACAGAATGTGAAAACCTCCTGTTGGGTCAAACAGTCAACACTTCCTCTCATACGAGGCTGTGGAGTTCTAGTCCATTTAGTTGTTCATTGTTTCGGAGTAGCTTCCTCAGCTTTCCCTGTCCCTTTCTGGACGCCAGGCACCTTTGTGCTGAGAGTGCAGGAGCCTGCAGTTTGAAAGAGCTCCAGAATGGGAGGGAGAAAGGATTCTTGGGCAGGATTTTGCTACAGACGGAGAACGGCTGAGCAGTAGTGACCAGGTAGCGGTGACAGAATTGTAAAAACCTTCAAAGCTCTCAGCCCTTGAATCTTGAAGAGCAATGGAGGGGAAAGTTTTAATATCAGCCTTTGTGCTGGAGTCATCTGTTGTGTCTGTCGACCTCATCTAAGGTGCTGCTTGTCTCTCCAGCCACTGCCCTCCCAGGGCTGCTCCTCACCGCAGGGTTTTGTGAAGGTGTTTCACCTCTCAAAATCTTACAGTTAAAGAAATGTTAGATAATATGGGTGATGCGCTTAGATGTAGTGTCCTCTACAGAAGTCACAGGAGGCGGGAGCTTGGTACTGGAGTGGTTTATTTCAAAAAAGGGGGAAAATTTGCCAGATTTAGAAGCTTGCTGAAAAGATGCTGGGCAGTAAAAAGTGTGTCCCCTGCAGGCAGGGAGGCAACTAGAGAGACATCTTAGAGCAAACTGGTTATCGGACTTGTAGAAAGAAAGAAAAAAAAAAAAAGCTGCTGGTGCTTGAACAGGGAGGTGAAAGAGACTGTTACCGACCAGAAGGCAGCTTTCAAAAAAGTTGAGGTTGTCTGAATGAGGAAAGTGGGGAAAAAAAAGAATGTAAATCTTGCCAGGCTAAAGGTAAGAACCCCGTAAGACAGGACCAGTGAGAGAGCTTGAAGTACAACTTGCAAAGGCATAAAATCCTGCTTGCTCATTTTCCGAGCACATCAGGCAGAAAGTCTTTCAGGGTCGGCAGCAGATCGAGATATATAATAAGCACTTGGGGAAGATAAAACCATAAAGAGAAGGAAGAAGTGACTGCCTTTGTGTTCACATTCACTGGGGAGGAATTTAGGTTAGTTTTCAGCCTAGAAACCTGCTTTCTGGGGAATTTGTCAGTGAATGTCTCCAATGGAAGTGACAGTGTGACGAAGAAGAGCCTTTAAATTGACAAAAGGGTGTGGGTATACCGGGCCCCTCTGAAGCTGAGCGGCGCAGGAATGAATAGGGATGGTTTGCTGCTTTTCACAGTACAGGATAGGAGCATCAAAACAAATCAGGAACAGAGTCAAACCAAAACCACAAGAATCTCCACCGGGTATTGAAAATGTTTTGTGTAGGTTCAGAAGTGAACTGTGTAAGCTCATAGGGGAAAAAAAAGTCTGTCAGGAGCTACTCAACGCTTATGCTGCCTTTGGCGAAAGAAATTCAGGAGCTGAACTGATCCCAGATGGCTGGGATGCTCTTTTGGAGAAACACTGCTGAGCCTGTGCTGCTGTTGGACATTTGACCGCTGCCAGAGACAGAGAGCCTGAGTGATCTAAGTGATATATATACCTGTTATTGCTGGTCTTACAAAAAAGAAAGAAAGAAAGAAGTCATTTACCAGTAATGGGAATTATTTGAGGAGTGTTGTTTATACGCACATTTTTTCCTGATCTCCATTCTCTCTCTTTCAGATGCTGTCAGAACAAAATTTTCTGTCTTCAGTGCTTGAACACTCATTACTGATCTTCTTTTTCTACCTTTTCAGACAGTTTTTATTCTGTGCTCTAAGAGTAAAGCAGAGGAAGCCTTATGGAGCAGGGTGGCTGCTAATGGAGTGGGGAAGTTTGCACGACTTGTCTAACTCTGCTGAGTTCTACCTTTGGGGTTAATTTTAGTCATATTCACTTGGTAAAAACCTTCTCTTCTTGGTACTGCAGTTCTTGAACCAAGCGCAGCTCTTAACCAATATATATAGAGGCTCGTTTCGGTAGTGAAGGTGAGGTTTAGAAGTATAATACTATAAAAAAAAGAAGTGTGGCTTTTGCATGCTTCCTTGCTGATCATCATCTTTTGGTTGCAGGGAGCAGAGGAAACAGTTCCAGATGCTGGTGGAAAGCAAGTTCTACGAGTGGCTGGTTCAGACAGGGAACCGTCAGCAGCTGGATAGCCTAGTCCCTCCTGCTGTGGGCTCCAAGCAGGCAGCAGGATAGTATCGTGTTCCTGTGCAACGAAATGACAGGAAGAGTGAGTAGAGGGCACCTCTCTTGATTCCTCTGTATCTAGAAGAATTGTCCCATGTTTGTGTGCACAGCCTAGGCAGAGGTGGAAAAAGCTGGAAGCTGTGTTCGGTGGAGATTCTCCATTTGCTTTTAATTCTTGCTTTGCAGTCAGAACCTCTTTTTAATTTGAGCCTGTTCTCTGTGTACTCAGCACCTCCCTTGTTCTCCACAGGTGGTGTTTGATCTCTTGGCAACATCCACATGCGTCTGTAAAGGCAGATAGGCATCTTGTGCATAATCTGAAGTAAAAACTTATTTGAACAGCTGCCTTTTCAAAGAAGCTGTGTATTAATGTCTGTACTTACCTGTCTCACTTTTTAAGAGAATTGAGTGACACTTCAAATGATTCTTACTTTGCAATCTCTTTCTCTTCCCAAGCAGAAGTGGTTTAGGAGCCAGAGGCAGGCCCCTATCATACTCTTCTGCTATTGCATGTTTCAAACTATTAGAAACGTTTTTTTTCTTTTTTTTTTCCCCCTTAGTCTTCACGTTGCCTTCTCTTTGCTAGTGTTGGACGTAAAATTTGCTCTTCTGCTTTGTTACAGAGTTGTGGAAACAGACAGCGATGTCCTGAAAACAGTTCTCATATGACTTTGCGGCTGTCCTGACTGAACGTGCTTGATGTGGATCTGATGCCCAGCCTCCATGTGGATTTGGTCATCTCTCTGGTTTAGGGTTTCTGATCGCTGCCGCTTTCCCAGGAACGTGCTGTAACTATTCTGTTGGTAACTGAGGAAGTGCCTGCTACTGGAGGATGATGAGCAAGTTCGCCTGCCCCTTGTTGCAGGGAGGCTGGCGTCATGGTTAACATCCCTGGTGTGCAAGTGTCCAGTAAAGGAGCCTTTCCTGGTGTAACGCTGGACGTAGAGCCCTGGCTGTCGCACGAATCTTTATGGTACAAGCCAGCTGCACTGTTTTTATAAATGTGAAAAACAAATGTTTGATTTTTTTATGAAAGAAATTCTATAGATTTTTTTTTTTAATATGAAGATGGCACTTAAGCGATGTGATTTTTGTGGAATTATCTTTCCTGTACTTTTGCTTTGTTTTGACAAATGTCAATAAAATGGAGTTCTCAGATAAGCCTGGCACGTGTTCTAGGGAACGACTTTTACCTGTACAGCTGGAGTTAGAGGGACACAGCATCTTCACGGCTTTAATGAAACGTGAACTGGTCGGCTGAGCTTTCCTACAATGTATTATTTCTTGTCAAGAAATAGCATCAACTTGAATGAGTCCCGTTTTCATTTTGTGGTAGTGGACCCTGTCTTGGGGAGACGTTCTCATAGCTGAGCACCTAAATTAGCTAGGCAAAATAGGCAAAGGCGTTGCGTGGCTGACTGAACGCAGCAGCTGCGTGTGACTTGTGAGGAGCTATCCAAGCTGAGAGCGGGAGGGAGGCAGTGGGATGCAGTGCCCTGCTGTACGTGGCTGTTGGGCTGCTGGAATTCTCCTGAAGGTCTCTCTTCACTCCTGGGGAGGCAGCTCATTTGAATCATATTTTGAAGACAGAGCAAAGGACTTGGGGTCAGGTACTGACTTGGGGTCAGGTGGAGGTGTGCCGATTGTTACCAGTCGAAGATTTGGCGTCTTTGGAAGTTGTGCCTGAATAAGTTAGGTGTGCTCCCACAGCAGTGTCAAGTGAGCTGTTCAGTGCCTGATGGTGGTGGTTCTTCCAGACTTCCTGCATCCATCTTTCGTCATCTTGGCTGCTCGGTGTGACTCGAGTACCAGTCCTTGCTTTGCGTTTTGTCTGACACTTGGGCTCTGGATCTGTTCTTAATAAAAGCAAAATTATATTCATCTGCAGCTTTCATTCTCTGGGTCCAGTGTTAGTTCAAGTTCCGTTGTTGTTTTAGTACTGTATAAAGCTGTAAGATTTAATTCTAAGGCATTAGGCAATACAAGGTGAGTTTACTATATTTAGCCAACTTTTAAAGGAGGGATGTGCAGAGAGACTGGTGGAGCTTGGAGTTGTCCTGCTGAACCTACTGGGTTGCCTTTTAATAGGACCTTGGTCCTGGTTGGACTGTGGTCTTCATATGACAGCATTTGGATTAAAAAAATAAATATCTGTGAGTGGCGTCACAGCTTTGTAGCAGTAAGAGCTGTGAGCAGCAGCACTAGATGATTCAAGACACCTAACTCAGGAAGAGAATGAGATGCTGCTGAGCATCTGTCTGACTGTCGTACCCGACTGCAGCTTCCTACAGCGTTCAGCAGAGCTGCAGCAGCGTACGTGGGATAGCATGCGGAGTTGGAGTTGCGAGACTGCTTGTCCTGGCAGGTCTGAAGAAAGGTCTGTGTGTTTCAGGCGTGGCTGTGCTAGAATCGTGCCCCTTCGTCTCGCTAAGCCTTTCGGTTGGCGCAGTGAATAGCTGCAGAGGTGTTTTTTGTAACGCAGGGGCTCGGGGCGGTGTGGGTGTTCAGAAGCCAGCATTCTTCTCCCTCCCTGCTCAGTGGGCCGAAGTGGGGCTAAAAGAAATGATCCCTTGCTGAAATTGCAAGCAGTGGGGTAAGAATGTTGAGTAGAATTTGCATCACTGGCAAATTTAGTCAGAAATTTAGGTGCGTTCTTTGCTATTTGCTGTCACTTTTGTGGTGTCTGGCCAGAAATACTTCCTTTCCTTGATGTCGGGCACCATTTGGAGCAATATAGCTCAGCTGAGGGTGTGCTATAAAAATGCACAGCATCTTTGCTGTCCGGAGGTTTCCATTGTGGGCTTTTGAAGAAGAGCCTCTAAGCAGAGGCTGTTCTTCGCAAGCCTGTGGTCTGCCCTGAGCTTGTGCTCGCCCTTTCTTAGCTGCACCCTTTGTTGTATGGGAACATCAATAAATATTTGGATTTCTTCCTCGCAAACGGAGATGGGTCTTTTTAGAGCTGACTAGGATGCCTTCTTGTTTAACATGCTTAAAGGGAGAGCAGCCAAAATGCCCTCCCCACTACCCCATCCTCCAGGACTTGGCAGGGAGCTGTGTGCTTTGAGTGTGTTTGGCAGAGTTTTGGTGTTCTGACTCAGCAAACGGTAACAAAGGGAGGACAGCGAAGCCTTCCTTTATTCCGTAATCCTGTTTGCTTTTCTGGAAACCGGCTATAGCCTCAGAATCACTGACTCAATTTTTGGATCCTATTCTCATGACAAAGCGGCTGTCTGGTTTAAAACAAGCCCGTTATAAAAAGGGTGCCTCGGATCCTGGGTGTTTGTAAGAGGTCCTGACGTGCCTCCAGCACTGGGAAGTTTGGCTGGAACGCAAAATGTCCGGTGCTGGAACCAAGGTAAGTTTATTTGCAACACGTACGTGATATTTTAAACTGCGCTGGGGCTTGATGCCCTGTAAATTGATGGCGGAGGCTGCGGTGCCAGTGGTGAGCATGATGAGCTGTGTCTGCAGAACAGAGTCTCGTGGAAAGCTTCCCGGGGACGAGCTGAGTCCTAGTGGTAACCGCCGCATCCCCCTTCCATGGCGGAGCAAAGGATGTGCTGCGACAGACCGATGCCTGAATCCCGGCCACAGCACCGAAGGCGATAGGAGTCCCAGAGGGAAGAGAACCGAACCGGCCTTGTGATCTGGCAGAATCAGGAGGGATGATTTAAACTGGAGGAGGAGGTAGATCACAAAGCTCATCTTCAGCTGGAGGGACGTGCATCAGACGGGGATCCAGCTCTAATGCTGGGATCTTAGAGCTGGAGGTGGGCAGGGCTGAGCTGGTTGGTCACGCAGACAGACCTTGCTGCAGGGTGGGGACGGGCAGGGACAAGGGTGAGAACTCGGGGCCTGTGGACAGCTTCTCCTGTGAAGTGTTTAACAACCGCTAAGAGGCTAAGGACAGGCGAACGTCGTCCCCTTGTAGTCGTTTGCTGGGTTACATTCCTCTTAGCCTGCGGAGACTGTAAGACCCAGAGGGGCAGAGAGCGCCGAGGCAGTGGTTTTGTAGGCACTGGTCTGTGCTGTGGAAGATCTGGACTTGGTCTCTGCTTCCCTGCGCCTTTTGTGTGGTTTGAAGTGACTGGGCAACTTCTGAGCAGTCATTAGAAAGCGAGCGTGGTGTACCGCTGCCTCCTAACCCGGTGGCCGTCCGATGGCGGTGGAGCAGTCCTTGTGTACCCGTGCGCAAAGGTGCTGCGGAGCGTAACTGCCGGCCGTCTGCGTGAAGGTACCTAACCGCGTAGTGCCTTTACCGCTGCTGGAAACCCCGTCCTCTCTCAGCGTGCTTTACCCTGACTGATCATGTGCTGTGGTGCAGCAAAACGTCCGGGACGAGCTAAGTCAGAGAACGAGTGCACATCTCTGCTGTGCTCTTGTGTAGCGTGTTCCAGGGAGAGAAGGCAGCGAAGGAGAGAATTAAAGACTATTTCCCGCAACCTAAGCAAGTGGTCTCCCCTAGAAGGGGGTCACTGCCCCCATACCGCTTTCTTAGGAAGCAGTGGGCGCCGCCAGGTGCTGCTTACGGTTGTTGTTTACGAGTTTCCTTCTAACAGAGCTGCTGTTGGGAAGAAATGTGATAACTGCTACGAGGTGGCCGAGGGAGTGAGGGTTTTGCGGTCGCGTAAGGAAGATCTGCTGGGGCAAATCTGTTGTCCGCCAGGTAAGCCCCCAAGTGAAGTTTGGGCAGCGAGCGGTTAGCGGGATAGCACTGTAAGCGGAGCGGCTCGATGGCTTTGCTGGCGGGAGGCGATTTGCGGAGTAAGGTGCGACTGAAACGAACCCCCGAGTCTGGAATTGAAATCTGTAATTCGCCTGTCATTATCCTGCAGGTGAAAACCAGCAGTCTGCCCTGTTTGTGCCCGCACCACCGGAGGGGAGCTGAGAAGCTCAGAGTCCGAGGGTCTGGAATGAACTGAGGGTGCGTGCAAAAGGCCATGGTGGAGAACGGGTGGGCAGGAGCCCTCTCCTTGCATCTTCCTGTAAATGCTCGAAGAATAAACCAACAAACCGCACTTTTAGTTGGTCACTGCTCTGTGGCCGTATCCTCAGTGCGTTCTCAGATTTCTTTGGCTTTTTGTGGCTTTGTAAGTGCAGGGAGAACATCTCCAAGGACCAGCGGGTAGCACTGCCAAACTGAAGTTCACTTGTGTTCCTCGGGGTGGGGAAGGAACGTCAGATGAGCTCTCCTTTTCTGTTACAAATTAGAAGGTCAGCTTAGCCAACCTAGCAGACAAAGCACGGTTGCTGTGACAGGGCACAGTACCAAGGATGTAAATATCCTCTCCCCGGATGCCTGGTTGGGCTGGTGGGACACCCTGACCAACCACCTCTGGGAAAACTGTAACTGACTTGTTATTTATTTTTTTACACAAAGTGAATGTAAAAAAAAAAAAATAGCCAGCAGGTTGTCCTAGGTCTGAGTCTAGCTCCAAGGCTGAGATCGTGACGATAATGAACAGTATTTTTAACACCAGTGATGTTAAGTCGATACAAGAAGCCAGAGCTCCATAGGTGAAGTACAACTAGCTAGGAGCAAAAGGTGATCGCATATCTTACTACTCCAGCTATGGAAAAACTAAGGAATCAGCTGTTCAGTGTTTTTAATGACTGGAAAAGCTATGAACAGGGGGTACTGAGGCTGCCGGATTGTCTGCTTTGCCTTAGTCTTAGCTTAGTCTCCTCTAGGGGCAGAGGGTGAGAAGTCAGGCTGGCGTGCGGGCAAAAATGGATTACGGCGTCCTGCGTGTTAGATGTTCAAGTCACTGGGGCCAGAAAAATTTGCTCCAGAGCAGCTGGGGGAATTGGCTGAGGCGATCTCCATTGCTACCAAGTGACCCGGGCAGCATGCGTGGGGCTGATGCCGTACTAAGCAGGTTGGAAAAGGTCAAATGCTGTCTGAGTTTGCACTGTGTTGAATCAACCGGCTTGCACGCCAGTTGATTCAGTGCAAGGCTCTAGAAGACGCTGGAATGAGAGACTGGTTCTGGTCAAAGCAATGTGATTTTCTCTAGGAGAGTCACGGTCAGTGTGACAGCACTTCGTGGTGGGACTGCTTTTGGCATGGCCTGACTTCACGGTACCGTGAGCAAGCAAGGGATATAGTAAAAAAACAAGCATGGTAGTTTGGGAACCCTTATTCAGAAGAGCAGATCTTGATGAGTAGTTGTCATCTGGAAGGGCATAAACCAGGGCTGGACAAAGGACTGGCTGGGACTTGGCAGCTGAAGGACCTTTTGAAGAACGCACACCTCACCTCTCCAGGCCTGGGCTGGTGAAACCTCGGGCGAGAGGGACGGAGTTTGCTCACCAGCTCTCGAGATCAGCTTGAAACAGGTTGTGATCAAGCAAGGGGAAAAAGCATCCCTAAGCAAAGTATTTTGCGATCAGCTGGCTGGCTGTAGTGCAGATCTTTGGAAAGAAGTGTGGTGATGAATCGGCAATTTGCCAGCCATATCAAACTTGTGACAACAGCAAAGCGCCAGAGCAGAACAAGCCAACTGCAAATGCAGTCCTCGACACAAAGAACCGAGCTGCCCGCGTACTTGAAGCGCTCCTTATTTTTTTTTTTTTTTTCCTTTTGGTGTTGGTAATGCTCATGTGATGTCCAGTTTTTGACATTGACTTTTGACCAGGTAGAGTGGAGGCAAGGAAACGATCACAGGGCTAGAAAACATGACCCAAGGGGGAAGAGACCTCACCACCCCCTTGCCGGTAAAGGTCTAACTGCAAATGCTTCATAAGCCAACCGCTTAGTACAGTCCATTGACTACATATGGCTGCCTTGGGCATAATTCAGTAACTACTGATCTAGAGAAGGTGGGAGGGGAATATATCAGTAGCGCTCGCTGCAAAGAGAACAGGAGCTTTACCAGGGGCTGGGCTGGGACAGAGCTAGGTGCTGGAAGGGCAAGGAGTTGGCGGTGGTCGGAGATAGCAGGGCCAGGTTGGTGAATCTGCTGCCAGGGTTGTTCGGAGGCAGCTGAGCCTGCTCTGTGGGTGGGCTTGGTGGCTTTTTGGCATCCTGAAGCCTCTGTTTTCAAATATTTCAAACCACAATGTGGCTAGAAGCTGGTCTAGCGGGAGGTGTCCCTGGCCACGGCAGGAGGGTGAAACTAGGTGGTCTTCAAGGTCCCTCCCAACCCCAAGCATTCTGCGGTTCTACAGGATACAGACTTTGGAAAAGAGCTTGGGAGGATTGCCCTTTCCCTGGAAAAGCTAAGTCTGGGGACTAAATCACTTGTCTTTTTTCTATTCCTCTTCACGTTAGAGGCAGCAGGGGTTACAGACCAGCTCGGGTTGCGATTGCGCGGTCTGGAGCGACGTCCGTCTGGCGGCAAGGCCAGCGCTGCTCACGGCTGCCTCCCCCTGCGCGGCGGCATGCGGAGCCGTCCCACTCCCCTCCTCGCCTTGTGTTTCAGGTCACCTTCTACGAAGACAAGAATTTCCTGGGCCGGCGCTACGAGTGCGAGAGCGACTGCCCCGATTTTCACACCTACCTGAGCCGCTGCAACTCCATCCGGGTGGAAGGAGGCACCTGGGTGGCCTACGAGAGGCCCCACTTTTCGGGGAACATGTACGTGCTGACGCGGGGCGAGTATCCCGACTACCACCACTGGATGGGCCTGAACGACCGCCTCGGTTCCTGCAAAGCCGTCCAGATAGTAAGTGTGACGGTCCCCAAGGGGTGCCCGTATTCACGTAGCTGTCCCTTCGGCGTGCTTGCGGGTGGCCCCCGTCCTCCTGGGGGACCCTGCGAGAGGACAGCAGTAGGGGGTTCGCTCCCACGGGGCTGCTCTGGGAACAGCAAAGCGTTTGGAGAGCGGAGAAGGTAGAGCTCTTCCGTTCTTGAGCACAGTGGTGAAAAGCAGCTCCCTCTGACTGCTTTGCAGGTGAGTTCTGGAGGAACAGCAGCGTAGTCCCGCCTGCACATTCCTCCAGGGACCCATCCAACCGGGTCGCTCCGAGGTCTGCCTCTCGCCTCCCCCTGGTTTGCTGCCGCCTGATCCGACTCCGACAGCGGGCGCGGGGCTCGTAGCAGCGGGGTGTGGGTTTTGCAGGATCACCTGGGAGCGCGGCGCAGTTTGTTCGGCTCTGCCAAGCCGCGGCTCCCTCCCGGCACAGGGGACCGAATCTGAGCAGCACTGAGTCCCGCTGGGGCAAGCTGGGAGAGCAGCCCCGGGGGCAGCAGCCTTTAAAACCGGTAGGGTTGGGAGCACGGGCGCCTGAGGCCGAGACGCCGAGCGCTGATGTTGCTGCGTCTTTGCCAGCGCTGGCGGGGACCTGTGCATTGCTGCCGCGGCTTGCCATCGCGTGGAACAGGTCTAATGGCTTTGTTTTTGTCTGGAAGTCCACCACCGCGGGTTTGAGCTGCGTGTAAATCCCTTCGCACGGAGCGAGGAGAGCTTCCAGCCAGTGCAGAGCCCTGATCTGGTGCAAGGGATGGAGCGGGAGCACCTGGGATGGGTAACAGCAGCACAGCTTCCTCCGCCAGCATGAAACGCAGAGGCCCGGTGCTGCATGTCCACCCCTGCCTGGTTTCGCAGGGGCCGGCTGCTCGCAGGCGTTGGGTCAAAGTGCCCCAGAGCAGCGGCGTGGATCCGCGAGACCCCGCGGAGCTCGGCTGGGGCTGGCGCTGAGAGCGGACGGGAGGGGAGGCGGGGGAAGACGGTGTCCAGGCAGCTGCAGATTAAAACCGCCGCAGCGCCTTCAGGCAACGCAGCGCTCGAAATCACAGTGGAAAATACCCGCGCTGCGTTCGCCTGTAATACAACCCAGCTGGGGTCACCAGCTCATTAAACTCCTCATTGCCTGGAGGAGCGGGGAGTGGGGGGGTGCATCCCTCCACTCGGCTCACGCTGAGCAGCTAAAGGGTTTGAGCAGGCGGCCTGCCTGGGATAGAGCCCAGCGCTTGCTCATCCCTCCCCAACGCCCGTCTGAAGCGGGGGCTGTGGTGGGGGTTTGAGCTGAAAGCGCTCTGCTTGGGCTCGGTGCCCTCTTTGCATGTGATGCTTGGTCGAGAATTGCCCCGCACCGTGCTTTTGGGGGGCTGATGTGAGCCGTTCCGCGCCGTCCCGGTGTGCTGGGGGGCGGCTGGTGCCTGATCTGAGCTTGGCCGTGCCTCGGCTCCGCTCCCATCCCCGGGGAGAGGCGTTGATGCCTCCCCAAACACCCTGCAATTCTCTCCCCTTTTCTTTCCAGCCAAGCGGAGGCCGGGGCCACATCCAGCTATTTGAGAAGGGGGATTTTGGCGGGCAGATGTTCGAAGCCACCGAAGACTGCCCTTCCATCATGGACGAGTGCCGCATCCGCGAGGTCCACGCCTGCCGGGTGCTGGAGGGCGTCTGGGTTTTCTACGAGCACCCCAACTACCGGGGCAGGCAGTACCTGCTGCCCGAGGGGGAGTACCGCCAGCCCGTGGCGTGGGGAGCCGTGAGCCCCGCCGTCCAGTCCTTCCGCAGCATCGCCGAGTGAGCGGAGAGGAGCCGGGCCCCCCAATAAAGCAGTTGAGTCGCTCGGTTCAGCCTGTCCTGCTTCTTCCCTGCGCGTGAGCCTGCCTGCGAGATGTCCCTGCCCCAGCGGAGCCGCCGCGGAGCTAAGCCTCCTCCAGGCAAAACCCCCTCCGCCATCTCCCGTTGCCTCTATCTCCGCCGTCATCTCCTTCCTCCGCGCTGGCCCTGTCCCCTCCGTCCCTCCTGCTGCTCCTGGGTGGGATGGCAGCGGCTGTCCTATTTCTTGAGGAGCGTGTCCCTCTCGTGGTGCACAGGGCAATGGGAGCAGGGTGGGAGGCGGAGGTGACAGGCGGGGATCCCAGAGCAGGAGGGTGACAGCTGCAGCCTCCACGGGGATGCTGGGGACCCTGGCAGCCCGGAGCGTCAGGATGCCCATCATAGGTGTGAGACAAGGGGACCAGCCACTGAAAATGGGGCAGTTAGAAGAGGAAAAAGAGGCTGGAGGCGGACAGAGATGGCGAGCACCTCAAAACTCCCCCGAGATGGGAGATTGCTGCTGAGTGCTCCCAAAGAGCAGGAGGGAAAGGGAAAGAGTCGGTCCCCAGGCTCCTGTGATATGCAGGGAGCAGAGGGGGCCATCAGGCTCACCAGAGCTCCCAGTCAGCCCAGTTTGGAGCACCCTGTTTTGCCCAGTGCCGCTAGATATCAGGCTGGACGTGTGCCCATGCAGGAATAAGTGATGCTGTGCGGGGCACTCTCCTCCCGGGGACCCCCAGCCCGTTTGCATATGGAGCAGAGGGACCCTGGGATAATGATGGTGGCAGAAACAGAGCCCTCCCGGCCGTGCTCGGCGGTCCCCTCCCGGTTGATGTATGAGGTTATTACGGAGCGGGGAGGCAGGTTAAGCGATGCTTGTCAAACCGCGAGCACCGCGAGCCCCCGGGAGTTATTCCCCCTGCGAAGGGCGGTGCGCGTCCCCATCCTCCCCCTGTGCCCCCTCGCCTTCCGTCACCTCTCTCCTTTCCTCCGGGGTCTGGTTCGGCCTCATCTCTGTGAAGGCAGGTGAGTGGTGGGCTCTCTTCTCTGTTTCTCTGTCCTAGCGGCGTCAACGGGACGTGGGATGCAGGCAATTCAGCGTCACAATTGGGTCTCAGCGGGGGTGTCGGTGCCCAAAACTCCCTTCCAGGACCGACGGCCGTGCCAGCAGCAGCTCCGGCTCCCCCTTCCCCTGGCAAAGCTCTGCAAGAGCCTCCCAGGGCTGCCTGCCCAGGGCACCGGCTCGAGCGTGCTCTGCCCGTTGGGCTTTGCAGGGAGCCTGTTGCCATCCCCGTTTTCGTATGAAAGGTTCCTGCGGGTAGGTGCTTGCCAGATGGTGCCTTTCCAGCCATCTCCCACCTTGATTTTGGAGACTCTGCCTGGACAGCCCGTGTCCCTGCGGTGGGACACGTGGGGCACTGCAGCTCCTGCTGCCCCTCCACCCTCGAGCATCGGACGAATCGGGCTCCGCTTTGCCCTTGCGGTCACATTTCCTCCCTGCGTCCTTCCCGTACATCGCTTGAGGTACCCGCGGCCAGCATGCAATTATCCCAACTCTTCCCCCTCCCCATCCTCCGGCCGGCTCTTGCCCTCCAGTGAATTTTGCCTTGTGCCCCCTATGCTGGCAACCAAGGCGAATAACAATAAAATATGCTAGTTGTGTGTTTTTTATTTTATTTTATTATTATTCTAGATTACTTTTTCCATCGGGGGCTCCCTCGTCACGCCGCAGCCGAGCCTGTATGTATATGAGCAGCGGGGAGCGCAGGCAATCCAACCCAGCCCGCTGATGCCATTGCTCGACAGCTAATTTCCATTTTTCGGTATCAGGGGGTCTGCTCCGGTAATTGGCATGCAGATTGTGTCTGATGGGCCTGTTCTACACGAGAAAAGACTCTGCTAGTTAGAATAAGCCAACCCCAGGCTGATGGATGGGGCATAAGGAGGTCATTGCGAAAGAGAATATACGGACGCACATGTGCGAAATGTGAAATTTCTCCCCCCTCTCCCCCCCACTTTATCTGGCAAACTCTAATCTATCATATTTCATTGAGACAAATCCTGCTCCGTTTTCTTCTCCTTTTTCCCTTGAAGGGAAATGTGCTGGAACCTACTCCTGGATTTAATAAGAAGATGGTGCGGCATCGCAGGAATTAAAGCGGTGCCATGCTTCATTAGCAGCTGGGGATCATGCGGAGCTGGCCCAGATGTTAATTACACTTTGGGAATTAATTGCTGTAAGGCGTTTCTCTCCTCCATCATCTGTAATCCAGTGGGTGTGCGAGGACTTCTTGAAGCGGGAGCTATGGGGTGGGTGTCTGTCCCCTCTGTCCGTCTGTCCTGCTGCTACTTTTCCCCCCATTTCTGTCCTGCCAGAGGACAGAAATGATGCGGTTGGAAATGCAGAATATTCCTCCGAATGCTGCTGATTTGTTCCCTTGCTGAGCTGCCCGGTGAGGCACGGTTGTTTCCACGACTGAGCATCGCACCTTTGGGTTTCTGCAGTTGCAGGGAGGTTGCGGTGGCCCCGGTGGGACCCTCGCACTCAGCTTTGCCCCCCAAAACTGCTCCCAGGCACAAAGGGTGCGAGGCTGGGGGCACAGCACGGTTTGGCAGGAGCTCCAGCCGCGACCTGCCAGCCTCTCATGCGTCCTCCGTCAGCTGGAGGGGTTGGTGATGCTCTTCAGCCTCGAGACATCAACAAACTTGACGGAGGAACCTTTCCTCCACTGGCAAAGTTTGTTAACGAATGGCTAACGACCCGGCAGCCTCCCTTATTGCTGTGTGGTTCCCTCACATCCCTGCCGCTTCGGCTCCCGCGTTTCCCACCACCTCAGCACGGAAACCAAAGGCCCTGTGGGTTCAGTTGCTTCCTTGGACCACACCTGGGCAGTCTCTGAAGGTCCTCGCAGGTGATTACAGCAAATGCTTTGATTTTGCCCGTGCAGCCCTTCCAGGCATCCTCTTTTCCTCTCCTTTATGCGCAAATGCGTCTCCTGTTGACGCTGGCTGAAACGCAAAGGTTGTGCGCAGCAAAGCGTTTCAGGAGGGGATGGTCCAGACCAGCCCGTGGCCTGGTTTGAGCTTCTGGGTGAAGCCTGGCCCAGCTCTGGGCACACACAGCTTCCAAGCCGTGCACGAGCAGATACAGCAGCAGAGCCAAGCTGCTCCATGTCTTGCGTGAGGCCATGTACCCCAACGCTCTGGCACCCCAGCTTGGGGCTCCCCGGAAATTGCAGGGGGAGATGGAGAGGCAAAGGCAGTGCCCAAGGGATCAGCTGTCCCTTTGACAGTCCCCAGCAGAGGGCAATAGAAGCAAATGGAAGAGACAAGACTTTGCAAGTGATGTGCAAGAGGAGCAGTTTTCAAGCCAGTGACATGCAAGCAGAGCGATGTGCAAGCAGAGCGATGTGCAAGCAGAGCGATGTGCAAATAATTTGCAAGCAGAGTCATGTGCAAGCAGAGCGATGTGGAAATAATTTGCAAGCAGAGCCACGTGCAAACAGGGTGATGTGCAAGCAGAGCGGTGTGCAAGAGGAGCCAAGTGCAAGCAAAATAATGTGCAAGCAGGATGATGTGCAAGCAAAGCCATGCGCAAGCAGAGCAAAGTGCGAGTGGTGTGCAAGCAGAGCTGGGTGCAAGCACTGTGCAAACAGAACCATGCGCAAATGGGAGCAGCGTGCAAGCGGAGGCGATGTGCAAATGGAGCAATGCACGGTGGGAGTGATGTGCGGACAGGAGCGGTGTGCAAGCGGAGCAGTGTTTGGGGGGGCTTGAGAAGGAGACCCAAGCGAAACAGAGTGGTTCAAGGGTATTTTGTTAGGCGTTAAAGCGAAGCAATGCTTTCGCAAGTCCGACCTGAACTGCTTTGGGTTTGGAGGGAGAAGGAGGTGTCTGGAAGGAGGAGGAGATATTTAAGCCCTTTGTTTAACCTTGAATTTGGGTCAGTTTTTAAGTGAGAAGTGCTGCGGTGACAGTGCCATCCCAGACTCCTTGGGTTTACACGGGGATGTCTTAGCAAGGAAAGGTTTCCGTGGCAGGAGCGTGATCCCGCAGAGGCCCTGCCAGCCGGTGTTCCTGCCCAGCTGCCGAGTCACGGGCTGTTTTTTGGGGGAAATCATCTCATTAACCCCCCCCCCGCAGACACGAGCGAGGCGCGGTCTCCCCATCTCACCGTTATCTCCCCATCCGCCTCCCTTCCCGCCGGGCTTCCCGACGCTCCGAGATGCTCCCTGCCGTCTCTCTGGCCCTTACCGGCCGGAATTGAGCCCGTCTCAAAGTGGAACAGATTTTTGGCAGGGCTGTCGGGGCGGAGGTTGGCGGCGGGGAGCCGCGCTCCCCCCGGCCCTGCTCCGGGTAGCGCGTATCCCCATTTATTCTGTAACATTATCAATTACATTGGGATTATTATTCCTCGTTCAAGCCGAAGCGAGTGGCAGTCAGCTATTTCCTAATGGGGAAGTGGTACAGGCGACTTATTAACGAACAATGCGTCATTAAGGGGGGAGAGCTTCAAAGGCTCCTAAATGCGTTTCAAAGGACACAATGCGAGCGGAGCCCGCAATTGCATATCTGGGGGACATGGGCAAAATTTGTAACAAGGAATATCCCGGGCCCAATGTAATTAACTAATTCTTGATCAAAGGGGTTTTAGAACTGAATGGTCAGGGAATTCAATTACGGGTTTCCTAATGAAGCACTGCGTGCCAAGGCAGGGGGATGCTTTCTCCTGGAAAAGCAGGGCTGGGATCAGGGCTGAGAAGCCCCAGCACAGCTCATCCCGGGGGCCACCGCTGCGCACCGCGGAGGGACGCAGCACCCAGGTCCCGAGCCCCGCGTCCCCGGGACGGATGTCCCTCCTGGGTCCGCGGGCTGGGACCAAACACGGTCACCCCGTACCTGATTTTTGCCATGCCAATGGCTCCTCTGAAGCCAAGGCTGGTGGACAGGGCTGGTGGACGCAGCTCCTTGGAGGCCATCCTGCCCCTGGGGGTGGCACCCCCCGATCCCCCCCTCCAGAGACCCCCAGCAGGGACCTGGGCAGCGGAGATTTCCTCCTCCACCCTCTGAATCCAGCCTCTGCTTAAAAAGTAACGTCGTTCTCCATTTATGAAAGCAGCCTCCTCTAGTCCTCCAGTAGTTTCTCTTATTATAGAAAGTTGGTTTGCTCATTTTACAAAGGGAAATGTATTATGAATCTTCCCTTCATTCCCCTCCTTTTTTCCTCCACGTTTAACATCCGTTTTGTGTGTTGCATGAAAGTTACACAGTTCTTTAGATGCATTTGCCATTTTATTTTCTTTCATTCAAAAATATGTCAGTAATCTTTTTGTTAACATGAAAGATAAAGGATTAGTAATGCAAGATGCAGTTTTCTTGTAACCTTCTTGAAAGCAGACTATAGTTTCTTATCTGGCTCTAACATTCATTTTCCTGAAATGAAAAAAAAAAAAAAAAAGACTTCTTAAAATGAAATAAACTATATTTGACTCAGAGGAGAAGCTCCAGCAAAGAAATTTATTGCAGCTGGCAGAAGGGAGCAGCAGCACAGAAGCCCTTCTGTCGCAGCAGCGAGCACCTTTTGAACGAAACTGTGCACGCGCATGCACGCGCGTGCACAGCCCGCACGGAAAATGCAGCTGCAAGGAGAAAGCAGCACGACCAAGCCTTGTGCTGACCGCTGACACCTCGTCACGCGGCTCCAGCAGCCACGGCGAACCGCAGATGGAGAGCGCTGGGCTCCGGAGCCAGCGGTGGTGCTTGCCTTGGGACGTCCAGGAGCAGGACCAGCTGGCACGTCCCAAACTGGAGCCTGGCCATGAATTTGCTGGGGTTGGTTGGTCCTGACGCTCGCTGGAGATGCGCAGGTTACCCACCGCATCCCTTTTTGGGTTTGGCTAGTGAACCTGGTGTCTTTTGGGGCTACCACAGCGCTGGGCATCCTGCAAGCCCTGGAGACTGCAGGGAGCATCAGGAGGTGGGTTTTTCAGTGCTGATGATACCTTGAGAAGGGTTTCTAATGGAGCCGTATGGTGAAGGAAGGTCACGGTGGTGGTCATGAGCACAGCCCCAAACCTCCTGATGGCTGCGGAGCATCATGGTGTGCCCGCAATGCCCACCACAGCGTCCTCCTGCTGACTATCCAAGGCTCTGTGCTCTCTCAAGTGCCTGCAAGCAGAACTACAATACAAAGTAGGGCCTAAAAAAGCTGGGTGACAGCTTCTGTATAGCCTGGGAGGGCTTTCCTGCTAAAGCAAAGAGGAAAACCTGACCGTGGGAGCAGGAGTGACGCCCTGGGACTGGAGGCGTGGAGGCAGGAGCTACAGTGTGGGTCAGCAACCAGCGGTGCCTGGGCGTGCAGAGGAACCAGAGGTGGGGCATGTGGCACGAGTTGCCTCTGGCAGCATCTTCTGGGCAGTCTCTGCAGTCTCCATCGGTCTCCAGCAATTTCCATCTCAGCATCTTCCATTGATAGCTCACGACATGGTCCTGGGCACCCAGCTCTGGGTGGCCCTGCTTGAGCAGGGGTTGGACCAGATGGACCCAGAGGTCCCTTCCCACCTCAACCATCCCATGATTCTGTGATTCTGTGAAACGAGCAGCGCTGCCATCTCCTGATTACACATCTGAGCAGTGCTGGGTCTCCAGGTGGGTTCTGGTGGTGGCCAGCAGGGAGGAGAGGAAGCAGCAAAGCATGAGGGAGAGGGCCAGGGGTGGAGGAGGACAGAGGACAGGACGAGGGGCCACCAGGGACCAGCAGGTCTTCGAGCACCACCTGCCAAGGGAAATACCTGAAATTTCATGGGGAGGGTTGATTGCTTTGTAGACATGGAGAGTGGAAGCAAACTGCGTTTCACGGCACCGAGCTCCTCCGGTGGAAAAACCACGGCTGCAGGAGCAGATGGGGGATGCAGCAAGCCCAGGAGGAGCGGTGGCCCCGGTCCGGTCCGTGCAGCGCACCGGGGTGCCCTCCTCCACCGGCATGACGGCTCCACGAGGGTTAAATCATTACATAAAATGCCGGATTTCTATGGCAATTAGCTAATGGGCCCTCAGCACGGAAAACAAGGTACTTTTCCGCCATCAGGTGGATTTGGTTAATATTGAGTTGGCATAATAAGGAGCCGGTGTTTTCAACTCTGTTTATAACCTCGTTTGTGGGGAATACGTTGTTTTGCTCCAGAGAAACTTGATATTTTCTATTGCCGACAGAAATACCGATTTCTTTTGCGCATGACATGGCCTGCATCCTGCTCCCTTTGCAGGGCTTAACGATTAAAAAATAAAACAAAGAGCGTCGTCTTTGGGCTGAAATCTTTGCCTTCGGAGTTTAATGGATCTCTTGTCCTGTGCTAACAGATCCGTGCTTTCATTTGAGGAAAAGCGGGTCTTCATATCAAAGGAGCCCACCCATGACCCAGCCTTCCCTCTCCCCCTCTCTGCCCCGGCACACGTGCTATTTTAATATTTCATATATTTCCTAAGCTTTTATGCCTCTAAAAGAGAAGTGAATTTGTGGAGAGTTGAGCTCTCCAGAGCTGTACTTCAGAGCCGGGAAGTAATTCAGGGTGAAGCCTGTATTAATCTCAGGTGAGAGAGATATTTAAATTCAGGCTACCAGTGTGAATATAAAATGGGGATCTCTTTACAAAAATTTCAAATTGTAATATGCAAAGCTTAAAGAAAAGAAACCCCAAGGGAACAGCTTTCTTCCGGAGCATTTTGTTCCAACCATCATCTCTTTACCTTTATTTTTTTATTTAAGAAACCCTCCCTTTGCCATTTTGTATTTTTAAATTAAATCTTGCCATTTTTAAAATGAAATTCTCCGTTGCGGGGAGACGGCGGCGAGGTGGGGGGGAAGCGATGGAAATTGCTGCGAAAAATGGTGCAGGGACCCAAATCTGAGCCGCAGCAGAAGGAATGGCGCGGAGGGAAGGTGCGGGACCTGCAGCCCCCGGGGAGCTTTCTGACCTCCTCAGCCCTGTCCTGTCGGCAGATGCCTGGGGCCAGGAGGGTGGAGGTGTTTTTGGAAACCTCTCTCCTCCTTCGGGGCAGCAGCAGGGAGCAGGGCGGGAGAGGAGCCGAAATCTCTGCTCAGAGGGAGGGGAGAGGGAGAGCAGCGATGCCCTTGCCTTTACCGTCGGCTCCTGGCACACGTTCACCTGCTTTCTCCTTCTAAACAGATAACATTTTAATATCGATTTGCGATCCGAGGCGGAGGACGATTTATTTGCGTGCATTTCGGCACGGAGGGGGAATCGGCTCGCGGGCGGATCGAGCGGCACAGCCCGAGCCCCGTGGAGCCGCTCCCGACTCCGCAGCAAAATGCTCCGGCTCCCAGGTCAGGAGAAATGGTGACAGATGACATGCTATTATCAGCTCCGACAATTAATTAAATTATACATTATGCTTATGAGGGTGATATACTGAGCTGCTCTAGATTAAGCATCTCAATTAAGTCTTTAATTTAGATTTAATAAGTAAGTTATTATATGTTAATAAAAGATCAATTAGTTGTTAAAAGAGCATTGATCCAGGTACAATAAGTGTGTCAGGGCGACATCGAGGAGATGGCGTGAGCAACACGCGTCCAATTAGGTTTTTGACGCCGTCAGGCTGCAGTGGACAGGCGGGCACCTGTGTTTGGGGTGACACTGTGCCGTGCCGCGAAGCCCCTTTAGCAGGAGCTGGCTCTCTCCACGCTGTAAGGGCGCTGGGACAGCCGGGTGGGGTGAATCCTGGCATGGTGGATCCCTCGGTCTCTGCGCGAGCGACCATTTCTCCTCCATGGGATAGCCCCCAGGAAGGAGCTGGTCCCTTCTTCCAAAACCATCGCGAAGCGCGGTTGACGATGCGCACGACGATCCCGTACCAACCGTGCACCGTCAGCCTGGCGCACGTCCCACCAGTTCCTCCATCGCCCCCGGCCGCTCGCAGGGTGCCTGATCTTTCCCGCGGGGAAATTTTGGGTGAGCTCGGGAGCCTGGGGCTGGGAATAGGGGTGAGGATGGGGCTGGGGATGCGGGGGAAGCGCTGGGTGCCAGCGGAGCCGAGATTTCAGCTGAATATGGATGACATCATTATACGGGTGATCCCTTCCAGCGACTGCGAGCCGGGTTTTAAAGTAGCGACCTACAGCATACAAATGATGGGTTTAAAGGAAATAAAAAAAGAGATGATTTGAATTCCATACATTTATAGAAGAAAAGCCTTCTTCCCCCCCCACCCCCCTCCATTTCTAATATCTTTCTACGGGGCTGGCGCTGTGCATTCGAAAAGAAATTAAAACACTCCTCCTAAATACACTCCAGGCAGTAACAATGGCAAAGTTAAGAAGGTTACGAGACTTAGTTGTCCCAGCAACATGTCATCAAGTTGAAATGAGCAGGAAACACAGATAACGTGAGAAAGAGGAGCGGGGAGGAGAAGAATAAAACCACAGGAGGAAAAAATGCCAGGAGATTGAGAAAGAAAAGGGAAAACCCTTTTTATTTGCTGTTTCATTAGGATGAATCTGATTTTATAGTCTCTAAAAGAGGCTAAAATATAATCTCCTTCTGTGTAATGCGCACTTTAGGAAAATGTGTCATCAGCAATTCTTCTGTACACTACAGCAATATTCAAAAAATTAGCAGAGATATTCAAGTCGAGCTACAAAGAAAAACAAACAGAAGACTCACATTTTGAGCCTGAGCTGTCATTTAAGAATGTTTTCAACTTTTTATTAACCTTTCTGATTGTCTCTTACAGTTTCTCTCCACCACAGCAGAAGAGCTCTGAGTTTTGGAGGAAGACAAAGCAGGAGAGAGGGAGAGGTTGGAAATGCAGCTCCGCCTGCCTTGCAAGCCCGGGGCTCTCTCCACTCTTCCAGCACAGCAGGATTTTTGTGCTAGGTGCTGTACATGGCAGAGAAGTGGTGAACCAACAGGAGTTTGGGCCATAAACCCAAACCTGCCTGGTCAAACATAGGATATTGATCCTTTTTCAAGACACCGTTCCCAGTGCTAAAGCTCTACGGCACGTCAGCATCGCTTTGCTTTCATCTTACGGGGTCAAAACCGAGAATCATGGGTACCTAGAGCTTTTGGTGGACACATCTCCAAGGTCTTGTATGGTGCTCATCAGTGCCCACCACCCCCGTGCCCTTCATGTGCATGCTGGTTTCGGGGAGCCCCAGAAGGATGCGTGTCCCGTCATTGACTTCATGTTGGCATCTCCCCCATCGGTTGGGGATCCTGCCACGGGACCTCACCACGGCCCTGGGAGGAGGCTGCCCTCCATGTGTGGGGTGCCGTGGGTTTCGTGAGGGAACACTTGTGGAATTCAAGCCTTGAGCTCCGTGTTGCACAAGAGTTTGGGACTCTGTGGCCAGGAAGGACTCAGGGCTGGGGACTGGGTTCGCCAAAGCTAAGTGTGATGCTGAGGTTTGATCCCTGCCTGGAGTCACTAGGCGTAACTTTAAATAGTAATCAATCAATCAATCAAGCGCTCAGCCTCATCTGCAGTTGCTGCAGGAGACTCGGGGCTGCCGAGAAGCAGACCGCTTGCTTTACTCCCGAAACTGGGGCACTGGAGAAGCTGGCAGCCAGTTCAGTTAGAAGGGGACACTGATGCTCGAAGAAAAGGGGCAGAACTGAGAGAAAACTTCAGCTGACCACCAGCAACCAGTTTCTGATTGCAGAGTGAGGCGGCTGTGGAGGAGCCCTCTACCAGCCCACCGGGCACAGCACCCTCCAGCCAGCACCCTGCCTGGAGAGGAGCTGGTTGCACCCTGACTTTGGTGAGTGATGACACCAGAATTGTCCATGCTGTGGGGAACGGGCTTTGTGGTTCCACAGAGCTTTTCTAGTTATATGGCTCTAAATGTGGACTTAGGAACCCCATTTTATGCACTGCTTTTAAAAATCTTGATCCAGGCCGTTTTTTGTGTGTGTACCTCCAAACTCACGACACCCCTCAAGTCCCTCAGCCACATTTCAAAACCTCACCAGTATGTCTTAGTGTGCTGCTCGTTGAGATATTTTTGGTGCTTCTACATTACATGCAACCACCCAAAATTATTCTGCTCTCTGATAAAAATCTCCTCTCTCCTCCCCACCCTTCTCTTCCACAAAGATTTTTTTTCCTAATTGTCTCTTGCTGTGGCTTCTTGTTGTGGATTATATTTTAAAGCAAGGATTGACTTAGTTAATTGATGGAGAGCTTTGCCTGTAAGGATTTCATAATCCTTGCTATTTTATCTTTGCAATAATTGCTATGTTTGTGATTATTTCAAAGGACTAAGAAAAAGGAGACAACAAGAAAACAAGCTCATCCATTCCTATTTTGCAGCATCTCCAGGCACCTGGGTGGGCTTCTCCTCCGAGGGATGTTCTCCGTGCAGCAGTTCATGGAGGACAACCAGGAAATGCATGGGGTGAGACGCTGGGGAAGGGTGAGAGCCTGGGGACCCAGAACAGGCAAAGCATGGTCATGAAGATCACTCAGGGCTGAGGAAGGACTTCGGTGGCATGGTGACACTGAGGACTGAAGGCCATCCTCCTGGAGGAGAGCAGGGAATGTCCAGCAAGGAGATCCCAAGATTCTGCAGCCGTATCTATAGCCACACTTGGCCAAGGATAGTGCCATCACATAACTGTACCAGAGAGAAGGGCGGAGAAAGGGACGAGCCCTTTCACACTGTCTTGCTGCTGGGATGAAGTTGCCATGGGTGACATCCACGGAACAAGGGCAAGAGCCTGCCCCATGCATCTGTACCGTTTCTGGACCGAAAGGGAAAAGACTTGTTCCTGCCCATGCAAAGGCAAGTGTGATGCTGCTGTCAAAAAGCTGCCTTTTTGGTTAAAAGGTCATCATTTACGTCCTTCTGGCTATAGGCCAACTGTGATACCCCATCTGGTGGACGGGCTGATGGTGCCACACCACGTGAGGACACTGGGTGCAAAGTCATACTGGTTTTTGCCATGGGACATTGGACATGAAGCCGTGCTGGTGTTCACCATGGGATGTCAGACGTGAGTCCACGCTAGTGTTCACTGTGTGACGTTGGACATGAGGCCACACTGGTGTTTGCCGTGGGATGTGAGATGTGACACTACGTTGGTGTTTGCTGTGGGATGTGAAGCCACACCAGTGTTCACCATGGGATGCTGAACATGAGGCCGCACTGGTGTTCACCCTGGGACACAAGATGCATAACCACGCTTGTGTTGTTTGCCAGCTGGCCGCTGGAGGCTGCTGCTGTCCTTGCAGTCACAGGCAGCTGCCTGCAAGCCCTGAGCACCCACCTGGTGCTCTGCCCAGCCAGCACGGTGTAGACATGCGATACGGTGGAGGCCACCTGGGTCTCCTCCAGCAGCCCATGGCTGAGCAGGGCTGGAAAGTATCCTCCCTTCTGCACAGGAGATGCTTAGAAAAAAAAATAAATAAAAAAAGGTCGCAGCCACAGTATTATAGACATCCCTGATATAATGTCGGAGCCCTGAGTGCACTAAAGGGCCTCAGCTGCCCTGAGCAGGCTCACCTGGGGCCCCCACCCACGCACTGGCTGCCCGTAGGCTCAGAAGCTCCATTTAAGCCCAGACCTAGACTTTTGCTCCTGGCTTGGACTGGGCTGTGGGTGTGCTTGTCTCTGGTCTTCCTTCTGGCTGCTGTCCTGGGTGGGATTTGGAAGTATGTAGCTTATTTCTGGCCATATCCCCTGATGGGACCCCATGGATGGACTTCGGATGGGGTTCATCCCCTCGCTGTATGGTGGACCCTGTTGGCTGCTGTGTTCAGGAGCTGTGGGACTGTGCCTTGGTGGGTGAGGGTGCTGCCTGTGTGGGTCACCCTGGGCTCCTAGCTCATCCCCCTGTGTAAAGCGGTGCTGCTACCTGCTGCACAGTACTAAATCCAGCCTGGCTGCAGCAGCCCAAGCATGCAGCTTGCTGCTGAGGAGCCTGGTAATGTACAAACATCCATCTTCCTCCAGCCTAACCTCCCTATACTTGTTCTTCTCATCACTCTGAAGTTCCTTGGCAAGGCGTATGATCTAGGTAAGGTACACTCTGAAAACCACTAGATTTGAAGCTTAGGTGTGAAGCAAACTCCAAGTTGGACATCCAATGTGGAGAGTGCCTGTTACCCGGTGGCAAAGGAAATAAGTTCACTCATGCTTTCATGTTCCAACTACTTTCTTTGAATGTGTTGTGCAAAAGCCGATGCTTCTGGTGATGTCTCGCTGGCCTCCTACCTTAAACCTGCTGTCTGTGAGAGATCAGAGTGCACTGTAAGGTGTTTTCACAAAAGTTTGACAATGACCAAAGGTGTGGTGAGACTTGGTCAATGCTATGACTAATAGTCATTCCATTGTAATTGAAAAAAGGTGGTGCCCATGGGAAATGCAAGTCATATGAGTTCCCTGTTGTCTGGAGAAGGGGAATGATGTGCTGGTTTTCAAGAGTTTCCACAGATGCAGTGATTGCAGAGGAGGCAAATCGTAGAAATCGGGTAATAATTGTTTCAGACGCAGAGGACACAAAGTCCTGGAAAGAGTATGTGGCTTGTAAGGGTGCTGGTGGCTTGTGTTTATCTGCTTGACTTTTGGGATGTTTTCCCTAATGGGCAGGGAAGGACAACCCCACTGAAAGTTATCAGCATGTGTTAAGTGTAAGGCAAGCATTTCTGTAATTCTCCAAGAATTATAGCTTGGGTTTTGGTGGTTTCCTTTGAAGCAGTTCCCTGGGCTTTTGCCTGTTATAATTTGGTCAAGCCCCAGGGATACATGGAAAAGCACCTTAAATTACACAGGGTCCATGTCTTGTGTCCAAATACCTTCACAGTATGGGGTCTGATACGGTTTCTGCAAGTGCAGATAATGTTTCTTATCTTCTCCTAAGTGTCCAGATAGTTCTCTCCATCTTAGCCTCCCTGCATTGCTTGGTCTGGTTTGTACCCAGCTCTTTCAGGTGTGCTTCTTCACCTTGTCTGGGTCTGGTGTGGTGGGTACATGGGTGCTGGATGCGTGCTCAGTGGCACTGAGTCCAAACGGTTTGTTGTGGGACCCTGCAGGAGCAGCAGCAAAAGCACCAGCAGTGTTGGGCATGTAGGAAGCCAGAGAAGAGCATCAGGGAGCTCCAGGTGAGGACTGAGGGCTGGTGGAGAAGCTCTGGGGGCTGGAGTGGCAGAGCTGGGACCCCAGCCTGGGAGGACAGAGGGCCAGGGCTGGTGGCTCTAGGAAGGGACATAAATGATGGGCACCTTGCAGGTGGGCTATAAACCAGGACTGGTGTGGAGACAGGTAGGCACCCACCGGGCAGGGAGGCAGCGTGATGCTTTGGGCATCTCCAGGATCGACAGCAACAGGGGAGGAGGAGGGGGGCAGTGGGATGTGGGGGGGCTCCCGAGCCCCTCTGTGAGGCAGAACCTTGCAGGGATTGAGAGCTCAGGACACAGGAGGGGGCCTTCATCAGTCTGAGTAGACTGGATTAGCTCCTAGCAATGCTTACTGGGTCAGCCCCCTTCTGCTTCGTGTACGTGTTCCTGGAGCTAAATCCAGGGAAGGAAAGTCTGGTGACACCACTGCAGGAGCAGAGCTCGGCTTCATCAGCTCCTAAGCCCAGCTGCTGAAGTTCTGTGTTTTTTGTAAACCCATAAGGGCTGGAATTGTTCTGGGCAGTCCTGAGTGTCTACTACCTGGGCAGCTGCGCACTAAAATCTATACCTGGAAGACACATCAGGCTTAGCTTTGGGCCATAATTATCGGGATCGCCTCTGCAATGAAAGCAATGTTAGCGCCAGGGAAAGTGGCTGACACAACTGTCAGACACGGATCCTGCAGCTCTGCATGAGATGGGGCTAACAAATGCAGCTTTAGCAAAGGAAACTGGGCTTTGATAACGTACTAGGATGTGTTACTCCACAGTTTTGACAACATACTTCTTGAAGAATCTCCAAAAAGTGGTCTTTTTGGGTGCTGGAGGCAAGAGTTGAAATGCCTCCTGGCTTGGAGGCAACCAGGGAGAGACTAAGAGAAAGAATAGTTGTGACACAGAGGCAACAGAGGCTCGTGCAGGAACTCTGCCAAGGTCATAAGATACTCGCCCCTTCCAGCATCTCTGGCAGTATTCCGTAACAGAACCACTCCCAGTAAGAAAAATCTGGCATTTGAGGCAGCTATTTTTTTTCCCTGGCTGCAGAGCTTTTTTTCCTCTCCGTGGGAGAAATTTGTATGCAAAGTGGTGAATACAATTGACTCCCTGCCTTTAGGCATCTAGGGAAATAGCTAAAAGAGATGGAGAACACTGAGGAAGGAAAGCATGGAGATCTGTGGTTGGCTAAGGTGAGACATATCACTGATTTACAACAACTTTGCGTTCCCAGAAGCAGGGAGGTCTGGTGTCTCTTCCAGCATGAGAACTAAGGGCATGAGATGACGGTGGTAAGGAGGCAGATCTGAAATGGACGAAGGGATGTGTTTCTTTGCACATCGTGTATTTAAGCTGCTGGCTCTCTTAGTGCTGGTTGACGGTCCCACGGGTGTGCTGGTCTTTTGGGTCACTTCCAGCTGCTGACGTACTGCCTGGAAGCGCAGTGGCTGTGTCTGTGCTGATGACTTCTTGCTGGCCCTGAGGACTGATGTTCTCTGTGGCATTTACAGTTCTCTTCCCATACTCAATAAGCAGTCACAGCTGGGCTACTGTTGTAAGCTATTGTCCTGTTCAACCCCAACGATAAACAGGCATGGCGTGAGTTGATGGTGTCTTGCCTAACCACTAGAGTGTCCCAGACCTTTTGTTTTGGAGCATAAAGTGGGAAAAATGCGATGCATTCCCTGGAAATGCCTTGCTACGCTAACCTTGTCTCTGACCCCACTTTTTGTATGAAGAACTTGCTGCTGGGAGTCCTTAGCGTCAGTGCTCCTTCATCTTCCCGGGGTTTGCATCTGGCACTTGCAGTGTGAGCCATTTCTCGCAAGCCTCGAGCGTTTTGGGCAACTGGTTGCAGTGTGCTTGCCAGCATGTTCCTCCTTCGTGGGTGAGCGGTGGGGCCTCTACAAATGGTGGAGATGAGAACGCTGTGCCTTGGAAGTGGCAGCTCTGGGGGAAGCAGCTGTCCTTCCTTAATCCAGCTGTCCTTCCTTAATCCAGCTGTCCTTCCTTAATCCACAGAGCCCCTCCGACCACCTCCTGGTTTTTGTATGTTGGGGAAGGAGGGGAACAGGGAGGGAGATCTCATTAAAGACCTTGCTGTTGGGAGTGGTTGGATCTCATTAGAGTGGGCAGAATGACTTTTCCCAAGAACTCCATGGAGGGAAGGAGTTCACTTATAAACCAACGTAAATGTCGGCGTGCCTGCAGGGCATGGGTCTCCTACCCCTGCACCCAAATGGGCAGCGTTGGCTCTGGATTTGGCTGTTGCTTTGTTTGCCCCATCTCACATGGTGTGAGGTGACATCTCCCATCCCTAAGGAAAGAGGGGAGGAAGAGCGAAAGTGGGGGCGGCTGAAGGTCCCTTCCCACTGCCCTACCTGCACACTCGGCGTGCACACGCAATCACTGCGGTAGCACTGTGCTCCTGCAACAGAAACTTAGAGTGAGGGGGGAGAGGGAGACAGCAAGCATACTTATCAAGTGGCTTGGACCGTAGCCGATTTGAAATATTACTAACCTTGCATTTTCAAATTTGATGCACAACAACCAAGATGCTAATACTTTCCTTAGTTTAGAAAAAAAAATCCTTTCACCCATCTCTTCTAGCCGAAGATTAGGAGGGAAGCTTTAAGAAGATTTAAAAAAAAAAAAAAATCAACTTCTGAGCAGCGGAAAAAATGGTTTGTGATTCAGGGGCTCCGGGCAATTCATCATGGAAATTGGGTTTCTTAGCCGACATCATGTGAATCCTTTCGGCCCTGTCAACTTTTTAATACATTACATTGAGAATGTAAATCGTGTTGGTGAGGGGGAAAGAAGAGGGGGGAAAAAAAAGAGAAAAAGAGTTCTTCATTTTGGGTTTAGAGTGGAGGCAGCTTGAGGCCTGTAATTCATATTAACTAAATAATACTGAAAAAACCTCTAAATATACAGATATGTTTATACACCCGGGGAGGGTGGTGGTGGGGAAGAGAATGAGATAGACCAAAACTGAAATCATTTTATCCTTTTGAAGGATGAACATTTGAAAGGGGTTTGTTATGGATTTATTTTTATTTTCTTTATTTTTTTATTTGGGTTTATTTTGTCCCTTTCTTTGCTTGAGCTAGTTGTTCCATCAAAGAGGAGAGCAAAATGAATGTGTTGGAGGTGGAGGAAGATGGAGGCAACAGAAAAGGGGGGAAAGAAAAACCTGCAAGAACAGTGTGGGATCTTTTCTGAGTTTGACTTCATTTTTTTGTTGTTGTTCGCATGCATACTGTATCCGGATGCTCTTGCCTAACTCTTTAGTGGAGGGTGAAAGCTGGTGCTAATTTACATGAAGCTCCGGATGGGGAGCCCGCAGGTAGTGCTGTGAGACCCGAGCCCAGACTGGGTGTACTCCGAAGCGCAAGCCTTGCAGTGCATTTGCTCTGAAGACTCTCTGGAGGTTCAGTGCAAGCCATTTGCAGCACAAAGGCTCTGCATAAACCCCTGGACAGGGCTTAGCCGTGGTGCTGGCTCGCAGCTAGCTTGGACGCGGGGAATCCTCGCCAACCGTGTTCCCGTTACAGTCGGATGCTTCCCCTGTGCCTTCAATGCTCCCGGCATTAGGAAGGTGTGACTGGCATGATCTAGAAGAGGCAGGGCGAGCACAGAGCACCCAGCCTCGCAGGGGGACCTGCTGTAGTTTTTTCTTATTGGATGATGCAACGTGGTGATTGAGAGAGGTTTTATAACAACCGTAAAATAATTCAGGCTGCAAGGGACTTCTAGAGGTCTCTACACCGATGCCCTGCTCGGAGCTTGGCAGGCCTCCACATCCCAAACCTCTCTGTACAGGGAAGAAGACAGTGAAACAAGTTGAGAGGAGTCGCATCAAGTCTGGTAGCAGGTAGGGAAAGCATCGAGTCGCTTCCACACAGGTTATGAGAGCCCATGAGGCTCCCATATTTTCCAGAGAGGGGAAAATGGCTGGAAGTGGGGATTGTGGCTTGAGCACATCTAGAAAGATTGGGAAATCTGGCTTGTTTGCTCTGCTGAGGATTTCTTGGAAAGCCTCTGAAAGGATTAGACCACTGCTAGAAAAGCCATGCTGATGCTCTTGCTCTGAAATGCAGTTGTCAGCTTAGATGCCTGCCACAGACAGAAGATGGTGGGAGATACCTTCAGGGACAGCCCAGAAAAATGACTGTAGAGGCTGGGGGAGAAAATGGAGCTGGACAGTGTCTGAGTCTGCTTTCCTTCACGAGGAGAGAAATAAGAAAGTTGCCCAAAGTACCCAGGGGCAGATAAAAGGGCCTCCGGAGCACAAGGGACAAAGGCATGGCTGGTGCTTCTGACAGCCCTGAGCTGATAAAGCAATGTGGTTTTGTCAGATGTGTTTGCTCCGCAAAGCAAGATGGAAGCAAAGTATTTGATGGGAAAACTGCATACCAGTATGACATGGGGCTGTACTGGTGTGGAACTGGGCATGGGTGCATGTTTTCAGGCAGATCCAGCCTCCAAGCAGTGCATAACCAACCTGCTCAGACCCCTTCAAAAGGGCTGCTAGCCCAGTTGGGGCAGCAGTGTGTTTTAACCGGCTGTGTTCAGCTCGCTCGTGCTGACCTCACCTAATGGTTCATCTCCCACTGGGCATTTTGGCTACAACAGGAAGGGAAGAGCTGGTTCACTGCCTCCCTTGCTCAGTGTCTGCAAGTCTTGAAATACGATATAAAGCTGAATGTGTTTACTGAGGGATGTGACTTAAGTGCTGTTGAACTCTGTTTAAATACAGTACCCTAAAAAGCAAATATCCATTCTGAACATGCACGTTAGGGTTGAGAATCCTCACTTTTACTCCCTTTTTGCACTGCTGGAGTCAGGCGCTGCTCCTCCCTCCATGTTTGCAGCTCAGATTTGTAACACGATAACTGGCAGCAAACAGTGTTCCTTCAATTATTCTAGAGACATTTGCAGGTAAATTTGCAGATAAACACACGTAGACTATGCAGCTATGTAAATCTGGGTGTTGATATTAATAATGTACGAGGAAGAGGTTGGGTGGACTTGTTCCATGCCGGTGTTATTTTCGTGCATAAGAATATTCCTGAGTATTGCAAGTGATTTTACTGAATAGGCAAGTACAGTCAGGCAGCTGATATCATCAAAGTATTATTTAGCTGGTTTCTGCAGCAGAGTACAGCATTTGGGGGGGTGGGGGTGGGTGGGAGGGGAGGTTCTGGGCCTGGTGTCTGGCAAAAAATCCCTTTTTTTCTGCTCCCAGACATGTACTTCTCAACAGCTGCTGTTCTGCCCTTGGAAAACTTCTGTTGTCTCAGTCCTGCTTGGATGTTGCATTCTGGACCAGAACCCAGTCTGGGTGTCTGACTCCTGCCAAGAACCTGGTCTGTTCCACCTTTAGAAAGCTCCAGAAAGGTGAATCCGCCCTCTGTGGGAGCAGGCTAAGAAAGAAGTAATTGGAAACTTCACCTCTGAGAGTCTGGAGAAATGATTTGCAGCCTTCCTCTGTGTGGGCCAGAAGGGACAAATCTCAGCACACAAGAAGCTCTTAGGCAGGTTCAGGTTTGACCTGCAAGTGGTGAAGGTCCTGTGCAGCTCCACTCATCCTCAGACCCATGTTCACCTCTTTCTGCTGAACCTGGCTGCCTGTCTCCAGCCTATGTGTCCCTGTGCAGCAGTCTTACGAGGCTCTCCCATTAAGGTAGCTTCCAGACCTTTCTCATCGTCACAGATAAAGACACTGGTTCCCAGGACACTTGGAAAGCTTTATGCAGGTTGGTTGTTTTTGTCCAGTTCTTCCATCCTTAATCACCACCTGCTCAGATCTTGGAAATGAATTGTTGAGGCTGTCAAGACAGTACAGCACATAATAAAGTGCACACACACCTATATACATATATACATGGGCTGGCTTATGTTGTGATGCTGTAGTACAGCTTAATTAGGACATCATTCAGACGTCTGGTCCTATGCCTAAGCTGGAGATTTTTCTTTTTTTTTGGTATTCCCATTTAGGCTTTAGTCAGATTCCCAAGTGAAATAAACAAAAGGCTAATTGCTTTCAGATTTTAATTACCACTGCAATACCTGGGTTTATTGTGTAAATTGTGTTCTATAGGTGGCTAAAGGACATCACTAGCAAATGACAGATTCTCAGCTGACAACAACAGTATTAAAGCAAAAGTAATTCTTTGCAGTGGGATCCAAAGGACAACATGCATACATTTGCTAAACTCCTAACTTTGTTGTGGAATGTTAACTTCAAGGCTTGGCTGACTTTTAAACATGATTAAACGTAATTAAGCATGCCTGAAAACGTGTTCAAGAAAAACAGACAAAAGTAGAAGTACTTTATAATCCAGAGTGTTCTTGACTCTTCAAAATTCCTTGAGTAGTTGCATTCCTGCTTTAGTTCAGGGATGCCACGTGCTCATAATACGTAATCCCCAATGACTCTTCATACACAATATTAGTCAGTTCCTACAGCTGCTTCTTTCGTATTTAGGTATCTGTAACGCATTGATCCATATATGCTTTTTGTATGCCTCCTGCTTTGTCAGGTGGGTTATTCCACTGATTTTTAAGGGATAGAAAATGTAAGGCAAATTCTCATTCTGTCTGCTTATCCTAAAAATATTTGGCACCATTTTTTCTATCCATCTTGTATTATCTTGCTTGTGATGCCTTGACTGAGCAACTGCAAGAGAAAAGAACCTTTTTGGAAATGCTCCCAAACATCTTTTGTCAAGTTAGACTCCAGATTTGTTTTTACTGGTGGACAAAAGAAATCAGAGCAGACAGGTATTTTTGAGAAAGCCAGATGGAGTATTCCAGCTGTATTTATTATAAATATCTCTAACTGGGAGTAGTGTTGAGTCTTGAATAACTTTTCCCATAGTCTTGTGAACCTATAAGATGAGGAAAACAATGAACCTGAGCTGGATGGCTTTGAGGTTTGTGCTTGAGATTGACAGGAAGTGAGAGGTGAAGAAGTGAACTCCAGGAGAGCTACGTGAGGCACCAAATCCTAACAGCCCTTGGGCAGAAGCGGGGTGTGGATGGGACAGACAGTTTCTGAAGTTTCAAACATAGGACACTTGTGGAAGACCAAAGCATCTTCTGGGTTGAGACTTACTTGGAGGCATCCCCAAATGTAAGCTAGGTGTGATTTTTTTTAAAGGTTTAAGGTTCAGAGAATTCTGGAAAGTCATACAAATTTGAAGCATGACAGCCGCTTTCAGCAGAAACTGAAAAGAAAGGAAAAGTCTCACACACCAGTTGTGTCCTGCTGGTTTTATTTATTTCTGCTGAAACTTGCTGTATACCAGCCCCCACAGCTATTACGTTAGCTCTAAGGGTAACGAGGATTTGCATTTCGGCAGGATTTATTAAGGCTGGGTGGGATTTGTTATCATTACTTAACATTTATATGGTGGATGTGTCCCGAAGGCTGAGGTTGGGCTTGGCCCAGGGTGGGTTGCACGTGAGGTAAATGGCAGCCATGCCACTTGTGGCCTAGGATGGGGATGAGGTGGAGCAGCAGGCCAGTGTACAGTCGCTGGACGACTCCTTTAACAAAATACGGTTTTTGATCGGCCAACAAGTGATGCTGGTCATGACTAACCCTTGCCCAGCTGCCATCAGGCAGACCTGAGCCTCGTCAGAGCTGATGAGTGCCTTTGGGGAAAGACCTGAGTCCTCTGTGCCACCAGAGCCCTTCTGTTTGACTTCTGGCTTCCAGCTTGCGCTGGGTCAGGTTTTTACCCCGAGTTTTACGAGCAAAAAGGAGGTAGCCTTATCTCTCAAATGCCTCCCTCCAACTCTTCTCCCCTCCACACAGCTGTCCTGAGAGCCCCCCTCATCTTCCCAGTGCCCATTTGTTGTGGTGGTGACGCCCCACGGCCTGTCATGAGGCCTGGTGTGTGATGGTGGGCACTGTGTCCTCACTCAGTGGTCCTTCCAGCACCCGGGAAGGGCAGAAAATGAGTATAAACCCTGCTTAAATCTTTGAACGAATGTAAATGCTTGTTCAGGGCGGGACAGCCATGGGGAACTGGGCAGCCCCCCAGTCTGGCTTAGCCCATGAGCTCATACCAGCAAGTGCTGCCTTCTTTTGTTTTTATATTGTAGGCATCGTGAGCATAAACATGATGCCAAATCCCACCAGGAATTAACTCCACACTGAGAAAGCCTTGGCTTCTAAATTTTGATATTTTATTTTACAGATTATGAAATTATGACAACCAGGTATGATGTAATACGTGGTGGAGTTTATCCCTTTGGGAGAACGTCTCTTTTCATACCCTCAGTTGCTGGATTCTTTCTTTCTGACCAAGGAAAATGTGAGAGCTGGCACAGCACGTGTCAAGTAGATGAACTCTGAGACTAAAACGCGTGATGAGCCTCGGAATGAAGAGTATTTGGCAAGCAGGTACGATTGCATGGGCTGCTCTGGAGTTGTGCTAACTCGAAGGAGAACCACTGAGATTTCTGGTGATGGAAAAATTATATAACTGTATTAGCATTTTTCAATTAAATTGCATGAAAACGGTGAGGAGAATTTCAAGGTTTAAGGAGAAAATGAAACATCAGTTTTAATATCTTTGGAAAACCGTTCAGAATTTTTTACATGTAGGATTTACAAACTTGGAGCTTGTTCTAAAGCAGAATTAAAACAAATTTTGAAGTGGTAAAAACTTCACCAAAACAGGTTTTTCAGCTTTCAGTGGAGCTTGAATGGAGCTAAAAGGATAGAAGTCTTATTTTTGTCTTGCATGCCTTCAAATAAACTTGTTGCTCACTATAGAGGACTATACACTAACAGTGATTTTGTACTCACAATAATCAGGCTAGTAGGGGAAAGTATGATTTTTGCTTGTACAACCATCTCAGTTGGTCTAATAGAAATTCTACCTCAAAGGTGTTTTTTTTTTTTTTAAGAATAGTAGGCATTAAAAAAGGAAACATTTTGTGTATTTGGGGGAGAACCCACCCCCAAACCATTCAGTGAAATCATAACTTTCAATTAAGAAAAAAAACCTTTGAATTGGAATGCTGGGACCTGCTTAGTTACCACTGCAGACCTTTCCGATTGGAGAATTTCTTTTTCTAAATTAATCTATACCATATGAACTGATAAAATGCATTGATATTTCTAAAACAGTAAGTAGCAATGTGCTGTAGCCCATCGCTCAGTATTGTATCAATGCAGTACGTTTGGGTCCCAGTCTTTGAAATATTTTTTTACTCATAGCGTGGAAAAGATCAGATTCTGTAGACAATCAGGATTGATGGCATGACAAGTAACGGTGCAGACAGATTGCGGGCACAGAGGTATCCGAATTTAGCTCTGGTAAGCTGGGCATAAGTCAACAAATGTTTCAGTGCCACTGAATGCAAGGGCAAGTTTTTAGGAACAGAAGAGGTAGGAAGCACTGATGGATTATGAGGTTATAACCTAGATACATTCTGGCAAGTGGTGAATTTGAAGAAATTTTGGTGTTATTGTACACACATTGTACAACAGCCGAGTGTGCCCTTCCTTTTGTCATCCCGAGGCATGAAGGATAGTGTCACCTGGCATCCTGATTTGGAGCAAGCAGGCAATATTACCTCCACTAATGAAGATGGCAAGATCATTGCTGAAAGGTGGCATTCAGTTTCGGTCTTCCCCCTCTAAGAGGGGGGCCACAAGTGCGTTAAGGCTAGGGGTTCAGTATGCATACCTGCACACAGAGGCAGCGTTCGTTGTGTTCAGCCTGCCAAAAGAAAGCTCTAGAGGGTGATTTGACTGTGGTATCTCAATGTCAAGACAGGCATCTGGTACTACAGGGATTTTTGGTCTAATAGACCCAGCACTTCACTGAACTCATCTAACAGAGTGCTCATGAGATGAGCACTTGATTGGACTTAAGTGTGATAAATTCCAGAGGAAAATAAGGTGCTGACAGTGAGAGCAATTAACTGCTGGAACAGCCTCTCATGAAGAGCAGCGCATCTGTCGTGACTGTATGCCTCTTGGTTCACAACTAAATGGCTCTCTGAAAGGTTCGCTTGGGTTCAACCACTGCTCTGGAACAGGCTCTGAGTGTCTCAGGAAGGTGGAACTCCCTTTGCAGTACCTGGGAGGTGAACCTCCGAGACCTTCATGGCTGGTACAGCCTTCTCCAGCCTCAGCTGCTGCTCATTTTTGTGTAATGTATTCACAGATCTCTGAGCTCCTCCTCAAACACCTTTGGCACTTAGAGCTGCTTCCCTGAAACAGTAAGGGTAATCTCATGAAGACACAATTAATGCAAAATTATTTGCATTGGTGGGTCAGGCCTGCCAGGAGTCCTTTCTTCTTGGGGGAAAGTTGTCCCCATGGCATTTTAAAGTGTATATGATACAAGAAGGCTGTAATCCTTGACTGGCCCTGAGACTGAACACCAAGCACCCTGGATTCCTTATCTGTATTTAAAACTTGGTCTCCAGCCAGGAGATGATGATACATCCAGCCGCGGGACGTCATGCTCTTCCCTTCCAATGCCAATGTTACGTTCATTGTGTCTCAGCCTGATATGTTGGCTCTGAGACAAGTGTTTTAAGTTTTTTTTTTTTGTAAAATTGGAGGGATTTCCTACATTTGGGATGAATCCTGTGTAAGATAATAAAAGCAGATTTCATTTTCTGAACTTAATAAGCATCTTCCCTGCAGCCAGAGCAGACTGCATCCAGATGCTGGTGTAAGGAACTCCTGGCTGCGACAAAATAAACACCAATGAATGCACAAGAGGTGGTAAGACCAAGGCATCTACATACAATAACTACTCGTTGGTCCTTTCTTTCCAGTTCTTTCATTCCAATTTTTCCCCATCCCCTCCACTTGTCTCCTTCACGTTTATTTCCCTTTTCTTCCTGTTTCTCCCGTTCTTGTCTTCCCCTCTATCTCTTCTGGCCTGTGTGTGTCAGCCTTTCTCGCCACAAATCAAACCTATTAGGAGCTCCAGAGGGACTCCTGCCAACGGCCTCTCTTTGTGAACCCTCTGGCTTTTTTTTAATCTGCAGTGTTCCACATTATATTGCCATTGATTTAATAGTCCGCCATGAATTTTACTACCTGTCAAGCAGCACAATTATTTTGAATTCTATTGTGGGAGAGCTCGACACCCAGCTCTGGATCACTTTACACTTTTCACTGGAGGGACCCCATTGCTGGAGGGCACTTGCTGATTCAGGATAGCATTTTGCTTGATTGTAGGATGGTATTTTGTGTCATTGTTTTAATTTGGCACTTGGGAGATTGAATGAATTGGCAGTTGATGGATAAACTCCCACCTACTTGAACCTGGAAATGACATGCGGAAAGTGGAAGCTATTACAGCGTGTTAAACACCCAAACCAATGACTTGCTTCCCTCTTGCAGCTCCCAGCTCTGACAAAATTGGATACTAAGAACACTAATCTTTACTGTTGGTTCATTCTTCATGGGCTTATCCTGAAAGCTTCCCAAGCAGGGTGCTGAGAACCTTCTCTTGCTGGGCTGTAATGGGGTTGCTCAGTACCAACCAGCAAAGAGGCTGGATGCGTGCACCTGGAGATGTATTCCCTGTAGACAGGTAAATATGAACTGAAACATACTTTCTGAGAGCTGGGGTTGGCACTGTGCAGCAGATTTCTTTCTTGGAACAATGAGTGGATTACATCTGCATTAAAATAAAGAGAAGATTGGTTAATTCAGGAAGAATCAGTCTTTTGTATCCCTTTTTAAAGAGCTATCTTCCCACAATCTTGTATGACCAGGATAAATTACTTTTCAGATCACAGGAATAACAGATCGAGTCCACATTGTTCTACGGACTGTACACATGGAGAAGGACTCCAGCTACTTGTACGTACCCCATGAATACACTTCAAGACAGCAATAGGTTCCTTGGTGGACAATGAATATGACTTGCCCAAGGTCACAGAGTGAGTCTGAGTTGGAGCTGGGACCTGCTCTCTAATGTTTTAGTTCTGTTCCAAGCATTTTCCTCAATGTTTTTCCTCCCCTGCTGAATGTGTGATCCTTCTCGCAAGGAAATGATCTCACTGGGGTCTGAAGCAGATGAGTTTGGAGTGTGACCTCAGTAGAGAAAGCTGTTTCAGTAGCCATGATTTATTCTGGGAATAGTAAGTGTTTTTCCTTATACAGCTTGTTTTTTCCCATCGGAGCTCCTGACTGAGTTACAGGTATGGTGGCAATGTGTGAGGATGTTCACCCTCCTCCATATCTAGTTAGGGCTTTGGGAGAGCTTGCTCCATCTGTCCTTTGCTGAGTGAGACCCACTATGCACAGATGTAATTCACCCATGAAAGAGCTGCTGGCCCCTGGACATGAGCAGAGAGCTGCCTTGAGCCCACCAAGAGCAAGTGGCCATTCCGAGCTCATCAAGCCTTCCAAGTTCACACCAACCAGCTCTTTCTTTAGGCTGATAGAGAAGGTGAAACCACCGTGACAAGTATATATAATGATCCGTGTAGATTAGAGAGAAGAGAGAATATGCTTCTAGGTTTCCTTGGCTTGCAGTAGGGAAGGTTTATCAGGAAGCTGGTGGGATGGTACAGCCACCTCAAGGTTCATCACATGTGGGGCACAGGCTTGGCCTGCCAGGGGCTTTCTGGTTTGGGGTGGGAAGTTCATGGACTGGATAAACCTCCTAGGGAAGTTAGTTGCAGGCAAGCTCTGCTGTTTATATGCTGAGGCCCTGGCAGACCAGGCAGAGGTAGGTCTGGGCTATGTGGGATAGAGCCCAGGTCCCTCTGCCTCCCCCACAAACACAGAGCTATGATAAAGTTCAAAATGCCCAGGGTCCTCCTCCCCCAGCATTGTGACAAATATGCATTGTGTTCTCTTTTGGAGATCGCAGTCAGACAGAATAATTAGGTGGCAACACAATTTATTGCCTGCAACCCTATAAAGCTCAGGAAGCACTCTTTCAGCCTTCAGCTGGTATTTAATCAACATATCATAACTTTTATTAAGCCTAAATGAAATGCTTCTGAGATACTAAATTTAAAGTGTGCCTGGAAACCAGGGTCATTTTTTGTTTGATTTACATATTGCAGCATCATGCAAACTGGGAATAGGATGACAAGGGGTACAGATTAGTCTTCTCCCTGGGGATACTTCAGAGGTTTTCTCCTGCTGTGAGACCTCCGATACATCACCAGGTACCAGGATGGTGGGGGTGTGCGTTGGAGCTTTTGAGGCCTCAGCTGCTGTTACAGATTAAGAAAGACTGGATGAGTCACATTGCCCAAGATAGGTTCAGTGGAAGTGCTTTGTGTAGTGACAGTGGCTTCGGCTGCATATCAAGGAGCACATCTGAGTCCTGGCAGAGATGTCTTCTGCAGCGCAGGTCCACAGCAGGGAAGAAGGGTTACAGCCCTCCCAGGAAGTAAATTCCTGCTGTATTGGTGGCATCGAGCTCTCCTGGGCATCCCATAGCATGTCTCTGGGGGCATTTTATACCTCCTTTGGTATCCCCCATACTGGCCCAGTCACCCCAGTGCCTCTAAAACAGGACTTCTCCCTTGGATCCTTTGCATCTGCCAATGGGCAGGCCAGCCCTGCTCACATCCCCTTTGCCAGCTGCTGAGGTGGCCAACCTCAAAGCAATTCCAGTGGCATCCAGGAGCCAACTGCCCAGAACGGGCGGTTGTCACAGCCCTGCCAGCCAGGCTGTGCCCAAAACACACTAATTTCTGCAGCAGCCAAAGTTCTGAGGCCAGTATCATGTCCACGTGTCACAGTTCCCCAGGCTGAATGATGGGACCTGTTTCCAGTTGCGATGGATAGGGAGTGAAGGTTTTCACATCTACAACAAGACTCCCAGGCCCCGCTGCCAGTACTGCCTTGGATTTGACAGAAACTCACTTTGCCAAATGTTGGAGACTGGCTTAAAATGCTAATGACAATATTTAAAACCCATGAAAATTCTAAAACAAGGATGTTATTGAAGTGGAATTAAGGACAAAAGTGTTGCTAATGTCTTCAAGAAAAGGGAGAATAAGAACATTTGGGTTTTAAATGGTATTAGAATATTAGCTGAAATCTAGAAATAAGGTTTATCTGTGAATTATTGTATCTAAGAAGGTTTTGATTTGCAGATGAGATGTTCTAAGTGGCACAGATTTGACTCTCGGGGTCAGCACTTCTTGCGCTGGGTGGTTATGGAAGGCAATTTCCCTGCCTCTGAATGTTAGGAGTTGGGAGAATATCGCTCTCTGGACATGTGCAGATTTCTGTGGGAAACACTGGCATGTTTGCTTTGAGATTGTCCTTTCTGTCCTCCATAAAGGTCCTGAGTTGATGATTTTAGAGCTGGTTAAAACTTCACAGGCAGCAAAATGTTCTGAGAAAGAAGGGGTTTTGCCAAAACTGGCTTCTCCTTTTCTCATGGAAATTACTATCTGCAGGGACATCTTCTGGGTTTGTGTCACTGCATTAAGCTGGGGCTGGAAGTATGGAGGGTAGAAAAGTGGAAGAAAGAAGAAAAGATGAAGAAAAGGACTCAAAGTCTGGAGGAAAAAAACCCAAAACCTTAAGCCGATTCCAAGCGAGGATAGGAAACTTGCAAAAGGAAAAATGCTCCATTTCAAACACTGAAATGCTAACAACAGCTAAACTTCTGCTTATTGCCTGGCTGGTTTCTAAAGCATAGGCATGGAGAAACTCTTTTTTTCTCTTATAACCATTTTAAAAACATTGGTTTTCCTACTTCTTATTACTTTCTGAGTTAGCTACGAATGTTTCTACAGTTAACAGAGGTCTGCTTTCTTTTTTACCCTAATGTAGAGATAAAATTAGGAACTTTAGCCAGATGGAGTTGCCTTCTAGGCTTCCATAGGGGCTTAGTCTCTGACATAGAGGTCTGGTCTTTGGTCATCATTGTGTCCTGGATCCCAAGATGTACGGAGAGAGACTGAGGGTGCTGGGACAGGGACCAGAGCACTGGGAGGATTTGCATCGTTGGAGATACTGACCAGTCAACATTTTCCTATTTGAGGTTCTTACAGATGGTTAGAGCCCCAGCATGTCTTCATTGTTTTATATGCAGCATCCAATCCTTTCCTGCTTCTTTTCTTAATTTCTCAGCGTTTAAAATTTCAGCAGTGCTATACATGTGTGCTCTGGGCTGCCGGTCTCTGGATAGCCTGGCTAGCAGAGACTCAGCAAAGCCTAAACCAGATCCACGTAACTCCATGAAGCAGGCTTCCAGTATGTGCAGCTCCAGACTTTTCACATCGACCTGGAGACACCTGGCCACTGAGAAGAGCTGTGAAGAGCCAGACAAACAGTTTTGGCACTGGGTGGAGGGAGAACAGTTGCCGCGTGCAGATAGTAGCCAGGTTTGTGATGGGGGCTGTTGAAATGTGTGCACAGTTTTTGTGGCTGAAGCCTTGTGATGGCACCAAAACACCTGGGATGCTGCCCGGCTCCCCTGGGGAACTGTGGAGCAGACACTGCCTTATTTATCCTTTCTATCTTCATGGCAGACTGCATGAAGATGCAAGAGCCTCACTCACATGTGGTCAAGGGGGACTGAGGTATAGTCTTAAGTACAAGACTAAAATATAGTCCCCCCTCTGCCTGGGGAGGTTACGGATAGAAGGAAATCAAAGCAGCCCTGAGGTTCCTCTGAAATGCTCAGTGGAGTGGCTTAGGCAGATGAAGATCCACGCCTGGAGGCGAGCAGGCAATGCAAGGTCATCCCCGCATCTCACAGCTCGGTCTTCCAGCTGGTTGGAAGTCTTTCCTGGTGGGTATCACTGGCAAATGCTCTTGTCATTATATATATTTGTTAGCACACGGATGATGCTGAAACTAAGCTATAATTATTGGTGGAGCTGGCAGTGGTGCCTATAATTAAGGTTGCCAGACATTTCCCATTAAAACATTCTGTTTTCCAATGCTATATCCTTGCCAACATGTAACCGTTCAGGCTGAAATTTTCAGTTGCAGGCCACTGGCTCGGGCTGATCTTTGTGTGTATGAATGTGTGTGTGAGTAAAATACAGCCAGCCAGATCCAGGAGTGTGATACAGGGAAAAAAGTGCTGACAGCCACATTGTTGAGAAGGTCTGGCATTTTCATGCTTTATTTTTATTTTTGCAGGGACTTGACATTTGGCTTTGTGACAGACCTGGGCTTTTTGTTTTTCTTTTTAAGGCTCCCCTTTCTGGTTCTGACCAAGTTGGATGGCTCTGCAGATCTGCTGTCAACATGAGCCGAGGAGGGGGTTTGCCCTTAGGTCTGTATGGCTCTTGTGCAGCCCTGGGCTTCGCGAAGGAAGCAGGGTTTCCTCCTTCCTCGTGTGGGCTAGCAGCCTGTTATGTGGTTTGGCCAGGGAATAATGGGGAGGCAGCCTGGGTTTCCCAAACCCTGGGTGTCTCTCCGTCTGACTCACGCAGCAGGGAGGCAGACGTATGGGCAGTGACTGCACGGAGGGCTTCCTGCCATGACGATGGAGTGCAGAAGAGATGGTACAAGGAGATGGAGGGGAAAAGGGTGACAGTCTGTAGTGAGGTGGGTAAATCCTCAGCAGGTCTTACAGCTTTGGTTATGCTCACCCAGACCTGAGGGTCTGTAGGACCAGGCTGTAGCCCTATATGCCTGTCTCCAGCAACCTGAGATCAGAAGTGGGTTGAAGTGAGAGTCCTGAGACACGAACTGCTTTGGGG
>VXAL01012006.1:119499-230318 GCA_013399475.1 Chauna torquata
CAGCATTTCAGATGTTGATTCTCTTCTGGTGGTTGGATCACAGAAACAAAGCAAGAAAACTGGGAACAGCCCATCCTTCTATCAAGGTTAGTACTGTCCTCATTAATGTATTTTCCAGACTTTACAGGGTTAAAAGTTCCTAATGCTCAAATCTTCTTTTCCTTCACTTACGAGGCTTTTCCAGATGATTCGGTGCTAGGGTATATTTCCTGAAAACCAGCTTTTCTTCTTTCTGCTTGAGCTGCATCCAAAACAAAACTTTGTTCTTCCTTCTTTTGCAAGCCCATTTTTCAAATATTTATAACGTACATTTCCAGCCTCCTGCAGTTGTCACTTAACCAAATTGTATATATTTTGGTCTTCATGAAGCAGTCCTCAGGGCATAAATCGTTTTTGTCACTCTTCTCTGAACTGCCTCCAGTTTGTCAATATCTTTCTAAAAACAGCATGCCCAGAGCTGAACACTCATTGTCAGCTCATGTTCACCATTCTCTACCACTGTGAATGAACAAATTGATCTTTTTTTTTGTGAACACATGGATATGACAAAGTGTATCAACAATCGGAAAAATTAAAAAGGGTGTTGCAAAGCCGATTTAGATGTGGGGAGGTTGCTGGCCTTCACGTCCTGTCCTTGTAGACACAGATAACATTAGCTTACAGGAGCAGCAGACTGCTCTGTGGTATGCCTTTATCATCTGCTATTTCCCAGGGGGTGGTGATGGGATCATGATTTTTTTTTTTTACTGGATGATGGAACATGAAAGACACTTGACCCTCTTCGTAGATTCAGTTTGTTCAGTGAATAACTCTTCTTGGCTCCAATTAATGTTGACACCAGAGTAAATCTGTCAGCAGTGGAAATATCTACAGGAGCTGTGATAGGGCTAGATTTTCAAATGAAGGTGACACCTGCAAGAGGTCCCTGTTGCCTTCAGGACTCCTTTTCATGTGCAGGGCAGCTCTGAGAGCATGAGCTGAATGTCTTTAGTGATGTGCTGAAGTAAAACCAGAAGTACCCAGACAAGAAAGTGCTGCAGGTGTCTCCTTCCTGTGCAATGGAAATATGGGGGTTTCTTTCTAGTTCTTTGTCCTTATTTGGGCACAATTCCTTTCCTCCACTGAATCCACTTGTGCTGAAAACATCCACTCATAATGGAAGATCTCATTTATTTTGAGAACTTGAGCTCTGTCTTGTGCCACTGACATCAGTGAATATCTTGCCACTCGTGTCAGCAAGAGTATGAGTCTGTGTTTCACTATGGGTCATTTATAATCCCCAAAGTAGAAAATGGAGATCTGCGATGTGTTCTTTGGTCTGTCATGTGCCAGCAGAAAATGGATCATAGCTGAGAAGTTCGTATTTCCCATCACTGAGAGGTACACCAAATGTGGATCTGCTCTAATCGCATCCTCAGGTCATGTCAGAGACTATTGCATCAGCCTGGCTGCTGAACACTTGGAAGACACCACGTTTCCTTTTGATGGTGGCATTCAGACCTGGGGCCCTTACAGTTCTTTTCTTTCCCCAGTAACCTATAGGATTCTGTCTCTGAAAAACACTTAGCATTTCTGACCTCTTGCCGATATTGTGTTACGACGGGATGTTCTTTGTGCACTATCCCATCAAGTGCAGCAATTTCATATCTCTAGTTCCAATAAGTTTTTACGCTCAGCACTGGCTCAAAATTTTCTTTGGTCATCCATGTAGAATTACTTTCCCCAAACTGTTGTCAACTTGGGTCATTTTGTGTTACTTGTTTGAACTTGTCAGATTTCATTTCAGACATGGGTAGTACTTGACTCATATTTACTTCAAACTCCTCTTCCTGCAGTTCATTGCTTTCATTATTTATTGGTGTTCTTGAAAGCATATCTGCTAAGCTCCTTACTAGGCCTGTATTTCACATTTAATGAGTACTTTTGCAATTTCATTACGTTTTTCTGAAGTCCAGGTGGCTCATTGTACAATGGATTTTGCTCTATGGCTCCTAGTGCTTTATGGTCTCTTTCTACCTCGATTGAATTCTTCCCATAAACATATTCATGAAAATAGTCATGATCTAAAACAATTGCCAGTATTTCTTTTTCAGTGTGAGCATAGTTTTTGGTATGTGTTAGTCAGTGGCTCAGATATCATCTTGCAAGGTGGCTGCTGACCAAAATGACTTTGCGTCAGCTTGGGTCCTAAGCTCCCTGTTAACCTCAAAATGCTCCAGTGTTGATGCTTCTTTGACAGTTTCTCTTTACACCAAACCTTCTATTTCCAGTTATCTTTGGGCTGTTCTGGACTTTCTGCAAGAAGCATTCAGCAGTGTCTCTTCACTGTAAGAAATGAGAGGTTAGTTTACTTGAACCTCTTTTCGGGGGGGGAGGGNTTCAGCGTTTGTACCAAGCCTTGTGCAAGGGGTCTTGGCCACTGACTAACCTTCTGTCATTGCTGCAGTACTAGTATTACCCAGAAAACCTGTGCTGATATTCCCATGAATTCACCAGAAGCCTCCTGGTCAGAGGTTTTCAAAGATGGTCTGAGCTCTTCCTGGACCTGGCAAAGCTCCTTTGCTATTGTACCTGACATCTGCTCTCATCTGGCTAACGGCTAAGGTTTACTAAAGAACGTAAATCTCCTCATGTTTTGTCAGTGCTCATGGTCATCCTAAACATCAGATCATCTACTGATATTTCTTCCCCATCTTAATTCTCTGAGATCTAGGCATGGTATGTTAGCACAGAGACTACCTTACAGAGATGTTTGCTTGCATCTTCTGAAAGAGTTATTTAGCAAAAGCATACATCTTTTCCACCAATCTTTCCCAGCTTCCTAATATGAAAGTCCTCTTGAATTTGGAAGTCTAGACTTGTGCACGTCAAACATGCCTGCAGGTTTATTTTAGGTGCCACACCATATTTTTTGGTCTATGCAAATGCTTATTTTGCTTGCTTTAATGAAAGCGACTATTTTCAGTTAACCCAGTCAGTTGGTTTCTGTGTGTACTCAGTAAATGTTTTGTCACCCACTCAGGTTCAGCTGCTGTTTTGTCCATCAGCTTTGGTGTGACTTCACATGGTGCATAAAGTTTACAGAACTATAGCAGTAGTTTTCAAAGTTAAGGCCAGTGGTGTCACGGGGGTCCTTCTCTTTGTCACCAAATGCTGAGAGAGAGCAAATTTCAGAGATTCTTCACTGGTTGGTCCACCATGTTGGTCTATATGCATCCATTAACACGTTTCCAGCCAAGCTCACCAGAATTTGTAACACTTCTATTGGTCGTCTGTTGGTCTGTAAAGTGAGTGTCATGATGTCTGCAAAATCCAGATGGATTCAGAAATGCTAGTTTCATACTTGGTTTAATTTCAAGGTGACAAGGTGCTGCAAGTGAAGTATGGAGGTCAGTCACTCTCCCAGACCTGTAGAGGGACAGCTTGCTGTGGGTCTGATGCAAACGCCACTTCACCTTCAGGCTTCCTGGCCCCACCCAAGGGTGAGAGAGGAGAAGGGAAGGGTCTGTATAACAGAAGCAACTGGATCTACCATTTGACCTTGGCTGCAACAAGGAGACATTGCCTGGTGGTCTGGGAGCTTGCATGAGGTCTCTGGGTAGTCTGGTGCCTGTGTTCACCCCAGAATGTACCTACAGCCTCTGATCTGCTCAGAAGCCGGATCAGTTCCTCTGCGTTTGTTGGGCTCATGCAGTTGGTTTTTTTTTCCACATCAAATGGATTCAGCCGGTCTGCTGCTCCTTTTCGCTGTTAACACATGTAGGAAAGATCTTTCCAAGTCTCCCTCCCTCAAAACCTGTGGTATCCTCCCATGCCAAGCCCTCCTGAAAAGAAAAGCAGACCCACCAAAACAAAGGTGCAGCATTTCAGAGGAAGACTTTTCCAACAGGCAGCCTCCTCCCCCAGAAGCAGGTTGCACCAAGTAACGGAGTGAGCAAACAAGGGGAAAAAAAAAGTCCAAATGTGTATCGCAAGCATTTAAAATGGCTGGGAAATTCTTGCTTTTTGGGAGTGACCAGTTCATTGCTTTGCTAAGTATCTTTCTAAGCTACCTCTTGTCAGAAGAAGAGAATAAATGAAAAGAGAGAAAGAGAGAGAGAGAGGAGAGAGAGAAAAAGACCTTTGCATAGCTTGAGCCTTTGTGCCGTGCATTCAGACTGATTTGTACCCTTTGTAGTCTTAATTATTTGTGAGAGCAGGATAACAGGAGTACCAAGCTCACCCATTATTTCCTGCATAAAAAAAGGCACACAGAAGCCGCTGATCGGTTTTGAATTAGCAAACATGATACTAAAAAAAAAACGGGAGGGGGGGGGAGAGAGAGAGAGCATAAAAAAAATTCATTAATATCATCAGGGATTAGGAGGCTGATTAAAGTGTAGCTGTTAGCGTATGCAAATGAGCGATAGGCATTTATCAGAGCCTGTGCAAGCTGTCTCAGAGCTGTAAAGCCCACGTATGTTTTTCAGCTGATTAAAACAGTTTTAAGTTCTGGAGGATTTTTTTTTTTTGAGAGAATTAAAAAAAAAATTAAAAAAGCCACCATCATCTATCCTTTTCCTTTTGGCTAAATTCCTCTAAGTGCACTCCAACCATTTCCACTTGAATGCACTCACTCTCTCTCTCTTTCTCTTTCGGGTAATGAGAGTTTGGGAAGGAAATGAATGCAAACTAAGCACGAGGCTTATGACAGCTTTCTCAGCTTTCCCGTGAACTTGCAGGACGAGTGTCGGAGGCTGCGTAGAAGTGCACCCCAGCAGCACCTCCGAAATGTGCGCGTGCTGCCTTACTGCAGCCTGGCCAGGCTCAGGGAGAAGAAATTGGCTGGTGGCTCTTCTTCACCGCTTCATCGTGGCTGTGGTCCCGGGTGGCATGGGAGGCTCTGTCCCACCCGCTCGCAAAGCCGGTGTGTGGCTCGGCTCGGGATAGGGACATACAGAACGGCCGAGGAGCAACGTAAGAGAGGGCTGAACCTGGTCGGTGCAAATGTAATTAGATTTCCTTCTTCTGCACCCCATGCCCTGTCGAGTTTCGTTGTGCTGGCCAAAGAGATAGCTTGTTTGGGGTTGGCTTTGCTTTGGGGTCCCCAAGGGAAACCCCTAAAAGGGATTTTTCAGAAAACATTGACTGAATTTAGCACTTTCCAGACACCTCAGAAGGGTCAATCAACAGACACTGAGATCTGTGCTCTCTTCTGCAAACCTGCTTCTGTTAGAGCCTACGTTTGTGTCCTTCAAGGAGCAAGTAGGAGCACATTTTTCATAATTCATTGCAATGTCTCTTTATTATTGTCAATGTCAGGACTTCAGGCACTTCATCAATACTACTTTCAAGTTTGGTCTCCTGTCCATAATCTAAGTATTCTGTTTTTGTTCCTTATCAGAGATCATCTCTTAAAGCTCAGCTCAAGACTGGTGTTGTTCCTCTTCTTGTGTTGCACTTGGGAAGGGAATTTCCCAGCCTCGGGAGGCAACAAATCTGGCCTTGGGAAGAACAAATCTGGCTTTGGCAGATTTTTTGAAGAGAGGTGAATGAACTCCTGGAGGAAATTCTGGAAATGTCCTAGAGCTGGGCAAATCACGGGGGAAGTGGCTACGGATAATTTTTTGTGATTTTTTTCACAGGGATCCGAATTTTACTACGTGGATCTTCAACTTATCGCATACATGGGGTACGTATCATGGTAAAGCATGACTCAGAAGAGCAGTGTTAGCTAACAGTCTACTAGCTTTTCCGTTATAAACCAACAATGCTATTTAAACTGGTTATAACTTTGCTGTAAAATTTTGTTCTGTTGAAACTTGGCAAACAAGGTCCTTGCCCAACAGCAATTCTTTTGTTGCATATTTGGAAGTAAATCAGCTTGGCCATTTACGTTCTAAAAGATTACTTCTTTCGAGTCCCTGTCTCTCATTCTCAGGCTGGCAAAAGCTCCCGGAGCTGCAGGGAGAATACATCCAGCGTAGAGCAAGGGCTTTGTGCCCGTCATTGAACAGTGACCCCTCTGAATAATCAGGGAAGTGCTTCGGCAGGTCCTGGACCACGTCCCATCCTGTATCCCTCCAGCAGAAGCCTAGTTATTCATTGCTACTTCATACCATTCATTGCCAACCCTTCCAGGACCGGGAAGAAATAGTCTCTGGGTGGAAAATATCAAGACAACAGAACAGGGCCAGCTTTGGAAACAACTTGTGAGTGGCTCGGTAAATCACAGTGATGGTGATACAGTTACGCTGGGACACGTGGTCATCTGTGTGGTGTGATGCGTGCAGTGTCAGCCCTAATACTGGGAAACTATCATACGATCACTGTTGTACCGAGCTTGAAGAGACTCTAAGGGTGCTGCTGAGAACTGCTATCTGGCAAGGCTGAACTTGGTGACAACAGATAGGTCAAAACAGTGTCCAGAAGCAGTACCAAGCAGCATCCTTTGAAAATACAAGGGAAACAAGATATCATAATGGAAAATGAAGTAGCTCCAAGCAGAAGTCTTCCAGTATATCAAAGCAGGAGCCAAATGGGTGGCTAAGGTATCCTACAGCGATGGAACAATGGGTGAAGATGCACCGTTTAGCAGTGGACTTAAAGGCTGGAAGAAGTGATTGACTCTCAGTGTTAGTATAGAGTAGGATTCTGGAGCAGGACTGCTCTTGGTCAGTATTTGACTTTGCAGGTGTCCTGTAGCTAAGTAGGATGATCGGCTCTGGACATCACAGACCTTCAGAGGACCCAGCAGAACATGGGAACTGGACATGGCACTGATGAATGACTGGGATCAGCACATACATGGTAACGGCAGTGGGTGGAGGGAAAGCTGGTGTCTTCTGGTGGTGCTGAGCCTGCCAATCCCCAGCGTTGGTGGCTGCCCAAACTCTGGCATTGGAGACAGGTTATGGACATGTGTCAATTCATTCCCTTCTGGCTGTTCAACCAAGTTTTCCTGACTCAGCAGACCACTAACCAATTTTGCGGGTCTTCTGTGAAACCATTTTCTGCACGGCAGCCTTCCCAGACCTTTCCATGGCAGTGCTGCCTTTCCCTGTATCTTTTCCAGATCTTCTGTGGGACCTTGGGAAATAAGAGCAGATCTGCGCCATCACTCACAACACAGGACTGGTGCAGTATCTCTGTGATGCTCTCTGTTCTATTCTCTATTCTCTTTTGATGACAAAAAGGAGCAAGAAACTGGTTTGGAAAAAAAAAAAAAAAGCCATAAATGGAGAAATGGAGAAGGAGCTGACATTGCTGTTCCTGAGTGAGTGTGTGCTCCCACCTTGAAGCTGGTGTAAAGTTGATTGTGCCACATCCAAAATGAAACAAGGAAACAACAAAGGCTTAGAGACAGGCAATATGAATACTTCCAAGTGTGGCTGGAGTTGACGATATTGTCTCTGTTTTTTCCTGAGAGAGAATGAATAGAAAATGAAATGACTGTAATAAATGGCATAAAGAAGGTCAAGCAGGCAATCAAATTTATTTTTTAGACAATTACAAGAGTGTCTCATTCAAAGGGACACTGAATAAACTTGAAAGGCAATGGAACTGAAACTGATAAAAAGACACTTTTGTGAGCAATTCATACACAGCTTAGGGCATTCATTGCCTCAAGATATTGCTGCAACCAAGTTCTCCACTTATGTTACACAGAAAATAGCTGTTACAAAATACATAAACCTTCATGTTCCATGATGTAAGGAAGCTTTTTCTTTCTTTCTTTCTTTCTTTGTTTTTTCCCTCATTTCTTTCTGGCATCTGTCGCTGCGTGGTAACACTGGTACCGCACACTGGTGCTGTTCTGGACAGGTCTGGCCATTCTTATCTCCCAGTATCTGGAGATGTTCATATTGCAGCTGGACCTCCAAGAGATGGCACTGTGTGCTGCTCTGGTGGAGCTGGCAGAAGAAGGTTTTGTGTTAATGAGAAGATTGGGACTGTTAATTTCCCCTGAGGCTGGACATGCGTTTCAGGACAGAGCGCTCTAAGCGGCTGTTCCCATGCTGGGAGAGGAGATGTTTGAGAGATGCTGTCTGCCTGCGGAGCAGAGGAGGAGCTGGGAACCTGAGTGCTTCTCCCCTCCCACCTTGAGCCACCCTCATCTTTGGGTGCAGGGTGAGCACCGTGCCAATGGGTGCCTCAGCAAGCCAAGACACAACCTGAATTTTTTAGCTTTTTGTTTAAGTTAAAAGAAGGTAAAGCTTTGCTCGGTGGCAAAGATCAGAGAATTACACTAAGGGCTTTTGGAGGGGCCCGTGGACTCCCCTACACTATCCACCATGCAATGGGACATAGCTCTGTGAAGGCACCCCAAAACCACGGAGAATGGTCTCCAGGCAGAAGCGGAAGAACTTCTGCTATGGAAATAGGCTGAGCACATCATCTGCAAACCCCCTTACCATTCCCAACCCAGGTGTCCTGTGTGCTGAACGAAGCAGGTAGAAGAGCATGTAAACAGCATGTAACTGGGGACCTTCTTCCCAGCCTCAGGCACGAGGAAACAAACATCTTAATTATGGCATTTAAAACTTCTCGGTCTTTCACCTTACGACATTTAATGTTTTTTGGGTGTGTACCTGCACAGAGTCCTCAGGTGAAAAATGATGTGCAAGATTTATAATTGTCTGCAAAATACAAAATGTTGCTCTCCCTCAAGCTACGGCTATGAAGTTTTTGCAGCTTTGCTCGCAACCAAGTTGTAAGCCCTGCCCCCCCCCGCTTTTTTTTTTTTTGTTAAATAACAGCAATCAAATTATTCTGAAGTGTGTCATTTAAGTGTAGCCACTTGAAGGAGCAGGTCTTGGGACTCTCTGTTGACACAGTGGTTGTCCATCTGCTGAGGCTGATGCCTGATGTTTGGGGCACGTCTGGGGCAAATTTCATTCTGCTGAGCTCCTCTGCGAGGCGGTATGGAGACACGAGTAGCTGCTGAGACAGGACAGGGGAAGAAAGAAGCTCTCGAAGAAATACAGCTCAACTTCTAAGCGTTTTTGGACCTCTCCAGCGGCTGGCTGCAGTCTCGTGGAGCTGGCAGATGAAATTGGAGTCCAAGATGTATTGCAGTCATTCCGCCGAGGAAGTGCTAACAACAGGAAACACAATGCAAATATAATCGAGGTCATCAGGCCCTTTTCCTTGCGTAAGTGCTTAAATATGTGCTTGTATTGCAGTTACTTAACTGTAATTGCTCAGGGCAAATGTGAGCTCAGGTCTTTATGGTCGCTGAGCATGTATTCTTCCTTCAGGTGATATATTGGTTCCTGGCCCTCCTTGGGCACGCCCTGTAAATATTTACGCGCCTCCAGTCAACTGGTTTGTGTATTTATTCAAAGCGATGACTATTGCTATGCAGGGGAAGGAGTTTTCAAAGCTTCTTACAAATGTGTTGTGACCTGCATAGTTGGTACAGGGGACAGTGACAGATGCTGGTGGCACATGCAAAAGATGTCTCTCTGGGAGGGATCTGAAGTGAATTTTTTTTTCTTTGCTTTAGGTGGGGAAAATCTGCTTTGAGTAACCACTGGGTGATGTTATAATTGCCACCCTTGAAAAGACACAGAACAGTCACTGATGTCACTAAGCTCTGCCAGATGGCCTCGTTGGGCCCTCCAACCATCGTAACAGTTTTCAGCCCTCTTGCAGCTGGCAAGGGGGTGGCCATCTGTGGCACTGATAGTTAGGATGAGGCGATCATTTTTACAGCTAACTGCACTGCAATGGGACAACAGAGTTGCTAAAGAATATTTACTAAAAGGCAGAACGCTTGTTAAAAAAATATATCCGAGCACACATAATTACCACTGCATATCATGCTTTCATTTTGCAGCTTTCTTGATAACTTCTGGCAGAGCTCTCTGGCAGGGAGAGCGTGGGTTAGTGAACAAGCCATCCACGTGTCCTTTCCCATCCCTGATGTGCCAAAGAATTGGATACAGCCCCAGCTGAAGCTTTGTTCTTGGTTTAATGTGCAGATGCTACTGGCATACTTACATTTTTCCCAAATGTCTTGTACCACCCAGACCAGGTCGGAGGGACCGGATACTGCAGGACAAGGTGAAGAGGACCTCTCTGGAGTACATAACATTAGCGCTAGCCACGTTGTGGAGCACACCTCCTGCATCTGCAAAGATGCAGCACCTCTCCTCTCCCTTGCATGTGCCTTGCTGGGCAGAGCTGCTCACCGGAGGGGTGTCTGTCTTTGTGGACAGACGCACATGCAGATACTGCCTGATTTGCCCTGATGCAGGTGAAGAAACACTTTGGTCCAACCTCAATATCTGCACGAATCTGGGGTTTCACCATGGCATATAAAGGAAGCACCCAGCTCTGGAATCCATCTTCTGCGCACCCATTTCTTGCTATTTTTCACGTCTTCCTGGCACTGTTTTGTTGTGCAGGGAAACACGTGAGGTGCGGCTGCACGTGATGGCACATCACCTGGGGTAACGTGGGAGCTGCTGGGGGTACCAGAAAGCTGGACATGGTCCCAGGTTACTCAGGAGCGCTGCCGAGGTACATCACCTGGCTGCATGGCAGGTGGAACGCGGACGGGGATTTGGATGGGATGGTCTCTATTCCTGAGCGTTAGCTGATGCCCCAGAGAGGTCAGCTGGGCTGTGGATGCCGAGTCTGTGGTGCTAAAGATCAAGTTTCTGTATAAGGAAAAGCTCAGTTCATCTTGCGTGGAGATGCGTGCCTGCTTTGTGTATGTGCAAAACAGAGCTCCTGACCCCTCCATGAAGGTTTTCTGCTCTCACAGCAACCGCCTTCAGCAATTCCCTCAGCAACACAATTGCTTGAAGAGTTTAAGAGAAATGGAAAGAAGTTCATCAGCACCAGTAAGACCTGCTCCCATCGCTGCCTCTGTGGAGGGACTGGGTGTTGCAGAGGCACCCGTAACCCAGCAGGATCTCGTACATTAACATCTTGCACCCTTGCTGATCACAACGGGTCCATCACAGGAGACACAGGTTCTTTGAGGAGGAAATTGCTGTCTACGTGGGTGCCAGCGCAGCCCAGCAGAAGCCTGGGAGCAGAGAACAGCCTTGCCTCGTTCACAGGCGGGCAATGGGGTCCTGGGGAGGTGAAGAGAGCTGTTTGACACCAGCTCGGAGGCAAAGGCAGGCGCTAGGCTCAGAGGGCTTCCGCACCGTCCCCAGCAGATGGTCCTTTCTCACTTGAAATGCTTCTTTCAGCTAATACGTGTCACCAGTAGTTTAGCTCTAGTTTTGCTGTACTGGCTTTTACAAATTCAATTACAAACCCTCTTTTCTTGCCACAGTCGGAATTGTTTGTAGCCTAATATCTTGTTTGTCAGGGCTTTGTTTTCTTCTCCTTGCAGCCCAAGATGTCCTTGTTCTAAGTCGTAGCATCTCCTCTGCCTTATGGCCCTGCTACCTTTGCGTGGAACGCTTCTGGTGCTCTAAAGATACCAAAAGGTTTTAATTACGATTAAGCCAAGTCATTTCTACAGTTTCTAGCTGTACATAAACAGCCTGTTGTGGATAATGGAGGTAATGGATTGCATTTCAACTCTACTTCTAACCTCTGATTTCCGCTTGTAATATTTTATGTGGTTAAATCAATTTTTTCTGCCATTGAATGTAGCCTTTCTTTTTCTTTCTTTCTTTTTTTTTTTTTAACTCAGTTGTAAAGCGTGTGTTTCATCACATCCTTGCTACCCTAGGACATGCCTGTTGTAGTTAAGCTAGACTGCAGTCATGCTCCCTTTCAGAGGGGTCTGGAATTGACGGGAGAAATTTTTGTTGTTTTCTCATATTGCTATCAAAGAAAGAAAACGTGTTACTGGTTTATTAAAAGCCAGGTAAAAATGAGAGATGTCAAAAGATAACCAGTGGCGATGGCAAAGTGAGATGCATTTTACGAGCTGCAGAGTACGAGCTGCATGCGCTGAGCCGGCACAAGGCGGGGTGCGACCGCGCAGAGAATCGGGTGGGCAGGGGGCCTGGGGCTGCGCCCACCCTGCAGGGGACAGAGATGGGGATGCCCCAGGGCGCAGGTGCGCGCTGGCCGCCTTCTTCTGAAGGCTCACCCCTCGCTCGCCTGAGATGCTTGGTTATACTCGAAACAGTGAGAAGTTCAGTCAAGAGGCTCTCTTGACAATATGAGGACTGGCTTTTGGATGTGGATGTATCTTAAAAACCTCTGTTTTGGGGTTACAACCCTTCTGTATGGCCTCAGTTATCTCCAGGCTATGAGTCTGTCCGCTGGCTGACTGCTGTGCCTTATGTTGTTAAACGTGCTCTTTATTTTCAGAGTTGCTGTAAACATGCTTTGCTAGGGCAAAGTGACTCTTCCAGGTAGGGAACTAATTGTGATTATTTCAGTGTATAGGAAACATAATACGTATCATCAGTACCACCTGTCTTAAGCCAGCAAAGGAGTTATCATTATAGGGTATTTTCTTTTAGGTCACTTAAAACCTTGATTAATTGCATACAGCTATGTGATTTCTTTCTAAAATTTAATCCCCAATCCAGATTTTTGATTAAAATATACACAACTTCAATCAGCTCTTGACAGTGACCACACTGTGGTTTTTAAAGCAGCGTCAGATGTCGTTGCTGGTGCCTCGAATTGTTCTTCGCTGTACGTTGCTAGGATCGCCCTTCGTCTCCTGCCTCAAGCACTGCCCCAGCACCCTGCCCCAAGTGCAAACATCTCTTTTTCCTGGTTATCTCTGCAGCTCCACCCTCCCATCTGTTGTCCTGTGATGAGCAAAGTCGCAGCTCAAGGCTGGAAAGAGGAGAGAGAAGGGGATGCTGTTCATCCTGCTTGGGGGTTGCATATAGTGTCAGTGGTGGATGGCATTATATTAAGTTGAAAGTTTCTGCGTTGCTGGCAGATGGCATCTCCTGTTGTAATTCCGTTAGACTTGTGTCTCTGCAGAACCTGGAGCTCCACTTTGTTGGACCACAAGCTGCTTCTGTCTACATTCAGTCACCTCCAGTTGCTCCAGAGCCAGGTCATAGCTGTTTCCTCCAAGCCCCGGCCCCTGGGCAGCATTGCTGCTCCATGAAATGCAGCTCCTCGGTCTCTGGACGCTTCCCAGGCATGGTGCTCGTTGGTGGCCCTTTTCCCATGGCCACGGCAGGGAGCAGACAGCCTCTGCTCAGCCTTGCTTCAAAAGCATCGGCGGTACCTTCACGCTGTGCAGGCAGCAGCAGCGTTAACAGAGAAGAGCAGGGCTGGGTCTGTGCAGCGTGAGGCTGCACCAGCAGTTTGCAAGCTGTCCTAACAGAAAAAAAAGGGAAGAACAGAGACCTAGAGAATTTCTATACACATTTTCACAATTACAGTGCCAAATCTAGAGTCCGTACGAACAATAAAGGATTGCATGTGTATCGCTTTAAAGACCTGCCTAACCCCCTTCTCCAGTACAGGACCATTAACTCTTTTTTAAGCCAATAATCAATGAGTATCTAATTTGTTACGTTGACATTTTTGCTGGTTTCATCCAAATGAATTAATTAACAGCAAGATGCTTCCTTTCCGGGCATAAGAGTGAGGGGGTCTCAGCAGCCAGATAAGTTTTGACCTTTGTTGAGAAAATGTCTAAATGAGGTTAGGGCTTGGATCTTGCTGATCGAAGATCTGGTGTCTGCTCAGACAGATCTGATGGGTCCAGGAGTACAGTGGTCTTGGCAGGGCAACTGGAAGCGGCCAAAACGGGGAGCGGAGGAGTTAAAAATAGAGCAACCCCCCACCCTGGTTCCTCTTCCCTGGCTTGGAGGCATCTCTCTGTCTTAATCTCTGCAGCTGCAGCTTGTCCAGGAGTCCCTGGGACCTGCACTCTGCTAATTGAAGTGCATTTGGATCAAGGCTTTCTTGGTGTGAAGTGCAGCTTTCCTTCATGAAGCATCATCTCTAATGCACCTCGTGTTGATGCTAGCGTCAGATAGGGTCAGAGTGAAAAGAGGAGAACAGAAATATTATCAAGGGGCACCTCGAGGTACAGCACTCGCTTTAATTGCTTCTGGAGCTCTTCACCTGGGCCTCATCAACAGGGCTAATTCTCAAAGAAACGAGAACAGAGGCGAGTACAGAAGTGTACTCAATTTATTGCCCACAAGAGATGGTTGAGTTGTTTTCTCTTTGTTATGAAGATTGATAAGAGCAGCTGGATAAAGCCTGGGCTGCTTCTCAGCCACCTTCTCGCTGGCGGTGGAGGCTGGCTGCTGTGCATGGTGGCAGCACCCAGGAGGCAGACAGGGACCTGGGGCTTCTTCTCCTTGCACTGTGGCAGTGCTTCAAGCTTTAACCAATAGGTACAGTTTGTATTTATTAGCCCAAGGAACTTTTTTTTTTTTTTGCCGTGGAAAACTTGCAGTGCAAACCGAGGGGGACAAAGGAAATGGGAGGATGTATTGCAAGGAACCAAAGCGAAACCATGGAGGAGCAGGTATCCCCTGTGCAAGGAGGTCACCCTCTCTCTCAGACATGGGCATTTACCCCTGACCCAAGAGACAGAGACTCTTGGATCAGAAGAATAACCTGAGATGCCTCAGGGCACCTTCACACGCCTGCCTGCCCGGCACAGCCCTGCATGGGCTTCCCTGCAAGCGTTGCAATGCTCCTCAGCCAGCTCCAGGCTCAGCTTGCGTCTAGCACCCTTGGGTGCCTCCACACCCTGACGTCCCCACGGCACCTCCCTGGTGCCAGCTTCCCTGCAAGCCCCTCGCCGGCCCCATTCAGATGGATCTGCAGGCTGAGGACCCATCCCACCCCAGGTACTGCTCCACTGCCTCGTTGACCTCTTTGCAGTTTTTTTTTCCAAGGCGGGTGTCTGGAGAACACCAATTGCAGTGCTTGGGAGAGCATGTAGGCTATGCGTTCAGTTAGTCTCTTTTGTGGCAGGTCCCACCTCTTCTGAGTAGTATACCCTTCTAGATTTTCTATACTTTCCTTAACTCCTAACTAGTGCAGTTTCAGCTAAAATTAATAGTATTATCCCTCAGAAAAATTAAACAGTATCTTGTATCAGTCTTCCGCCGTCATCTTGAGTAAATGAGTTTAAAAATAGCCATAATAGCAAAGCCACCTGGTTGCTCTGACCATCACAGGTGGGAGAAGTGACTCAGCTGATGCTCTGCACCCAACTCCTGCCCTGAAGGGGTCCTGGGAGTGCTGCAGCTGCAGGCTGTTTGACTCTGCTCACTTTTGTGCAGCCTTGAGGGCCTGCCTGGTGGGCTAGCTCTGTGACCATTTCTGTTGTATGGTGGGCATGGAGGAGGCCTCATGGCCCCAAAACATACTTGTGGTTTCCAGCAGACTAAGGTGATGGCAAAGCCTGCGGTGTAGGAAGATGAGATTTGGGTACATGAGCTGAGGAAGGCATTTAGGTACAGAGATCATAGTATTAAAAATGCTGCAAAGAGCAGATATCCTTATAAGAGCTCATTTAAGAAAGACTTAAGAGGGATATGTTGCGCAGGAGGTGTCAATGTGTGAACCATTATGTGTCCATAACAAAACCAGAATTTTCTTGACTCCTCATCAAAGGAGGAAGATGCTGTTCAAACAGCCCTCGTGTAAGATTTTACCAGTGTATGGGAACCTGTGTAAATCTGTGTTATTTAGGGACTTCCTCAGGTCATCATACTGTTGAGATAAAAGCAAGTTGAGCAAGCCAAGCTCCAACATTTGCAAGGAAGAACATCTAGGAGCTCCTCTGCTCTTCCCTGCGTGCCCGCGCCTGACCATCAGATGGCAAATGCGGTGCTGGGTCTGAATCAGGACGTGTGTCCCCTGGTTGGGCTCCCAGGCTGGAGCCACCTGAGGTCATGGTTCTAAGCAGCAGCTGAAGGCCGTGATCTAAACCACCCCGACACAGAGACCGCTCCTCAGCACAAACCTGCTTTGGAGCCGCTTGTGCCCAACCTATTCACAAAAGGCCAAGCTGCTTATGATGTACTGCTTACAACAGGCTGTGGATGGGGGATAAAGCACAGCAGTGTGCTTTTCAGGACCTAAATAATCTACTGGCATATCCCCAGTACTGGAATTTCATGTTTCCAGTCTCCAGCCATTTCAGGAGTTGCCAGAGGCTCTGGTCCCAGCAGTGTGCTGCTCCGGCTGCGTGAGGATGGGGAGGAGCCTTGACCAGCATCCAGGCACTCCAAGAGTGGTTCCTGTCCTCTTTCCTTCTCTTCCCAAAACTGAGCCTGCTGGTAAGATCCAATACAAAGTGGGAATAATCCAGGGCTGGGAAGATGTCATGTCACCTCAGACAGCAGGGCTCAGCCATGACCTTGCTCTCCTTGGCTTGCCTGGGGGCACAGAGCACATTGGCAGTGTCCCCTGCAAAGCACAACCAGCAGGAGTGAAACAATCCTTTTGCTACCCTCAGGTCGTCGTACAAAGAACACATGCTGCTGCTTGCTACTGTATGACTGAACTGACGATTTTGGTTTTCAAAGTATATGACCTCAATAAAGATAATTTATTCAGAGGAATGCAACAGCTGCCACCTGTTGTGGGGCGGTCATGAGATTTTGCAGAAGATTACACTGGTCCCTGTGTGATTGATCCCTGTTTTAGGCCAGTAGTGGGATTTGAACCCAAAGTCAGCTCGCTCTATAAGCAACAGGTTTTAAAAATTGTGACCTGATGGGTCAGCTTGTGGGGGACATTTTTCTTAAATGTTTCCTGGTGCTGTTTCCCTTGAGGTGTTAGAAAGGACAGGATTGCCCAACTTGCAGTGGAGCTGCAGGTGGTCACATCCCCTCAATGTTCCCAGGGTCCGTGGGAGCCCACAACTCTGATGGGAACGTGCTGGAGCCTCCAAAGGATTTCTTAGGTGCCCCATTCCCATTGGCCTCAATGAGAGTAGAGGTTTCCATAGCTCTGCTCTGGGGGCAGCCTGAAGTGTAGGACTGTGCTGATGGCATGTCACAGCACCTATGGCCAAGCCAGCTCCTGCTGTGACCACAGAGGACAAGCACAGACCTGGGGTTCCTCCTAAAGCCCCACAGCCACCACCTCTTCTAAAAGAAACCCATACCAGCTGCCTCGCAGTCTGTCCTACCTTGGCAGGAATGTCCGCAGGAAGCCGTGTCACCAAGAGGCATGTCTTGGTGTCACCCATGGTGAGGGCCACCAGTGGGGACATGTCCAATGACCAAGCCTCTCCGCATGCAGCATCGCGGGCCACCATCTCCGCAATGCTGGCTGGACGGCACAACTTCTCCATCGCTGTCCTTTGGGCTTATCCACGTGCCCATGGATTAGCACCACCGGGAAAGCTTTTTTTATGCCTGCATCCTCATCTGCTGCCAGGCATTCTGGTGTGACTGCTTTTGCTTTTAAGTGCCTTGCATCGGTATACAGCTATTTACGGTGCCTGTTTCTGCTCTCCCAACAGTGTAAATCAAGATTAATTCCACTGAAGTTTATGGAGTTACGCCAGTGTAAAACTGACTGATAAGAGATTCAGGCCATTATCGTTGGGTTTGTTCACTTGTTTGTTTGAAATTATGTGTGTTGCTGTGGAATGATAAAACACATGGATTCAAAGGCAGGTTCACTGAGAAATACAATTCAAAAGGTTTTTGACTTCACATAATACAGCAAAACAATCACTTACAGCAGTTAGTATTTTACTGTGGAGCACTATCACAGAGTTTGGAGAGGGAGAGGAAAAAGAATGAAGCAGAGAAGGAGGGGAAAATGGAAGTTTCACTGCCCAATGCCGAAGGCAGCGATGGCAAAACCAAGGTGCTGTCACAGAATTTGACATCGATGGTGATGTAAGTGGGTGTCCATGAGAATGAGACAGGGTGGTTCCCAAAAACCCTTCGGTGCCAGATACCGGGGGTGCCCAGCAGCTTGGAGCCGCAATGCAAATTCCTATTTGGCAATGCACTTTCCTCTTTGGAAAGGGACAATGCGATTTCCTATTTTTTGCAGAAGAGCCCACTGCGAATCAATGCAGCAGCAGGGCAGAGCAGGCTCACCAGCTCCTGGGCAGTTAAATCCACTCCAAAAGAGCTGGCATCTCACCTGTCCTTGCTTTTGCACCCACATCCCCATCTCCTTAAACACAGTGGAAACTGAGGCAGTAGCTCTGTCTCTGTGCTTGCACCTGTGCTTCAAAATATGCTGCTTCCTGGGTAATGAGGCATGGGAAGCCACTGTTTTTGTTCCATTATGTCCTACGAAGCAACCGGCCAGTGGATAAATAATTCAGGTTTCTTTCCATGCTATTCCTAAAGAGATTTTAGCTGACATCTGGTTGCATGCACCTAGTATCAATGCAATTTTCTCTTCTTTGTGGGAATTGTAGTTTCTGTTCTTTCACCTCCTGTCCGATGCACATTCACCCTGCTGAGCTACTCTCCTTCTTGCCAGATGTCTGGTTGGAATAACCTGTCCTCCAGCATCTGCTGGTTTCCCCAGCACATCCCTTAAGTGATTGCAGTGCCAACATTTCAGTTCCTTGAATGCAGAGATATTTCTCCTGAAGAACTCCAAGCTGTTGACAGGTGGGTTTGCTCTCACACAAATATGTTTATAAATTAAAATAGTAGGATTCAATTTCCTGTGGCTGTTAATAATCTCACTATTTGCACGTATACATACAATTCTTCTTATTCTAATTTTAGCGTGACTAATGCATTACTGTCTACGTTTGTGTTAGTCAATGTTAGCTGCTCTGCAAAGTTGAGAAATCAGGGAAAGACAAATTTCAGGATTGCTTGTGGCTTCTTGTGTGTAAAGTCACGGCGCAGTGTTTAATTGCATGACCATGTAGTGCTTTTCTTCCTTGGCTGGTCAGAGTAGGTGGTAGGGAGGGTAATGATGCGATAGTTTGATATTTCCCTCATCCTTCAGTGTGAGGATCCAGGACACCTCCACCTGGATGCTGAGAGCTGTTGACTTTGGCACTTGGGTGTCAACCTTTTGCTAGTTTGGAGAGGCCTGTTTCTGTCCAAAAACGGGTAATGTGGAGCGGTGGTGATCTTCCAGACACTCGTGACTCACGTGCAAGGTGGAGTACTGCCCTCCTGGGTCTGTGAACCCGTAAATGCCCTTGGATTCCAACGCTCTGGGGTCATATCCATGTTACTACCAACCAAAGGATCAAGCCATGCTTCAAAAACGTGGAGAATTTTTGGTTGCCCTTTCTCCATGGGCCCAGCCGGCATCTCTCTCCACCAAACCAGTTGGTGCTGAGTGCTGGCTAGGGGTGTCCTCATAGACCTGCCCAAAACAGAGCTCTGGCACAGGTTGCCCAGAAAGGTTGTGGAGTCTCCTCCTTGGAGATCTCCGAAAGCTTCTGGACGTGGTGCTGGGCACCCTGCTCTGGGTGCCCTGCTGGAGCCGGGGTGGGACCAGATGGACCCAGAGGTCCCTTCCCACCTCAGCCATGCTGTGATTCCGTGCTTCTGAGCAAGAAGGTGCTGCAGAGCTGTGCCAGGCGGGAGACCCCTGCGATCTTGGGGCAGACACACGGCCCAAGGACGGGTGTCTTTGCTGCGGTCTTTGCCTAGCAGAGCGAGAAGGCGTAAGGCAGAGAAACAACACCACACCTTTGCTAGCGGCGCCCAGCACGGCTCAGTCCCAGCGCTCTGCTAAATAACCGCCGTGTGCCGGGGTGATGTTTCACGCCCTGGCACCGAGCACATCCGTACCTCCGTGCCGCGGCGACCCGCCGGCCCAGCCCGGCCCCGCCGAGCGTGCGGCCGCAGCAGCATCCTTTGCGCGCCGGGAAGGGGCTCCTGCGTTATTCCAGCGCCTGCTACCCCCCCTCCGGGTGCTCACCTGTGTAATGTTCTTCCCTTACAAATTTCATCTTGCCGCACTGTGCATCCGAACGATTCTGTGATGGAGCGAGCGCACAGGGAAAAAAAATGGTAATGCCATTAAAAGTTATCATAAATTTCAGATCAGCATCACTTTTAATCCGATACACAATTTTACTGCCTCTATAAAGTAGGTGATTTGCAGTGGTCTGAGGCGTCTCCTGGCGCGTTTTACTTCTTTTTAAATTAAACACACCAACTTTGTGCTGAATTCAGAGTGCGGACATAAAAAAGGGGGTAAAAAGGAGAGGGAAGGGACATCAGATGGGAATTGCAATTGAATCTTTATATATGCCATCTTGGTACTGTGGTACTAAATATAGTGCCAGGTAAATAGATGTGCTGAAATATTCAGAATAAAAAACAAATGTTCCGATAGCAGAGAAACTGAGCATGGAAAATGTCTCCCTTTCTGCTGTGCTTTAGAGGCTGAAATGCTGTTGTTCAAAACACTCTATGCTGGAAGACCTTGTGTATCTCATGCATTAAATTATATGCTGTGTACACGCAAACATCTATTTTATTTGTATATTATGTGGTTTCTAACCCCGCCATGGAGCAAGCAGTAAACCCGGAATATCCAATTAATACAAATATGACATCGTGCCATTTCTGCTATGAAACTTTTAGGAGTGGAAATGTAAATACACAGCACTTCATGGAGATACATTTGAAATTAAGATCAGTGATAAGGTAATTATGTGCCAGCGATGAATATTTCACCTGCTTGTAGGCCATGGGTGTCACCAGACAAGACTACTGTGACCACCTGATGGGGTCATGCCCACCACCGCGTGTCTGTCCCTGTGGTCCCCCACTTCTGGGCCAACAGCTTGCACTCGATCTAATGCACATCTTCTGGAAAAGTACCCTTGAGCCTTCGCTCAAGGTCTCAAAGTGGTGAAGAAGTTCCTGGTGGCTTTGGTAAGCTGCTCACTGCCTTCAAAAAAAAAAAAAAAAAGCAAAATATTTCACCGGGGTGATTCAGAAAGGGTTCGTCTCTGCTGTGACTCGCTTGGGTTTTCTAAACTTGAAAAAAAAAGGTTAGGTTCAAGTTTTGTAAATTCTCTTTTCAGTCAGTACAGCATGATCATATTGGCTATTAAAGAGCAATCACAAGGCTCTGCAAAGCTGCACCAGTACCCCACGTGGTCAAAAAAAATAGCCTAGAGAAAGAGCATATACATTTCCTGCCTCTTCCTCTACATTTTTCTGGACTGGGAGATTTTGAGTTGCACAAATTAACCTTTGCCAGGAATGGTAAGAACCCACCCAATGCAGCCACCTTTTGCGATGCATTCGCCCAGTGGCTCTTGTTTTCAGCTGGCCGCTCGGGTGACGGGTGACCAGCGCCAGATTTTGTTGTCGTGTAATTTGGGCGGATTAGGTGTAAATTGGCCACACAGAGAAAGCCAGCCCTACATCACCAAAGCCATCACACAGCTCTTACTGACGTGGCACAAACCCAGCCCGGAGGGTGAGGCTGTAGAAATTGAGGAAGCAGTATAAGGGATTTAAAAAAAACTTTTTTTTTTTNTTTTTTTTTTTTTTTTTTCCCCCCCTAGTTTCCAGGTTACCTGTTTTCCCTGACAGCCCCACACAGGTATGTGGACATTTCCCTCCTGTGCCCATCACGGGGCCGTCTCCAGGTGTTTTCCAGCTGCTCCTGCTCTGCCACAGCCTCATTTCCCAAAAATTTACATTTAAAAATTTTTTTTATTTTGCTCTGGGTGATTTTTTCCTGTCTGCAGGGCTCTGTCAGCAGCTCCCAAGCTCCTTCTCACTTCCACGTGTGGATGTGACCTTTCAGCATCGTTTCTCCTTCCTTCTCTCAGTTGTGCAGTGCAGCGAGCTGCCTTTTCCCAAAACCTCTCCGCCTTCAGGTGTTTTCCTATCCGGCACAACACTCTGCAATGGGCCCAAGGGCATGATATTTTATTTATTTTGATTTATACAATCAAAGAGACGTGTGTTCCCGGGTTGAGCCAGCCTCATGCTGATGATGTGGCGAAGTGCTACTGGCTTTAAAATGATGGTTTATTTTAACCAGCACGGAGACAGACTGTGGCTGTCACCGTTTAGCAGCTTGTCGTTGTTGCAGGCAGGGGAAGCATCTCCCGATCTCAAAGAAATGGCATTTTTCTTGGGGAAAACAAAACAAAACAAAACATTTTGGGTGTCTGGGGTGAAAGGGAAGCAAGTTCCCTGCGTTCGGCTGCACTGTGGCTTGCACGGGAGGAGATGCCACAGCCCAGGAGCATCCCCAGAAGTCTCCTCCTGTGCCTGGCACTGGCTGCTTTCTCCTCCCTGCTGCATTTGTAAGCACACGTAGGTAGGTAAGGATGATGTGGGGAGGTGTTTTCTGCCCCCTTCCTTTTTTACGGCCTCTCACCGTTCAGTCTGCGCGTTCCCTGTTGCATTTCGGAAATCCTTCAGTGCCCTCCCCACCCGACGCCTCTTTTTCTCCGTGCGGTCTGTGCGCAGCACACAGGCAGGCCACTTCGGGAGCCCCCAGGGGAGAGCTGGCTCTTGCAGAAGAAGCCAGCAGAGCGTGGCCTGATGCTGGGTGAGGGGCTGCACCCATAGGCACAGACACCACGGCGAGACCCCCGGGTGCAGCAGCATTGGGTGGGAAACCCAGACTTGCTCAGACCTCTGAGCATTGCAATCCCCTAACCCGCACCCGTTGCTCCCCCCTCCCCAAAACCTGCCAGCAGGCAGCGTGCGGCTGCAGCATCCAGTTGCTAACTGGCGCATCCCCTGTTCCCATTGATTGCTACCCGGAGGGCACGCCGTGCACGGATGACTGTCTGCCTCTCTCTTGCTCTCTATTCAAATTCAAGGCTTGTTTAATCAGCAGGCATTAGCTACTCGACAGGAGTCTGGCTGGAAGGGAAAGAAGGGGATGGGCATGGAGGGGGGCTCAGGACGCGCCTCTGTGGGGAGCAGGGGGCTGCTTCTTCCACATCTGCTTCGCTGCCCAGATGTACAAGGGGAAGAACAGGGGTTGTCTTGAAGTAGGACACGTGAAACAATCCAGCGTTGCTGGGAAGGGACAGGGTCCGGGCGCCTCTGCTGATCGTGCCCTGACAAAGCTGTGGGACCAGGCAGCCGGCCCAGCATGGACCCTCCTCCTTTGGGCTTCACACTATGGCTAACTGAGAATCTGGGGGCGTGGGAAAGATTTTTTTCCCTTTGCTTGCAAAATATTGGCTTTCCCAGACTAGCGTTTACCCCCCCAGGAATGACTGCCACATCCTTGAAGGAATTCTCATCCCTCCCATCCATTGGCTGGCCGAGGCTTTCCCTGGGGAGATGCTCCGCCTTGCGGCCCAGGTCTGGTGGGTGCAGCCCTCTGGGAGGTGGCATCCTCAGGTCCCAAGGGAAAAGGAGGCTGTTCTTGCAGTAGGAAACTCCTTGGCGTGGTGAGGTGGCATTAATCCCATGAAAGTGGGGACACGTGGGAGGGAGGCAGTGGCCGCCCTTCCCTGGAGCACCCGCTGCTTCTGTCCCATGGTACAGCTTGCAAATCACTGACCATTAAAATGTGGGACCAACCGCAAATGAATTTGGAAGGAAATATCCCAGCAAATATCCTGCCTGGGAAGGGAGACCAGAGCTGCTGGGACACACGGCTTCTTTTCTGTTCTCATTAGCAGCCCCAGTTAGGAGGTTCTCTATGCCTTCTGAATTCGATGTTTGCAGGAGGGCTGTCTTCCTACTGATCAAACTACAAAAGTGGAGAAAACCCACACAGGCCTAAGGAGAATTGCCAAATATTGATACTGGGAGAGAGCTGATATCATATAAATAGTGAATAATGCTTCTAATTATGCAGGCTTTCATTTTTTTTCTGGTAATATAGCTGATGACATTCAATACTCCAGGTCAAATCCTCAGCTGAGAAACTGACCTTCACCTTAAAGACAGAAAACAAGACCACAGAGTACCCACTGTTTGAAAACAATTCAAAAAGTGATGTTCATAAGAAGGTGACTTCCAAAGACACCCAAAGAAGTCTTCTTTGGGTGGGATTCACCTACCACAGTTCGAGCCACCCATGGTGATCCCCGTCTCCTCTCCTTTACCTCTGCCTGGTGTGGACCCACCAGTCTGTCTCTGTTTTTCTGCTTTTATTCAGGTGTCTGCCATGGAGATGGAGGTACCACGCCTGCTCTGATGCCCACCTGCCAGCTATGTCCGTCTCCTTCATCACTGGCCTTCAGAAATATCGTTCTCCATGCCCTTCTGCTGATGTGCGAGCCCAGGAGATGGGCTAGGACAGGGCTTGCACAACCACATCCTCCAGCACCAGTAGGCAAAGAAAAGCTTCCCTAGGAAGTAAAAACCTGTTTGTTTTTTCTTCTGAGCACAGTGCTCAGGGCTGTGGGGAAGCTGATGGGGACCCTGGGTCTGTCCACACTTGGGGCTGGGTGCCGTGGTTTTGGTTACTGTGAGCTAGAGATTTGGTTTCACCACCACTTTCTGTTGTAGAAAAAAAGGAAACAAAAGATCATGTGATAGTCTTAGATTATCTTAATGATAAATAATTAGTGGCATACTGTTAATGTTTTGTCCACTCCACCCATTGAAGAAATACCTTTGTTAAAAATTACTTCAGTTGTACTAAAACCATGAAAAAGTCTCAGAGCAATCTGTAACCAAAACGATTTTTTTTCCTGGCTTTTGCATCAAATTAGGACTAATTTTAGTTTGGGGTTGTCCAACCATTATTTTCCTTTAACATCTCCAACCATAAACGAATGAACAAGTACACTCATGGCCGTTCCTGTCCCCTCTAAAGCTCCATCCAGAGGCAGGAACTGCTTTTGTGCATTTCTTTCTCTACACTAAGAAACCCTTATGCTTTCCTTTTCAACCTCTCTCTCTGCTTTGCTATCACGCGTTGCTGCTGCCTGCTCCCCACAGCGCCCTGTGATGGAAATACCTCTGCTCTGTCCCTGGCGTTGTCACACGCTGCGCTCGGGCTGCGCAAGCCTCATCTGTCCCAAGGCGTCATTAGCTCCACGCATACCTGCCCTCCTCTGCCACCTGTCAGCTTCTCAACAGCCTGCTGTTATCCTCGGGAGACTCGAACAGCCCTTTTTATTTTCTTTCCTGTGTCACCTACTCCCCATCGTGGTACCTCCACCCTGGCCATGTCCTCCCGCTTTGTGATAGCCCAGGAGCGCGGATGCTTGCTGCAGTCCTTGTCCCTGATGGTCTCTTTGGCCTCAGATGGTGGTTACCATTTTTGCTGAAGTCGCGCTGTGATGGGCAGGACTGGCCAGCAAGAGAAGCTGGAGATGCATGGCCAGACCATCAGAGATGGTTGTGGTGGGGTCTGCTGGGCAGGGAGAGCAAGGACAAGACTTTGCAGGAGCAGGATCTGCAAACCACCTAAAGGGCAGAGCAGAGCAAGACCAATACCTTTCTCCTCATTTTTGCTTGTGGTTTCTTTGTTTGGCTTTGCAGGTTGCAAATAACTCCAAAAATGGAGTCTGGGGTGTGCTCCCTCCTCTCGGGGCTCCCAGTGGCTCCTCCATCCCTTGCTGACTCCCCCAGGGATTGCAAACTCATTTTGCACAAGCCCAAGACATTCTCAAAAGCCAAAATTGGTTCTAACGCTGCCTCAGAGTTTAAAAATGGAGAAAAATATTTTCCCGTGCTACTGAAGAGCAGATCCATGTCCTCAGCCTTCCCTTTTGGATGAAGGACAATGATTTGACTCTCTACAGGATGCAGGGAGCTGAAGAACTGAGGCCACCAGCCAGTGCCCAGAGTGAATTGAAATTTTGCTCAAGAAACAAGAGGTTGGAAGGGATGCCTGTGGTGGGGTAGGTGGTGAAATGCCGTGGAGGTGCTTGTCCATGCACCAGGAGACGCATTCACTTGTGGCTAGGTGGAACAGACACCTGGCTGCCTGGTTGTCCAAACCTCTGACCTGGGTTTATTTTCATTTCTTTCATGGCTGCTTATTTGGTTTGTGCTCTCCTTTCTTGCTCGTCACCTGCGAGCTGTGTGGCTGGTACCAGCCTGCCCTCAGCACGACAAGCTGATGGTTGAAATCTTGCTTCTGGCAGCAAGGAGGATGGTGTGGTCTAATGGACAGGAGCTGGGTGCCTCTTCCCAAAGAAAAGGCTCAAAAACTGCTGCCGCTCTTCATTTTGAGAGTAGTAACATTTCCAGCTGGGATACCCGACCACCCGAACTCATGAGGCATTAAGTGGGCTGGGCAGGGCCACCTGACAGCCCAAAGCAGGACCTTCACGAGGTGAGGTGACCTCGGGAGCAGCATCTTTTCAGCATCTTGTGATCACGACTGCAATGGGGACATCCCAGGCAGGCGAGCCATACCCCGTGGATGCTCATGGTGTGTGAGCGTGTCGCAGGAGCACATGGGATGAGAAGCAAAGACCAAAGAAGCTTTGGGGCAACCAAGATCCCATACAGATGGTGAAGTATGAACTACACTGACCCACCCAAGCCATTCGAGATGCTCAGCCCCGAGATCAGCTGCAGATGTGAAGGCCAGAGCCTGGCTTGCATCAGGGGATGCAAGACCCTGAAATTCTGCGTCTCATGCAAATACCTGGCTGAATGCTTTGCGGGTGTCCCCCATAGCAAGCACACCCAAAAAGGGGCTGCCCCCGCCTGGTGCGACGGTGCTGGCCCCAAGCAGTCCCTTGGTTTGCATGCAGGTGCATGAGTTTAATTCAGGCCCTTCATGTTATTTGAGCAGATTTTTCTTTTTCTTTCTTTCTTTTTTTCTTTTTTTTTGGTGGTTTAGTTTCTCTCTTAACAGGAAAAAATGATCAAAAATAAGAAAACAATCACTGTTTGAAAGTGAATGAAGGGCGCTTTCTCCCCCTCCCCCATGCTTTTTTCCTACTTTGACATCTCAGTGGTTTTTTTTTCTTTTAGCCGCGGTTTCTGGGATAGGTGATAACTGCCAGTAATAGGATTAGCATTGATTTCTTTAGCAAGAACAGAGATGTGGCAGTTCCAGCCATTTACTGAACTGCCAGCTTTGAAATATCAAAAAAAAGAAAGAAAAAGAAATCTGCAGAAAAAAAAAAAAGCTTCTTGCAGCATTTTAAAGAAAGGAAAGCCTATGTGAATTAAAATACACACACATGCACACACACACACACACACACGTACCCGCGCACATGGAGTATATAAATATATATCATATGTATATTATATATATGTATCTCGCTTGGTGCTTTTTTTGTTATTGTGTGATAAAGGATCAAAAGAGCTGTCTCTGTTCTAAGCTTCAAGAAAGCCTTTTTTAAATTCATTTGGCTTTCTTTAGCTTTCACTTGCTAACATATTTTAGGAGCTAATCTTACATATTTACTATTGTATCCTGACTTTTTTTAACCTTGAAATGCAAGCAAAGACAGAATGAGAAAGGGAAAAAAATAAAGGATTCGGAAAAGAAAGAATGAGGGGATGCGCCCGTGGAAGCCTGCCGTATCTCTGCTGCTCTGGAGACATAACGTGAAACCCACCCAGTGGTAGCCTTGACGTGGCACGTTCTCTTCTCGCTGATGGTTGTGGTCTCCTGAAAGGGTGTGGGTTTGAGGAGCACCAAGAGGTCAGGTCCTGCCCTCAGACCCCTGGGCATCTCTGTCTTGACTTCAATGCACCTCACCTGTGTTTGCCAGAAGGATTTCTCAGGGGCCAGAAAACAAGGTCAGACCAAATCAGCAGTAGCTTAACAGCTGGAGTTTTAAGGCACTGGAGTTATATTCTCTCTCCTTCCCTAAATGCTGTAGGATATAGTGTATTTAGTGTCTACCAATCGCCCTCTTCTGACTTGTGTTCACCTCCTGGGGGAGAAGAAAGTCCAGGGGCAACATCTGTGAGCAGAAGTGGAAGGTCATATGCAAGAACTAGTGCTGGTTGGGAAGATGTCTGCTCTTTCCAAGCTCAAGGCCACTTCTGAGCACGGCCCAGGTCTTGAGGAGACCCTGGCTCAACCCTCTGCCCGAAGATCCTCAAGAACCCAAACGCTGTGCCAGTCAAGACAAAATACAAAGCTTGTTATGCAAATATTGGTTATTTCTCATCGGGTCCTGAGCTGACACCTCTTTCATGTGAACTTATCTTCATGAGAAAGGTGCATGCAGCAACTCATTGTCCTCATGCACAGCACAAAGCTCAGAGCAGCATGGAGTTAGGGCTTGCTTTTCAGCTTTTAAACTCAAAACAAAAAAGCAACAGCAATTCACAGTCGGTGAGGAGAAAGTCCTTACTGCATGAGGAACCAGTGCACCGTATTCTGTTCAGCTTTCTCTTGCTCATAGAGAGTTTGGGCTTGATTCCCACATAAAACCCAGTAAAAAAGTGGAAGAGGGAGATAATCTGACCTATTATTTGCAGATGCAGTCAGGATTCACTAATTTACATGCAATTTGCTTGTTGTCACATGCAAAGGTATCTCCAGCTTGTGTTATACAGAGTGGCTGAATGCCCCCAAAGAGCCGAATTTAGGAAGGGTCAATTCCTTACATTCTCTGCATGGGAAGAGGCGCTGGGCTTGTTCCCACGTTGGACCTCTTGCTCTCCACCAACTGCGGAGGTAAGGTGTCTGTGCTGTAGCAGGCATCAAGCCAGCCATATGCCTTTTACCAGCCAGGTGTGAATCTCCCTTGCTTTGACTGGAGTCACATGTGTATTTGTGCGCGTGCAGGCTGATGTCTCACCAGCTTCTGGCGATTTGCATTTCTGTGTTCTTATTAACAATCTCCCAAAGATCCGTGATGCTCATTTCACAGCCTCACCTTCATTGTGCCCTCTAATCCATGTCCCCAGGGTCTACTTCTGACTTTCAAGCTTCAGAGCAGCTTACAAGCCTCTATTATTTTTTTAACATCAAACTGCTGAAGGAATTATTGTTTCTTTCTTCTGCAAACACGGACCACTTCCCTCCACATCCTCACTCCTTAAAAAGCTTAAAAACTTGCCATTACTGCACCATGGGTACAGGAATGCTGGGGCTGGTGGTACAGGTGCACTTCCAATGTTAAGGCATTGATGCTCCGGAAATGTCTCCCAGCAAAACCAGTAGGCCAAAACCGCTAGTGGCTCTGGAGACGGAGGGTGGCTGGTGGAGGGAAGGGGTCATCTGATGTAGGCTTCAAGAGCATGGAAATGTACTAATCCTGTGTTCTTGGGTGACAGGGAAGGTCAAAGATAGGAGATGTTCAGGTGTGGTAAGTTGAAAGCACAGTGTTATCTCATCTTTCAAGGGATAAATGTGAAATCTTTGCACTTTTGCAGGAATATAGTTCCCAGAGTGCTGGAAAGAGCAGTTCCAGAGGGGTGTCTGGATTAATGGAAGTTGCTAGAAGGTTACAAAGATCTGAATTTGTTTCCTCTTCTGCACTTTGGATTTATTGGACAGTATCACCAAAAACAGTCATACTCCACTTTTTTGTGTCCTTGAGCGTGACTGTGTCCATGAGTATGACTGTGTTGATGTCCGTTCCCAGCCTGGTGGCAGCAGGACCACCTCACCACTTCCTGGCAGCAGACCTTCCTGGAGCTAGCTCCTGGACTGGGAGGTCTGGTGAGCTGGTCCCCCAGGGGCTGACTGCAAGGGCCACCTGGCACTGTGCAAAACTCACCGCCGTGCCAGGAGTTTACCTTCCATATTGGTTAAAAAAGTGCAACGTTTCCTGGCTACTTTTAGTATGTGACTATCGTTTATTTGCAGCAGTTGCGGAAGCAATGGTTTACGTTACAGGATAGCCACCAGAAGCCTCTAATATCAAGTTTGACAATACACTATGTCAAACCATCTCTGAAGCTCTCTGTGTGGGAGGTGTTGAAACTGATGTGTGACTGGTGGACACGTGCAGTGGAGTGTGGTCCCACAAGCAGGCTGGAGGCACCACCGTCCTCCAAAGCTGAATGGGATTTCCAGAGTATGAGCAAGCTGAAACTATTGAGTATTGGTTCACTACTCTTTAAACCTCCAGGATGCATGTGCCAGGATGCACGCACCAGGATGCACGTAATCTTCCTCGACCTCCCCCTTCCTACAGTCTTTTCCCCTCTGTTATCTCTTTTCTCTCTTCCTTCAATCCTCCCTTCTTCGTGCTCTGCTGAATGGCGAGACCTGCCCTGGGAAGAGGGCACCATGTTGCAAGGATCTTCCTGACGCTCCTGAGATATCCACGAGGCTGAGCACTCCTGGGACTTTCCCTCTTGCTCAGTGAAATGAGAGCCCTGTGAAGATCTGAGCCCAAGAAGACATCTCCAGCTCAGCTGAGTATTTGTACCACGTAAGCCAGCCAAGCCTACTGCACATTTTCCAGTTTCCAGAAGCTTCACGATGGCTGGCAATGATCTAGAACATTTCTTTTAAGCAGATGTCTCCCATGGTCCTTGCACAAGTATCTTCACTGCGCTAAAGACAAGCTCCGTTCTGCCACAGTCTCTCAGCAGTGCCACTCCAGCCTAGATTGCTGTAAATGTCTTTTCTGGTCTTACCGCCTATTAATCTACAAATACTCAGTGCCTGGAAATTAGACTCCACTGCAAATGGGTTATAATTAACCTTTTCCTGCCACACAGTTTCAAGTTTTCTCATTCCAACCCTACTTCCAAGCGAGGCTCCGTGAGTCTAATTGCAGTGGCAGCACCACGGGACATCCGCCAGCCCTTTCCAGGGCTCTCACAGCTCAAGCAATCTCTTTATATCTCTTTCTCTTTAATTTCCTGTAATTAGCCATGCTCTAGCTTCTGTGCACACCAGGGGAGACGTGGAGAACAGAGCAGTGCCAAACTCCCTGAAGGATCCCACCTCCCCCCAGTGCCTGTGCTACGGCTTGGGGCCCTCCTGGGCTGGGTTTGCCTCAAGTGCTCTTCCTGACAGTTTCGATGGACTCCTCACGCTTGAAAGTAGCAGCTCACAGCCCTAGCTGTTTTTCCATGCCAGGGTATTTTATGTTCTTGTTAATATTTTTATAGAAACCCACGCTTCAGCTTAACACAGGGGTGGTGCTTGCAACAGTGGCTCTGCTTGGTGGGGGACTTGGCGACCAAGCAGGTCTTCTGAGATGTTCCTCTCTGGATCCACCAAAACCCCACAGTGCTACGCGAGTGCTCCAAGAAACATTGAGCGTTGCAGACTCGTGCTTGCTAGGACAGCAGGGTCAGTGAAATCCTGGGAAAACAGTCATGGGGAGAACTTTGCAGCAGGACCAGCTGAATTGTGCTGTTCCATGCAGGTGAAGGTCTTGCTTGTGAAAAAAGCAGGTACAACCTGCGCTCCTGGTAGCCTGCCCCAGCACTTCAGCAACTTCATTGCTAGAAACATGGCCCTCGCACCCAGCCTTAGCTTCTTCTGCTGTGGTTTAAGCTCATGACTACTTATCCAACCTACCAGGAAGGAAAGTTAGCCCTTCCTCTATGCACAAGCCTTCTCTGTACTCAGAGATTACAGCAATGTCCCACCTCCTCTTCCAGCTGGTCAGCCCCAATTTCTTCAGTCTTTCCTCAGTGGTATTGTCTTCTGGTCTTCTGATAATTCCCATCTCTCTTCTGCGGACTTGCTGCAAAAAAAATCTTGAATGGAAAAATGAAGGTTCGGACTGAGCAACAGAATTGTGTGAACTTGTTACAAGTTCAGGAAAGTGCTTTGTCTGAACATGTTGTAAATCCAATGGAACTGAAGTATGTGTTTCCTTATTTTGAGAATGAAATGCTTTGATTGTTTCCAGGAGAAATGATGATTTACTAAAAAATGTATCATGATTTTTTTTTTTTAAGCCATTACATATTTGGAATGAAGACATTGCCCTTGCAAAAAGCAAGAGACGTGGAGAAAAGCCTAGAACCAGGGTGGCTCCTGAGTCGTTTGATCTAGCCCACCGGTACAGCAATGCTCATAGCATAAAATTCAGTTCTGAAATTTCAGAGGTAAAATCCATCCAGGCTTTTTTCTCCATCAGACTACTCCAGACCCTAATTTCTCCAACATTTGAAACCACACTGTGAGCTTCCTTGCTCACTTCCTGGAAATGGTGCGACCTTGGGTTCAGAAGCAAGAGTTGGCTCTGATCTGCAAGCAGAAAGAAAAGGATTTGTGATTTGGGGGAGATGTTTTGGCTCCTGCTAGATCACAAACAGATGTTAGTTTTGATACTGGCATTATTTAAATATGACCAGGGGAGAGGAAAGGGGAACTTCTATGCGTTTGGATGGTATGAAAAACTTATCTAACAGCATGTGCATTGAAGGGTGGAATCTCGGCCAGCGGATGGGGACACATGCCTGTGATGTTGGGGTTACAAGGTGCAGGACTTGACGCAGGCTGTGCTTGCGATGACTCCGTCCCAGATTGTCCTTAGGACAGAAATGCCAGAATAGCCCCATAGAGTGGAGCACGCTACTGCTCTGGTTGAAATAATGGAAGGACAAGTAGCATCCAATGTGGCATAACAAAGCACCGGCGAAAGATATGAGTGTAAAGAAAGAACCTATAGTGAAAACTGGGGAAGGAAAAGAGAACTAAACAAGAATATACACTCAGTTAAGGCTTGCAAGGAAAAGATAAGGCCAGCTCAGAGAGCAGAAAGGCTTAAGGGGAATAAAAAGAGCTTTTACAATTATATCAGGGAAAAGGGAATACTAGAGAGAAAGTAGTTCCATTAATAAATGAAGAGGGAGACAAAATCAATGGTGTTGCTAAAATGGTAGAGCTACTGAACTCCTTTGCTCCCATAGTGTTTAACAAGGTGAGAAGAGAAGAGGGCCACAGAAATTATAAAATAATGAGGGTTTTGACAGCATGATTCTTTGGAGGAAAAGCGGTTCAAGGAAGAAGGCACCTTGGAAGAGTCAGGGTGCAGTACAACAAGCAAACATGCATGCCCATGCCTTCTGGGGACTGGTCCATTGAATCCCTCACAAAGGTTTCTGGAGAACAACAGGCAACAATGGGCAAGGATGGCCAAGTGTGGTATGGATATTTTTTATTTTAAATGGTGAACCGTGGCAACAACCATCTAGCAAAGGTTCACCAGGTAGTGAAATCACTCCCGTGCAAAATACGGTAACACCTAGCAGTGAAGAACAGTTGAGCCTTGAGGAGAAAGCCCCAGTGTGCTGGACACCAGTGGGAGTTAGCTGTGGATTAGTTTGCAGGCAGCCGCACTGTAGTGAGTTATTATCAGTTCTTCCCTGTTGCCACATTCCTGTGAGCACGGCAGCAATGCTATGGCATGGCTGGTTGGAGGGGCCAGGTCTTGCTGCAGGACGTGTCTCATCAATGACCATTATCATTTATGCGTGACACATTATTGGGCCTCTTGCTCTTGCAAATGCTGTAACGTGGCTCTGGGGTGGGAAATGCTGCCCCCCTTACCCCCCCTTTATATATAAGGGATGACAAGTGATGAGCTGGAAATTCAGAAAGGGATGGGGAATCAAAGGGAACAGTGGAAAAAGTTGATTCGTGAAATGTCTCAGAGAACAGTAGAGCTGGCCAAACTCTGCTCTAGCTACGTCACTGTGAGGCCTTCCAGGGAATTTAATGGGAAGCAAACAAAGTCCTGCAAAAAGCTTCAGAGAATTCCATTTTTAATGAAGAAAATGTCTCATTTGGAGATATTTCTCTGCTTGCCAAGGAGTCTGAAAACAGAAAAGCACTTGAAGAATGACACTTAGAAAAAATCTTTTTTTTTTTTTTTTCCCTTAACAGAATATAGGTATTAAATTGCTATTTCAAACTACAGTAATTTATTCAATTTATATATGAAATGTAACGATCTTCACAGTTTGTCATTTTAGCCACCTATTACAAAAATGCATTGTGATAGTCTTTCCTGCAGTGAAGTTAGAAAAAGGCAGTGCAACCAGGAGTGACAGGCAGGTGCCGGGGAAAGCGGCTGAACTGCTTTAGTTCCACATGCCAAAAAAATTGGAGACGTTCTTCCCATCAAGTGGTCAGCCAGAGGCAGCTTCCCAGAAGTCTGAGGCATTTCAACTGATAAATTCAGCTGATAAATTCAGCGTTTCAATGGATAAATTTCGGAAAGACAATCTTATAATGCAAGGCTTGTGTTCTGCAGGGTAGCGGCGCCTGCCAATCATTCCCATCTGAGGAACTGGGACACCAGACTGCGTGATGTTCAGCCATTTGCTCCCAGAGCAATGCTCATGATCAAAGTTATGGCTTGGTTGCTCATCTGAGACCATCAGGAGAATTTTCTCTGGTCTCCCCACTTCCTTTTTTTTTTTTTTTTGCATTTGTGTTTCTTAGGGTTCCCAAATGGGAATGGTGGTTATCAGCATCAGTCTTCCAGAATCCACCCGCATGGGGCTGGGTCTTTCTTTGCAGGCTCTGCATCCTAGAGATCTTTGTACCTGACATTGTCTATTTGATGTGCTGCAGTATTATTTCCATCCATCACGGAAGGACACGTCTTTCAAGCTGCATAAGCTTGTTAGTTCTAGTGAACCCATCTCTTCTGAGCTAAGGACCACTTCAACGGGAAGTGTGGTCTCTGCTGGGCCATCTGACACCGCTCCAAACCACCTAGCTTGAGTTTTGGGATATGATCAAAGCAGTCTGAACCCTAGATAATTAAGAGCTCTTGTGGTGATGAAATTCGCAACTTTACCACCTCCTCAAGGACTGTCGAGCTTGCCTTCACATAAAATCCTTCTCAATGCATGTGGGAATGAAACGTGACTCTTATTGTAATCATGGCTGCTCAGATATTTTTGAGTAGAGGCAATTCCCGATCAGAAAAAGGCGTTTTGCCAAGAATCAAAATTTTCTGTGGGAAGATTGATTTTCATGGAATTTCTATCCAGGAAAATGAAATGAAATGCTTTCTATGGTGACAAAGTTTATCTCTGCATCTGTCTCAGTGGCTCATGGGCTTCCCAGGAAGCCCGTGCAGTCGCTTAGAGAGATATGTCAGTCACCATGCCTGGCGGGTGGTATTTTTGGGTGAGCACAGCAGGGTCATATCGGAGATAGCAGATGGGTGAAGGTGGGAGGCAGCTGTAGCTCAGGCTGGAAAGGAGCAGGATCATCAGTCCAAAACACAAGCAGAGAGACTTATCTGACATTTCTGAATCAACATTTTTTCTGAATATTTTCTTCCAAGAGAAGGCTTCAGGATTTTGCCATTCAGTCTGGCTTTGGTATGAAACAGACGTAAAGCACTGGAGCTTTCTTCTGGATGGAGATCCATGCTTTTTAGTCATCTCTATTTGCAGCAAGCATGCTTAGTGAGAGAGGAACGAGTCTCTTTACAATGGACTCGAGTAGGGGCTCCTAGTGTTCCAGTAGTGCAACGTTCTCACAATGAATTCTTGAACCACCTCAATCCCACTGCAAGGAACATGTTTTCACTGTGGCTGTTCCTAGCAATGCCAAATGTTACTGCCTTTCCCAACCTGTTCTGCCCGGTCATGTGTAACCGAGGCAGCATTTGTCCTCTTCCTGTTGGGTTCCCACATGGTCACAGATCATGCAGAATTGTCAAGGAAAGCAGCTCACCCAGAAGACATGTAGTCTGCAAAAGAACAACACAACACTCCTGCTTGCCATCTTTTCTCTCCTGTTGTCTGCCTGTGATCTCTTTTAATCCTTCAGGAGCCACTGTGGACATCATTTAAACCTGCTCCAAGCCCAGACACCACAGATCACGTAGACTTCAGGCAGTCATGACCATTAGCTGCTACAGTGGGGCTGACAGCAGATTATCTAGGGTTTGTAATTGATTCAGATTTTCTGCTAATGGCCAAGTCCCATGACTACCATGCTCCTTCTCGTTGGCTTTGGTACCAGAAGGAGGAGCTGCACTGCAAACAAGCCCAGAGACATGCCAAACCTCGCCCCATGCAGCAGAGACCATCGTAAAACTGAATCTGAAAGCAGATTGCAGAATTAACTATGGGACAACTTAACCTCATTGCTCCAACCAGGAGACCACCCCCATGTAGATATACCCTGAATAAGTGCATCCCAACCAGAAGGACTAGTAAAACCAACTGAAACGTGATGAAGAACCTTTCTGTTGCCTTTGGCGGAGGTCATGGGATCCCGAATTTCAGGCATGTTTTCTCCTACAGCACCGGGAGGACAGGCCACAGACCACTTCTTTCGGCTGAAGGACCTTGGAGGAGCATTTCCCAAGCCAACTTGTGCTCTGAAACCTGCTGAAGTTGGAAAGGGACTGACTAATCAAGCATGAGTGGCAACTCAAAGTGCCCGGGGTGGCTGAGGAGCAAGGGGGGTGTTTCCTCCAGCTGCATCTGGGCCGTACAAAAGGCTGTGTCAGCCCCAAAATGCAGGGGAGCAGCATTTCCCCACCATCTGCCAGGTTTGCAGCAGACAGCGGAGGCTGAGGTAGCATTTCTGCCAATGCTCTGTGCGGCAGCCAGTCCTCCTCCTCTGTTTAATTCTCCTTGCTTGAGGTCTGTGCGGCGAGGGATGAATTTCAGCTGTAAAGATTGTGAGACAGCTCCCTACTTTTACACCACCAGGGATAGAAACAGCCTCCCGAAATGCCATGACAGGGTGCTGCACTCTCTCGTTGCGCATGTCCCAATGCCCCCAGACCTGCTAAAACAATGGCAGCCCTTCCCTTCCAGGTCGCTTCGAAATGTGTCTCGTGGTGTGCGATAAATAGCAGTGCACGGCACTATCATTAAAAAACTATTACAGAAATAGCTGGGCTTCCACTCGGCTGTGTCAATGCAGAAACTGTATTTCCTATTTATTTGTTCCGTTTGTTTATTTTACCAGACCACCCCATGAACCTGGGAGAAACATGCTAGAAAAAAAAATTATAGCAACGCCAACTATTCTGGGAGATACACGAGCCCCTCCATGTTTATCAGGTTGAGGGCACTGTATTTTGATGTCAATAAGCAATTTTTCCAGCCCGGTCTCCTGCCCGACCCTTTTAATCCATCAATATATTATTAGAGATAAAGTTGGTGGAAGCCTGCTGCAGTTAGAAGATAAATGACATCTCTGAAGTCAGGCATTAAAGACTAGATTAAGGCCTTGTGACACCGTTTTCAGTGCTCATCTGTGCACTTCTGTTCAACCTATCACACTGAGTGACAAGAAAGAAAAATAATGAACTGGGCCAAGGAAAGAAGAAGGGAAAAAAAAGGCAGAAAGAGAGAGAGATTTTTTTCCCCCCTAACACACAAACTACATCAGTTCACACTCAGGATTAGACTGTATTTAAAAAAAGGGGAAGGGGGGAGGTTGGAACTGGATGGTACTATACAGATTAAAATAGGAAAAAGGGGAAGCCGAATGAGGAATTGCGGTTTGGTTTTGTCCTCGGTTTATTTTATTTTATTTTATTTTATTTTATTTTATTTTATTTTATTCATTTCAGTGTTTCATTTCATTTCTTTCTTTCTTTTTTTTTTTTTTTTCTTTGCAGGAGTGACCTAGTTGAGTTTGCAGGATCCTAAGAGTTTTGTCTGGAGCTAAAGCAAATCCCATTTAGGACCAAGGAAATCTGTCCTTTTGAGAGGCCAAGTTAAACTGCCCACAGACGGAGGCCTCTCCTCCCTTACTCCCATGCCCACCTTTGTCTTGGTGGAGCTGTAGTGATGTTTTACTTGAGTTGCTTATTAAGACCAATATTAAAGACATCCCTGACGGCACAAATACAAGGTTTTACCTCCCCCTCCAACAAAAAACGCTGGGCATTTTTTGCCATTGTGTGTGTGTCACAGTACTATGCAGGAGCGTTGGGCTTTGTATGCAGAGCCCTTGAGACTAATAATGTTCCAAATGCATCTTTAGAGACCAGCCGCTGAATATGGGTGTGATTTTTCTATGGACTGAGGACAACCATTCCGTTTGCCCTCCTCAAAACCTTACGGCTGCCCCAGCCCTTGAACAGTGCTGAAGCCTTGCCTGAGCCCTGCTCCTGGGAGTCCCCTTAGCATCAGCGTCAGCTTTCCACCATCATGCTGAAGTGGGGAGCTCTTTGTGCCCCCCGTGTTGGGGAGCAGAAGGTGGCAAGTTAACCCAAGCATCCTCCTATTAGTCCTGAGGTCATGGGGCTGTGCAGTCAACGTAGACCTTGGCCAGCAGCCTTGCCCCGCTCTAGCGCCATGCGTGGTCTCACAACCCAAATTTAAGGCTGTTCCAGGCTCAGCAACATCTTGATCATGTCATTTGGTCTCCTGGGGCTCCCTTGAGAAAGGCTCTTGCTCCCTCAATTCCTGCAGGGCACCTGAGGGGCTGACACTCAGCAAAAAGATGTTTATTGCCCATTGCTATCACATCCCGATGACAGCAGTCATCATGCCCATCCGTTCCGAGTGAACCTGGACAGCACCTTCCAGGGATAAGAGGTGGAAGACCATCTAGACGCTTCTGCAGAACCTCAGGGTACTATTTCATCCCCCATGGGACACCAAGTGATCGACAGAGATATGTCCACTTGTTCATATATGGAGATGCCCCACCGGGCTTCATATCAATGAGGAGCTGGACGTGGTAATGCCTTACCCAAGAAAAGAGAGCAAGAACAGCGAGAGCGCACAACCAGAAAGGCTGTGAACAAGGAGCATGACTGGTCTGCCAGTCCTGTCTGTGCACACAGGTGGCATTTTGGTTTCTTGTGACCAAAAGCCTGCCATGAAAGTAGTGGCTGGTCAAAGGGTGTCATCCTACCATTTGGGACAATTTACCCCAGCAAGCAGTCTAGTGGGAGACCCTCCCATGTACTGAATCTAGCCTGGGATCTGACGTGTCTCACTGGGGTCTCCATTCTGTACAGTATGTACATTGCTGCTGTCTTCTCCTTTTGAAGATATTTTTTAATGTCTTTAAAAAAAAGGATTACTTTGTTACAACCATTCAGCAAAGGGTTTCTGTGCCTGTAGAAAATATTAATAGACTATTATGAGGTCCTACAACTAATTTTTCCACACATATCATCTGTCTTTGCATGGTTATTAAACTCCAACAATATTTCATGCAATGCTTTCCTGCTAAATTAATTTGGTTTCTTCTTCTCCTGCTTCTTTTTTTTTTTCCCTCCTTCCACAACCTTTAAAATTAAATTGAATCTTCATAATTATGGCTTTTTTTCTGTTGTTCCTCATATCTTTTTCTCTTCAATTTTCCTATCAAAGTGGCTATACTGTTTAATAAAGATGTAAAGAAACAGAAATGAAAGCGTAAGGGACAGGAAGGGCTGTGTTGGGATCAGAGACAGGGGCTGTGGGAGAACTGGGAAATTCTGGCAAGGATGGCATGGACATGAGCAGAGAGCTGGACAGCGACGTTCTGGGTTGGTTCCAACCCATACAGAAAATGATGTTGCTACAATTACTTCTAGCATGGGAACTTGCAGAAAGTGGGTTCCCAGCAGGACTCATCCTGATTCATCCATGGACCTCTGGTGTTGGTCTGGTGCAGCTTGGGCTCAACTTGCTGCCCTCTGCCACCCGAGGTGGTAAGAGGAAGCACCCTTTGGGTGATGTCCCTTGTTTGCACAAGGAAATGTTCCCATGCACACCTAGACCCAACATGATGGTCTGCTGGATGCAGGACTCTGGGGCTTTTTTAGGGTTACCCAACCCATGATCTCTCCCTCTGCTCTCCCTCTCCTGTCACCACCTCCTCAAAAGGCTGGGGACATCCCTGGCAGGGAGACTACAGCTGAGGAAACAGGTGCTTTGGTCGAATTTTAGGAGAGTCTGGTACAAAGCTGCAGCCCAGAACTTGCCAATGCCTTCAGGAAATACCCAATGCCTGCTGGAGTGGAGCTTGTAATCTTTTCCAAGCCTAAATTGTGCAGAGAAATACAGTGGACTGGTCCTCTGCCTTGCAAAGCTTGCTCAGACTTCATCTGACTGTCACTTTCTTTGCCAAGGATTCCCAACGAGTCTCTCCTGGGAGATATTCTTGGGATGATCAAGTGGGCAATCTTCATTAATTATTAATCTCCATAAATCAACTATTCCTCTTTTCTCTCTCCTTTTTTTCTGGAAAGTCCTGCTGAGGAAGATGGTTCAGTAGAGAAAGTAGTAAGTGTTCAACAGAGACATCAAAGTCTCTTGCACAGAACAGGATTTTTACCATTTCCTGGAGGTGGTATTAGCTAATTTCCTCTGGCAGCTTGCCCTACACATGGATACCCAGGACAGAAAATGCCATGCTGGTGCTTTGTTGGCCAAGTCATTTCATTCCAGGCCAAGCCTGAAACCAAGGAGAGCTTTGTGAAGATCTGATCCACTCAGGATTGGGTAGACTGCAGTGGGCACCACATTTTTTATGGGATGGACTAGTAACTTGCCTTCCCAAGAGGAAAAAGCGGTGGCCAGGCTAAGCAGAAGCCAGCAGTAGGACTTCGTGCTTAATGCAACAGCAACAAGATGTTTATTTACTGGGTCACGAGCTGAACTGGGTGGAAAATGGTCAGTGGAGCTGAATGCCCCAATGGGATCAAGGAGTTTGCTCTCAAAATGGTCCCAGATGAGGCCCAAGTCCTTGTCACCACTCCTCAAAGGAAATGACTGTTTTCTTGGGTTGACATGTGCACTTACCAATAGGTGGCACCAATGGAACGGAAATGTGAAACTCCATGCAAATTTTTCTGGAGAAGAGGGTGCTGGGAATTTTCTACTACATAGCTAAAGAATTTCTACAAACAGGTATTGGTTATATACTGCTATCACAGTTGTAACACATAGAAATCTAGAAGGATCTCAACTGACAATAGGAATCAACCCAAATTGCTTGACATACTACTAAGTCTCTTGAATTTAGATTCACACGCACATAAAAGTGACAAATATTTAACATACCACATTTAATAAAGTGATCAGTTCTTATTTGCAATTTGGAGGTAAGTTATTATTCAGATATGGTTCACATGATCAGAGAAAAAGCAGTTTTTCTTGAATGAAAGAAGAAATCCATTTTCCAAAGGAATCCCTGTACTTTCTAGAGTCAGTGGGCTTCCAGCAGAGACATCTGTGGTCCCGTTTAGGAGGGGCTGAACCTCCTTCTTCCAATAAATTCAGATGAAGCTGTGGCAATAGAGAAACCAAAATGTGAGGCCAGATTCTGTCCTCACTTTTGTGGACCTCACTTGGTCCACAGAACAGGGGACCTTAACAATTTTTTGCATTGCACATGCAGAAAAGGCAAGATTTTGTGATAAAGTTCCAGATAAGCTACACCAGCCACTCCACACCATTCCTGTGATCATGGGCAGACTACGATCCTGCCAGGATGCTAACATTTGGTTTATGCCAGGCATTTTATACAGTTCAGAAACAGCAGCCTTGTTTCCCAGTGTTGTAATGATGAACATTATCCTTCACATCCCTTTGCTCATCAACCATGTGTTTATATACCAAGCATCTGGCTGCATTATTATTTATATTACAGGAGACTGAACCAAAAAAAAACCCCTTAACAACCTCCAAGGAAATCAAAACACATTTGGGCCAAACCAAAGTGAAATGCTAATTTTTCCCATATGAACCACTGCCACAGCAAAATATTTACTGTTTGTGATTATGCAGGCTTCTCATGCTAAGTTTTTACTGTGAGATTTATGGACATGTTTGCATTTATATGTCAAAAGTTCCTCAAATCACGACAATAGTCAGTTAAGGAATAATTTAGTGGCGAGATATGGAAAAAATGGGAAACTAAAACATTTGGTGAATGAGTTCGGGGCTGTAAAGCAATGCTGAAATAAATTATTCGATTCTTTCCTGTAATACCCTTTGCTGCTACCGATGCCTGTGTTGCTTGTTGCAGTGTAGATGGGATGGCAGTGTGGTTTTAGTTGAGTCCAGTGCGGTTATAAATAGTGCCTAAAACTCCCTTACAGGTGGACCCTGAATGTCTGCAGGCTTTGGCTGTGGAAGTGAAGGAGGAAATAGTTTGAAATAGTTTGCTATTTCAGGGTGACTGGGATGTCCCACTGGAGCTAGTTGGCATACTAGTGTGGATGTGGTGCAGAAGACTGTCCAGACCCGGCTGGACAAGCCAACAGTTGATCCTGGACCAGGCAGAAGTCACACGTTGCCGATGTTCCTGCAGTTTTTCTTTCTCCTGATGGCAGATCACAGTCAAACTCCTTTGTTCATCCCTCTGGTGACATCTGGACCTGGTCCTACTATGCGTGGAAAACAGGGTGCACTGGTGGTGCAATCCTTCACTCCGGCACTTTCCAGCTCTGCAAAACTCCATCCCTCCTGATCACTTCTTCCCACGGAATTTCAACCTGAGCTTGAAAGGCTTTTCCAGAAGGAACCCTAGGAATTCAGCCCATGTTTAGAAACCTTGCTTCCTTTCAGTGTGTTGGCTCCTCCACCCACTCCATTCTGCTTACAGCAGACAGGCACTGCCCCAGAACTGGTTGGCATTTTGAGACGGAGAGCCCTCTGATTAAAATTTCATCAAGAAAACAAACCACACAATCGAGTTCTGCAAAAGCCAGTCCATCACAGGCAGAAAAATAGAGGCTCTCTTGAAACATAATACAGCATCCTGAGAACAAGCATTTGTGCGTGCAGGGGGGGAAAGAGCTGGCATGGGGCTGGGCACGAGCATTTGCAATCAGGTACTCATCAGGCTTCGGATCTAGCTCCATTTTCTGCTCAGCATTTAACAAATCAAGGAAGAAATGCCCCTGCCTAGGGTCACAGATAAATCTTCTACCCTGGACAAAGGGTAGATCTCCTTGTCAGCGCACTGATTTATTGTGACCTTATAGTCAGACTCTCTAATTTCTGCGTGTGGCTATAGGTGCCACCGGTGATTTGTTTCCTCTCTCAGTACTCTCTGGCTGCTCTGCAACCGGCACCCCTGTGGGCTTGCCACTGTCTCTCTGGGGCAAGATTTGGGTGGCTGTAACTCCTCCTGGGTCAGCTCTGACGTGGCTCAGCTAGAGGGGCTTCGGTGCTAAACGAGTTTTCTGTGCCTGACCGTTGGGGACCCCAAGTCAGATGCTCTTCTTTGCCTCCTCTGAGGCCACTGCAAGCATAAGAAGATCTGTGAGGGTCTGAGACCAGGTCCACGTGGAAGACACAGATCACACCTAGAGCTATGAGGGCTTCAAGGGAGCTGCCCACTGGTTTTCCTACCACTGCACCCTCCCGCTGCTGGTTTGTCAAGGCACGTGCTGCAGAGGAAGAAGCACAGCTTCACTTGCAAACAATCAAGAAGGAAAATCCCACCGGGTCACTCATCCCAGCTGGAATTTATCCTTGCAGGTAAAAATTAATTTCCCCCTTGAATTTAGGTTTAGCCTCCATCCATTGGCCTTTCAGTGTCATCCCAATGGGAAGGTGCCCCAAACCCTTCAAGAGCTGGCCTCTCACTTTTCTTTCTAATATGCTCAAGAGGTTACGTTCCATCAGCTGCTGTCCCCCATTCCCTGAGCCCTTTTCCTGTTCCCTCTGCAGCCGCGCAATGTCCTTTGTGAAGCCCAGAGCCTGGAGCTGGACATCGTCATGTCCACTGCACCAAGGCCAAACGCTCAGGTAACTCACCTCCTTGAGCACCAGCCCTCGCTCACACTTCCATGCTCTCCAGTGGCACTTTCATCTGCTGCTAGGCTCTTCAGAGCTAGTCCAAAACAGGGTACCCAAGCCTCAGAAGGCAAATCTCAAAAGGAGACTTTCTTTTTTGCACTCAGTGGGCATCTCAGGCATCTCAAGGGGTTCAGGCATGCACATCTTTGCTACCCTCTCAGGTCAGCATGTTGAGAAAATTGGTGGCCAAGTAAACAGGTAGATGTGGCAGGATTTTCCATTGCTACCACTAAAAGTCTGCATCGCCTTAAACCACCACAGATTTTCTGTAACATGCACAAATTGCCTGGTACATAAGCTACCTAAAATGTATTTGAGAGAGCTTGGGACAGCAGAGCCCTGATCTCTGTTGGAGCTCCTATGCTGAATAATTGCAGCAATTTATTATATTATGTATATATTTGGAGAAACAAAACAAAACTAAGCAAAACATGGGGAATGATATTTATCTGTATTTTATGCAGCACATTTAAAACACAGATCCTGGCAACGCAAATTCACGTTTCATGCAAAACTCTCCTGAAGCACTCTGCTTTGTGCAGAAACCTCCAAGCCCAGCACTACCCTAGCTCTTTCTTCTTTACAAATGTACAAAGGGATAATAAAATAGCTAAGAAGCAAGAGCAGTAAAATTTCATACCCAGAAGGGGAAAATGGCATATACTGCCCTGAGCCTTTAGCTGAGGCCAAAATATATAGAGAGAGACTTGGGAACTGTTTTCTTTCCTAGTGCAATATTTTACCTCTATTGCCCTCAGAACCAGTCAATATTTGTATAATATATATATAAAAATAACCTCAGATAGATGGATAAAAACCAAGTAAAATTCACCTCGGAAAGCCTTTTATTCCAACTGGAAAATTGCCCTGCAAATGTACTCAACACAATACCCACTACTTCACTCGAAAGTGACAGTTGCAGCTGTTAATGCAGCTACATTATCTCATCTTTGGAGACAAATTTCAGGCTATATTTCACTGTAGCCTGGTAATGTATATATGCCCTAAAGACTGCTCCAGCTAGATCTGTCTTGCTGTATAGATTTCAGATATGGCTGTATACTTCTCGGGGTTTTTGCCTTCCCCCTTGTTAGTCAGGGAGGGCAGGAGGTTAAAGAAACATCACCAGGTTTCTGAAATCGTGCCCATTTTGGCAGAGGGATGAGAAGCAGAAAGGAGAGGAGCCAGCATCCTGCCCTGGGGATGGAGCAGGAGGAGGAGGAGGAGGAGGATGGCTCCTCGGTGCCTGAAAGTGATACTTCACAGCGCTCGTCTGTGCTCAGTGTATGGCTGGCATTGCAGGCACAGAATTGAGGGTGAAAATGGCAGAGATTTGCTAATGCCCCCTCTCCCTGCCCATGCTCCAGCTCGAGTGTGGTCCCTGGTGGGATTTCCAGAGCCGTTCCTCCTGGTTTAACTCCATGTCCTTTGTGAATCTGAACTGAGGGTTATAATTAGGAATTCTGGGACTGTCAGGAAGGAAAATACGCAAGTAGGAAAAAAAAATCATCTATTAGGATTTTAAACAGTCTCTTGAGTCTCTCCATTATTCGAGACACTTAAGATCGCTTGACAAAGCCCTGGAGAATATACAGAAGGCTAGACAGGGACCTCTGATGGATGTTTTAAACTATCTAAAGCGTCTTTTCCAACTCTATCCACTAAAAAATGACTAATTGGTTGCTGTTCTTCATTACTACGATTATAACAGTGTCCGGAAAGCGCCCGGCACTCCCGCAAGCGAGATGCTGTCTATTCATCCCCAGCTCAGCACGGGCTGCTGCTTTTAGCCATTAATTTTCAAGGCAAGCATCTGTGCCGCACGCTGCAATGCCTGTACCGCATCTTGCCTGACAAAACCCTCTGTTTCTGCACACAGCGGCCAACCCTCTCTGTGGGGAGCTGGGGGACACGGAGGGGAGTGCATGGTTGGCATTGCTACCCAGCTTTGAGACCGTCACCTTGGAGGAGCTCCAGCAGCTTCCTAGGGTGCAACCAGGGCAATAACTCCCTCCTGTGGATCCAGCAGGCGCCTTCCAGCGTGGTTTCAGAGCACCAGAAGCGTCCATCGTGTGGAGATGGAGACGACAGTGCTAGTTGATGAGCTGCAAAACCTCACAGGGGGAGTGAACCAAGCAGGCACGGTGAGGAAGACCAAAGCTGGTGAGACCCTGTAGTCGTGCACCTTCCACTCCATGAGGCAAACAGAGAGAAAGTTTATGCAGAGCTCTGAATAAAGTTCAAAAAAAAAAAAAAAATCCAGTACACTTTTTTATCAGGCTAATTTTCTCTCCCGGAATTAGTTGTTTGAACGGAGAAACCTTCTGGAGCAGGAAGTGAGAAAAGCCTTGGACGGAGTGGCTGCACCTCCCAGGCCCTGAAATTTAAGATCTTTATAAATGATCTGTTAAAACTATAGTGACGATAAGCTTATGAATCATGATCTATATTAATCAGGGCTGCTGATATGGAAAGATTAATTGAAACGTGCAGTTCTACACAAATGATAAAGTGGTAACAATTTAATATCAGACAAGGAGAGTGAAGAAATTACACTCCAAGCTTCATGCATCATTACTATGGATATTAATATTTTACACAGCGCAACAGCATCGGGAATCATAATGAAAATCCATAACTAGTGCACAGACATGATTAAATACAACAGTCTTTAGGTGCTGTTTGGTGACGGGGGCTTAGCCATATTTCACTCCTGCTGCCGGTGATTCGAGTGATAGAGTCTAGACGTGGGTGATTAAAAAGTGTTCCTCCTAAAGGCTGTTAACCTTTTACTACTGAAATGAATTTCTTTGATTTTTAAATTATGCCGCTCACTCTGGTTTTTTTTTTTTTTTCCAAATCAAAACCTTGTCCAGAATATCGATAGACCGGGTTCCCCAGGTGGTTGACAAAGCAGAAGCAAAGCGCTGTGAAGCAGACACGGAGGGGTATTCAAGAGTGGGAAGGAGAAAGGTGGGGGGGAGAAAACAGGTTAAAAAAACAGGTTTTCAGTGCTCGTCATTATGGCAGTGCATATATTAGAAGTAATACCTGGTGCTGCGGTGGGCCATAAAGGTTTTATCCGCGGGAGTGTGGAATGGGCGCATTACTCACAAGTGGCAACAGCGCCGGTGAGTTATGCACCTCATTCCCAACCGGCACGGATAAAAACTTTATGCTGCACCACGTTGTGGCGTCTCTTCTCGATGTGGGATTCATCAGCTCCAGTGGTGGCTGGATCAGGCCCCGAGTGAATTGCGGCGGGCGGAGGAAAATGAGCCCTGACTCAGCATTGCAAAAACCCCTCTTCTTTGAGAAAACGCTTGGGAAACTCTTTAAATCCTCGGACCTTGAAGAAATGACATCTTTGCTATCTGGCCTTTCTGGAGAGATGGGAGCGGTCCAGCCCGGCCCATATGTCATGTCAGCTGGCAAAAATGTGGCAAATTTTAAGTCCAGTAACTCATGGTCTTGCCATCTTGTACTACACTAGTGATGGTTAGAGGTGTCCCACCCAAGGTGCCCCATCCCTGCAGGAAAGTGCTGTCTCCTGGCTCTGCGATGTTGTGGGACATGGCCTGAAACCCTGAGATTGCCGTGTCTGTTGGTGCTGGGGGTCACCTGGGAGAGAAACCCAACAGATGGGAGGTTTGGAGATGCCACACGACTTAGGCTGGTTTAGATGGCATCCGTCTGAGAGGAACTGCAGGTCTGTCTTACAGCAGACCAAGAGACTGGTGAAAATGCAATCGAATGAATGCACACAAATTCCCAGCTTGTACCACTGGAAGTTTGACTTCTCATGGACAGAATAAGCAGTGGCCAGCAATCACATCTTAACACAATAATGCGCCTGCCAATGAACATCTAATTCCCCTTTAAGTGAAAACACTTTCTTGCGCTTTGTGGAATCAAAATGTTTCATAGTCCCTAGAGGTCTTGCTTGAGTGCTGATACCTCCAGCCTCAGGTGCCATGTCAGAGCCCAGCAACTACGAACTGGCCCATTTCTCAGAGCCCCACTACTGGCTATGACTGACTGATAATCATAATGTTGGAAAAAAAGGAAAAAGAAAAAATGAATTTTCTGGCTTCCATAGCTGGAGAAAAATCCCTCTCTCTCCAGCTGCAGGATGAACATTAGTGGGCAGAGTGCTGCCTGCGCTTTGTTTCTTGAGACAGGTCCCCAATGCACATTTTTGTCAGGAGGCTAGGCTTTTCAATGTAGTGGAAACCTCTCCTCTTGATAAAAAACAAAGCAAAACGAACCAAAACAAAACCAACCAAACAAAAACAAGCACAAATGCGTACGGTCAGAATTTGGACGTCCTTTTCCATTGTGGTTTTCATGGCCAACAACACATTTGCTCTGAAGGAGTGCCAACATCCAGCACCAAGAAAGACAATAATCTTTGGAAAGATAGAAAGAATGGGTTTTGCAGCTACAGGCACAGATCAAAGGTTTCTGGAGATACTTAGATCTCAGTTGTCACGACTTGAATGAGAAATGGAGAAGCCTGGGTTATAGAAAGACTTTCGCTGGCCAGGGCCTTGGATGTTAACTTTGATTTATTGATAAGTTTCAGCCACACAGCAGACAGTGCCCAAGACATGGACTTGCATCTGGAGTAACTGTGAAGGGCAGGGCACATGGTGGGATCCATAAATGATGTGGTCACATGGCTTTTTCCTGAGCAGAAGAATACTGAAAGGACAACAACAGATGCTTTGCTTTGTGGGGGAGAAGGGAAGGTGGTCAAATACCAAGATGATGGGTGTAGCATACCTACCAGGCTAGAGGACATATGACAGCAGACTAAGACATGGCACGGGGAGGGGGGGTGGTTACGAGGCAGGATAACAAAGCTTTGGTGCTTCCCTCATCATACGAATTGGGCATCCTTTGGATACACCTCACCTCCCCCCCTCCCTCCAGAGGTTTGAAAACATAAGGCTGAGAGAGAGCAGCTAATAATCAATGACATTAATTAATAGATAAATGACAGAGAGGCATGAGTATTGCCCCACAAATGAAAAGCAAATCCCAGCCAAGGGAAAATGGCAAAACTGTAGCAATTTCTACTCCATTACCCTTGAGATTTGGCTCCAGATTCAAAGGATAGGCAGGCGGAGAGGGAGGTTGGGAGGAGGCGGGCGGGAGGGGGAGTTGGCTCATATTCTGCTGTGACCCAATTCCATACAAAGCATCCTGTAACAAAACACGTCTCTATCTACAAAGTACAAGTAATCTTTGTTTTCAGTACAATACTTATCTGCATTTAGACCGACGATGGCAGTGCTTGGCTTATTTTCATGGATCCAGTTATCCTTTTTATCCCTGAGCGTGTGTGAGTGTGTGTGTCTGTGTCTCCTCCTCTCCATTCTCCTTTGCTGTCTCTTGTGCCCGTGCCAACAGCACAGTAGTTGTAGGGTGCTGTTAGCCATCAGCAGAGATGGAAATGCTGAAGGTCGGGGCCACTTTCAGGCCATCCAAATTATTTGGTGCCTTGGGAAAAGATGAGCTTGGGACTCAGTCTTTATGGCATCTAATGACTGTCTGAGGAGCCCTTGGGGTGCTACCAGAGACGGGGAAATATTAGCACATGGGGCACAAGCCTACAGCTTGGGAGAAGCTGGTGCTGCCAGAGCTGCTGCTAATATGCTGAGTCTCCGCATGACCTCCACGCCTTTACACGTCTGTCTCTGCTGGTAACTCTTCGTGGCACTGGTCTTCTGCTACATGTCCTGAGAGTACTTCCCAACAAGGTAGCCTTGTCTTGGTAGGACCGTCTTCAGACACTGCTGTAAAGCAAAGACCGTACTGAGCAGTGTATAAGAGAGAGGTGTCCAATACCCCCACAACACAGTCACAGGGGGGTAGCCTGACACCAAAGCTGGCTGGCCAAGTCGTGCTGGCTTCTCCAGCTGCGCCAAAGAGGGGTGGTGTGTCACCAACTCACAGCCCCGTTTCCCTGTGCTTTCAGTCAAGGAGCATGACTCCATGAGGATGCCATCATCTGAATTCATCCCACTGCCCACAGGCATTCCTGAATTTATGAAGCCTTTCTGCCTCCTCCCTCTCATCTCTGCTGTTGCAGAGCACTCCCATAGTCCGCATTGGTTGGTTTCTGGATGTTTTTGGAAGTAAGATGTCAAAGTAGATGTGTCATGGCCAGGGTGATCCAGTAACACAAAGGAAAGGGAAATTAGCTGTTCAGTGGGATTTCTAGTAATCACTAGCAACCAAAAATTATACCAACGAGGCTCACTGGAGGTCTAGAAACCATAAGCTATGAAGGAGGGTTGGAGTGTGTACAACTGTTCAGTTTAAAAAGTATGCTGACCCGAGAGCTCCAGAAATATCAGGGTGGCCATTTGAGGGCTGTCCCAAGGCTGTGATTTTGATTCCCCTCTAACCTTTAAATACTGGCCTGTTTCATGGCATACTGCCTTGTTTTTAATTCTTATTCCTTACTTTCTTGCTGTAATATTTGCTACGTTCAGCTGCTACTGAATCCCAGTTTTGTTTCTTATATTTAATCCTTGGTTGTCATCTGAATCCAGCTCTAGAAAATATCTATATTTTAAATAAGAATAATAATAAATACCAAATGTAATACATGTAATTCCTTAGTAATCATGTGTTTTACAGGCTGTTGACAAATTCGCCCAGCTGGAAGTAAATGTACTCATCTACCTCCATCACTGCCACCAGCGGCCTCTGTTTATTTGGTAATCAGTGTGACCTCCTCCCCAGAGAGCTACCTGAATTAGTGCTGATAGGCAGATGACTCTTGTTCTAGTTTTTCTATGTTCTTATGTATTTCTACCTGGTTATTCTTCATCCTTAGCAATCCCTCAAATTGGCTGCCAGCTTTTGGAAAGGATCTCTAGGCTCCTCTTTGTTTAGTTTGCCCCACTGTGGAAATAATGTTTTTGAACCTCTGGTCATGTCTGGATAGGCATAAAGTGGTGGATGGAGGTAAAATGGAACATCGTTTTCAGCTTAAGGCTCTCCTCTGCAAAGGAATCTGTTTACTGGAAGTAAACTGGTATTTTCAGTGCATTATAATGGTGCACTCTGGGATCTCTGGTCAGATCTCGGGGTCACCTAGCAAATATTAGTTGGACATGGTCTTGGAAAAATCACCAGCTCGTGTTCACACTGGATCTTTGCTATTGTTATTTTTCATGCATAAACCTCACGCACAAACCATGGATTTTCTCTGCCTCAAAGCTCAAGTGGAACACGGAGCTCCTTGCAGGCAGAAATATGGGCAAGGGTTACAGCAAGACATCTGGGTCTTTACCCATGTGTTAAGGTGGGAAAACCTGCCTGTTTAGCAGGATCCGAAGGCTTTGCACGGAAGTGGTCTGCTCCCAGCAATACCACCAATGAGCCTCAGCTGCATTTCCAAGAGCCTGACCTTTACAGCAGCTGGCCTCAGACACCACATGCCGAATTTTGCTGGAGCTCTCTTGGGGCACTTTCCATCTGCTGCCAATGTTTCTGGTATCAGGGTGATCTTTCAGATATTCCCAAATGAATACGCAGGCTCTCTTGTAGCTTCAGAAGTAACATCAAGAAGACGCTTGTATTCATTAAATGAAGGAAAAGGCATTTAAGGCCTTTTAAGACCGATTAGTGGTTGATAAAACTTTAATGTTACATACTTTTTGATGGAAGATGGTGGAGACCAAACCTTTGAGGGAAAATGACAGTTGAGAAAAGTGTTTCAATCTGATATTTCTACATTTAAAGTGCCCCCCAAGCTTATTCAGGTATCCTTTAAAAGAAAGTAAACCTTATTTTCTCCTACTGGAGCAGTCCAAAATACAGTTAGGAATGTTACCTTGAAACAATTCTTAGCCTGGAAGAACTGTCTCCTGCCTGGTTCAGTTTGTGGTTTTTTTTTTCTCCCCTTTTCCTAGGTTCTTTGACCGTGGGAAACGAGTGCTGCCAGTAGAAAGCGAATTGCTTTGTTCATGAGACACAGGGTGCTACAGGAGAACTGCACCCATGACTCCAGGCTACACCTTTGCTACCTTAATGGACATTACAACAGATTACATTTCCTTTTCGTAAAACAGATCTTGAAATGCTGCTTTTTATCATGAGTATATATCTATTTTTCATTTTACGGCATGGTTTGCAAAAGGAGAACATCTTTGGATATGAGACAGGTGGACAGATCTGGGGGAACAATCATGGGCAAATAACCCAATCCCGGTGCTGCGTAAATAGTGTGCAAAAAGATGACAATGCATCCTTTATAATCCATCAAATGACACAGAATAGCAAAGTGAAAGCAGAGCTGATTCTAAGGGGAAAGAAAGTGAGGAAGCTCACTAAAAATGTTCCCAAAATGTAGAAGACTGAAAAGAAGAATAAAAAAGAGAGGAAAATTTCCATGGAAGTTGTCAGAGCAAGTGACATTCTTTTCTTTAAAACCTCCATTTTCATATGTTTTGACTTGTCATGACAAAAACTGGGTGGCAACGCATTTCAGCCACCTGTGACTGAGAGAGGAGCCTGAGCTGGGGCTGCAAGGCGAACACGGGGAACAGCGAGAGGAGACCTTCCCCAACCACACCTGCAGGAAGCCACCCCGAGGAGCCAGGCTGGGTGGCAGCTCACCCTGAGATAAACCCAGGGAAGTGGTTGTAGGTTGAGAAAACACCATCTTGCAGGAAAGGCTGAAAGAACCAGACCTGGCTCATCTGGAGAAGAAACAGCGGGATGGGGAGAAAGAGAAGATCACTCCTCCTGCTCATTTCCTCTCTGGGTAGTCTTCTGCTAGCTGAAAGGCTGCTGAAAAGAGGAAGACAATAAATTTTTCTTCATGTCTGCTGGGGATAGGAAGAGAAGTAACAGCCCTAAATTGCAGCATGGAAGATTTAAGTCAGATGCTCAAAAAAACCACTCTGGTGCTAAGGATAGCGAAGCACTGGAATAAATTTCCTGAGGAGGCTGCGGAGTCTCCAGTATGGAATGTGTTTAAGAAGAGGTTAGGTGAACATCCCTCTGGGATGCTTTAGACCTGCGTGATCCTGCCCTGGGCAGGCAGAAGGGATTAGACAGTATCTCGTGTCTCTCCCAGCCCTGAGCCCTGCACCTCCAAAGCTTTTTGGGGCATTTGTTCTGATGCTGGAGCAAACCCTGGTCAGATGGAGCCATGACAGGACATGAGCTGGTGGCTGGAGGGGGCTTCTCAGAGTCTCTGAGGGAAGGGGAAACGCAAAGCCCACTCTAATGCAGCAGGGAAGTCACCAGGTACACAATGCTGGGAGGTATCAGGGTTAAAGCAGTGTGTCCCTGAGCCCCCTGAGCTAAGCCTTGGGCCATGTCTTGTCTCCAGTCGCCTGTGAGCCTCCAGACAGACAGACAGTTCCCCCCAGGACCAAGAATGAGGCCGTCAGGACTGCTCACTCATCTGCTGCAGAGACGACCTCCTAAGGTGGCTCTGCTTCACTAGAACAGAGCATGCAGGAGATGCTCGTGAGTGCAAAGAGTTTTCCAAAGACCAGAGCCCTCTTCCATCCATAGACTTCACCACGAAAAAAACAGGAACGAGCCCCAGCTCTGCTCCACTCAAACCTGGTGGCAGACTTCATCTCTCTTCCTCCAGCAAGTTCCTCAGGCACGTTTCAACACAGGGACAAAGAGGCATGACTGCAATTCCTAAAAATTCAGGTCGTATTCAGATATGGTGGCCAGGAGCCGGTAGGCAGAAGGGGTTTTGGATCCTATGAAGATATTGAAGGGTGCTGAGCTGTTAGCATCCACGTGTGCAAGAGCGAAAGAGGCGAGCAAGAAGTCCTGTGTCTCTTCTCCCCGCCACGCTGGGGTCAACCTCATGGGACTTTTGCAGAGTGCTGGGATGCTGGGAATAAGCAGATGGACCACTTTTCCAAGGGGACACAGACAGAGAGAGAGAGAGGGAGGCAGGGGAAGGAGGGGCCGGGGAGAAAATGGGAGAGAAAGAGGGAGAGACAGAGAGCAGGGAGGAGGGGAAATGAAAGGATATTATTTTTTTTGTATCTGTCATTTCACTGCTATCTCCCATATGACTTCTTAATCCATCAGAATGCTGGGAAGATAATGTTTTGGGCGAAATAACATGAGAGAGAGGATAGACTCCCAAGGACCAATATCTTTATTGCTCGGAGGATAAACGGATTATGTCAGCCATTTTCTGTTGCTGACAGCTTTTCTTATTAACCGATTTTATTTTTTAATCTTCCAGGGAAGAAATATGGTTTTATGTCACAATAAAACGCCGGTCACATCTAATTCTGCCCTCAAACAAACAGATTTCTGAAAGCCTTGCAGAGAAATTTGAAATAACTTTAAAGAGGGGGTTTTTGGATAAAGTCTTTATCCAGAGGCTTGTTCAACCGCAGTGTAAAAGGTTTAGAGAGAGTGAGAGAGGGAGTGAGAGAGAGAGAGAAGGAGGGAGAGGGAGAGAAAAGTCCCTCACAGTTGTTTTTCGTCGGTTGATCCCTATTAAAAGAAACTCTTCATTGTGGTGTACTCAAGGAAATACAGCTCAGACGAAAGAGTCACATGAATGTTAACAAATATGGCTATTTGTGTGGCTTACGCGCTGCGCTGGGCTTAGAGATGTTGTGTGTGACACTCAGAGAATGAAGGAAGCAATCATTAGCATCCCAGCAACCTGCTTAGCCGCCCGCTTTCATGCTCCCCCTTTTGATCTGACACTTTTTGCTTCAGTTTTGCTGGGATTACTGCGGAAGATGCTAATAAAGTATCATACACATTGTAGGCAGAGCGATAAGAAAGTCTGCTCGGGCGAAACTTTGCAGTTTCAAGCCGAGCAGGCTTTTGTACTTGTTGCTGGTTTCCCAGTCAGACCTGGAAATTGGGAGGGGTTTGTTTAGTTCTTTTTTTTCTCCCCCCCAAAATTCCGGAGACGGATGCTGCACATTCCATGTGAGTCTCCTGTGGAGATTTAGAGAAGTCTCCATGCAGCTGATCACATCCCAGTTGCTCATGGGTATTTCCTTTCACCACACTGACTAAGGGAGTGGGGGGAGCCGAATTTACTGCCATTCCCCAGCGAGACGCTGCTGGCCTGCCTTTTCCTCTTCTCTTTTCTAGGAAACACACCTTCTGCTCATTGCAAATACTGGGTACCGGGGCAGAGGTCTTTAGAAGCCTTTAGGTACACCGAAGCAAGGAACCCGTCCGTCTCCCAGCATCCTTTTTCGGCATGCTGCTGCCCCTAAAGCACCGGCTGCAGTCCCAGCAAGGGGTCACAAGGCATTAAAACTCAGGAGCGTTTCTCAGTGTAGGTATTTTATCGGTTTTGCTGGTTATTTTTGGCTGTAAGTTCCTGCTGTCCTGGGCTCTATACAAATACATCTTGGCAGGCTCTCCTCCTCCTAAATAGCTTACAGCCTGAAGAAGAACTGCAGGCATTCATAGCTTTTATTTTACTAGTGATGTGCGTCCTGCGTGCCGGCCAAAGACAGCTGCATCTCCGGCGTCCTCACCCTGCACCTCGTCTGGAGGCAATTGTAATATCCCACTGTGTGATCTCTCCTCTGAAGTGCGTGTACAAATAACCACCCTGATAATTATTAAAACACTGCTTTCCTCCCTACAAAGTGCTGAGGCTGATGGGAAAGCAGGACCAGGGCGTCCATGTGGTGTGTCCCCCACCAGGCTGGGTCAGTAGAAGACCCACGTTGCTCTGAGATGGGCACAGGAGCTGGTTCCCATGGACCCGGCTTTGGGGACCTTATCCTGATGCCTGCTGCTGGAGCGAGGTCAACCCTGTCCAAGGCAACAGCAAGAGGCTGGGGCAGCGTCCTGCTGGAGATGCCACTTTCCCCATCTACCACAGAGGGCTTTTCCTGCCCTCTTGGATTTTAGGGTGGCTGAAGAGCAGCTGAAGTTTAACCTGTCCTTAAAAAAATTTTTTTTTGCTGTATTTCTTCCCCCTGCGGTGTCCTGTGGCAGTGAGTTCCACAGGTGAAGAGCTGACAGCACAAAAAATATTCTCATTTTTCACAGGTGAAGAACTGAGGTCTGTCTCTCCTTTCCTTGCCATTTTTTTGTTCTCAATACCTTTGGCAGAGCTGTCCCTCTCTCCAAGGTAAGCTGTCCCAATCTCTCCATTCTCCCTTCTGATTACGGCCATGAATAACATCTAATATTCTTGTCACCCGGCTCTAACTCCCTAATGCTGCTGTAGGCTTTTCAACAGGAAAACCACCACTGCAAACATTACTGCAGATGAAACTGCACCTCTGATGCATATAAAGGCATTAGCACATCCTCCAGCCTGTGCCCGGGTGGCCGCTTGTCTGCTGCACTGTTGCACTGATGCTGCACAAGGAGCAGAGGTCTCTGCTGAGCTGCCTGCAGCCTCACTGGAGTTTCTTGCTTCCCCCAGTTTAAATTAAAACCTGGGGGAGGACGATTTCACTGTCTGCTTCGGATGTAACGGGAACCGTTGGAGACCTGGCTCGCTGCAGCTTCCTGCTGAATGCAGGAGGAGGCTAGGCTGGAGCCCCAAAGCCCAGGCTGTACCTCCACCCCAGCTCTGGTACCTGTATGGCACATCACATAGTACTGGCCATGCCACAGGCTCTGCAGTGCACCGACCTCTATGGCTCCTCTGAGAAGATAAGGCCACCCCAAGGGTCCTCAAGAGGAAAGACAAGCCAGGTCCTGGCCAGGGTCTTGGCAGCTTGGTGGCGGAGCCAGCAGAAGAGGTGGGCAGATGTTCCCACACAGACCTGTGGGAGACAAAAGGACTCAGTTCCCACCAGGTATTTTTCCAAGTCCGTCATTCAGAAGTGGATGGTATCTCCTCCTCCCTCAAGCAGCAGGAATATAGGACTTGACTGGATGGAGCCTTTGGACCGGTATACAGCTCTACACCCAGGGATGTCACGTGCTGAATCGAAGTGAGCTGAGTTTTTGGGTGGCTGCTCCAGGGTCAAAACATTTATGGATGACCCCAGCCCCTGACTGGCCCTTTGATGAGGCATCTGGTGTTGGGCTGGTGTTGTCCTACTGATGAACACCCTTCCCAGGGCCGCACTGGTTCCTCTGCAAGACCACGGCACAAGCCAAGTGCAGAACAAATAAAGCCACATTAATCCCAGCTCCATTAGAAACACAGAAAATAAATAAATGCTGTTTTCAAATGTGGAAAAAGAAAAAAAATCAATAGGGAAAGAAATATTATTTTTAATCTTCTAAGAGGTTTTTACAAACAACAGGGAGGGGAAAAATTGAAAGCCATGAAAAAAGACTTGCCAATGTCCTTTTAACCTTTATTTATTATCACTCAGTCCACATCAGCCCCTGACTGCAAGATAATTTGGAATTTCATTTTAATTTCAATGTATCACATAATTCAACACAGCTTTCCATGATTTTTTTTTTTTTATTTTTGTCTTGTACTGGAAACTTTAAAAATCTCTCTATAGGAAATGCATCTAAAAAAGAAAACCATAACCCTTCTGCAGCAGTTACTTAATTTATAACTTGAAAAGGGTTTGTGTTAAAATATGATAAAAATAAAATCAACAAACTTCAAAAAAGGAATATTCCTTAATAACATGCTTTAGCTTGAAGGGTGCCTGGTCCTCTGCTTTTCCTTAGCTTTGTCTGCTGCTTGCATTAGAGTGCAAGCTATTTTGAGGCTGGCTTTTTGGAAGCCTTGTACCGCATGTTGTTTGGATTCATTTAATGGCGCGAGTCTGGCTGTATTAACGGGGAGTTCAGCAGGGGTCTGGGGCAAGCTGGTCGATGAAGGGTTTGTGCCAACAACAAGAGAAAAGAAGAGGCAGCCCAATGTTTCTCATGGACACCACCTCCTGGTCTCCTTCCCTGCATGTGAGGTGGGGTCCCATGGAAGCTGCCTCTGCTTTCCTGGCCCAGATCTCAAGTTGTCCTCAAGACTGTTTGTTCAGGATGACAGCAAGGTCTGTACTTCCTTCCTGACTCCTCCAGGAAGCAAACTGTAGGTTTCCTGGATGCTGCTCCCCTGCAGGGCTGTGATTAGGGTTAATGTGAGGTGCATTGCCTTCTTCCTAAGTGAACACATGCATCTGTATCTCAATCCATGCCCAAAATCCTCAAAAGGGGAGCTCAAGCAGAGGTGGAGGAGAAGAAACTTCTTGATGCAAATGGTCTGCTTAATGAATGTCTCAGTCGTGGGCTCATTTGTTGTCCTGGAGCTCCCTTGATTGCATCATTTTTCTTGCAAATCGTGACTAATTTGTAAAAGAAGTTCCTTGGTCTCTTTCTCTTTTTTACTGCATTTTTATTTAAAAAAAATTCCAGGACATTAATTTACTTAATAGGACCTGACGCAGAGAGTGCATTTTGCCTCGGATCTTGGCACTGGTTGTGGGCAGAAGGAATCTCATATATTCATGTCGGCTCCTCTCCACAGCCATGTTTATCAGGGGCCTCCTGAAGTGACAGGCACAAAAGGGTTGTTTGTACTCCAAATTACCCATATTACATTGCACCGAAAGGCCCCATCTCCCACCTGTGAGCTGCTCATTGAGCTTGCAGTGAAGACGGCAGAGACCTAGCAACGAGTAGAGGGACAATAACTGTCTTTTAAAGAAAGCTGCACGCCAGTCCTTACAGCAGCCCCTGCTCTGCAAGGTGGTGGCTTTCCCACTGCGACCTAGCTATGGAAAAAGGCAGTAATAAAAAATGCAGTTTCAGAGTGTGTTGATACTTGGTACAGGGACCGTCCTGCACGGAATGTGTCCAGAAAATGTCACCAAGGGGTCCTTGCGTTGCAGGTACAAGTGACATTATTTGTTACTTGCTAGTTGGGGAGGAGAAGACCAGTCTTTGGCTGGGTCTGCTTTCGAGCAGTGATTGAGTGAAACCAGGAAGGGATGCACACCCAAGGATGTGTGCTCCACTCGGCTTAAAATCAAGCCATTGTTCACCTCCTGCTACGCTGCATTTCAGGCCTGAGCTTCGCTTTTGTTTACTTCTCCACGACTCTCTCTTGGCTTTGCAAGCAGGTGGAGAAGCTCTGCAGACATGTGGCTTGGAGCCAGTGCTTGGCCATGCTCTGAGCACCAAGGAGGACACATCAAAAATTCCAGCTCAGGAAGAGTCTGAAGCAGGAGGTGATATTTTGTGGTGTCTTTTCTCTCCAACTTTGCCTGACTCCAAGGGCAGACTTGATTCAGTTTGGGGCCCACAGCAGGTTTGTCGTCAGTGGAGTTGGACAACAAGAGGATGAGGTTTATCCCAAAGGAGAGGTAGCCTTCTGGGTAATCCATCCAAAAAGTCCTTGGGCTGTGGTCACAGGCAGAAAGATTGATCTTCTGAACATGAAGGGCAGGTAAAGTCACCAGCTCCTGATGGGCATTGAGGTCTCCAGATCTCTGCTAGGTGAAACCAACTGTGCCTAAGAACTGAGCACTGTAGGTCCAGGTCCAAGTAGAAGACTTCTGGCAAAATATAAAATACTACCCTTCACTCTCCGGAGGAGCACGGCTCCTGGTGAGGTGGCAATGGGCTTAATCTCTCTGCTCTAACACATTTTCACTTGTTTGCTAGTCTTAGCGATATTTATGGGAAAACAGACCTGAAGAGCAGACTGTATTAAGAGACACTGAAAATAGGGGTACGTGCACTCAGTGGAGAACACATAGCTGGTCAAGGGAAATGATGCACTTGTAATGGGGTCATGGAGATGATGCTTCTGCACATGGCATGTGGACACAGAGGGTCTTGCTTGGTAAGGTGTGGAAATGCACAGATGAAGTTTCCTTCTCCAGGAAGGGACAGGAGATGTGCCCCAGGACGTGGGGGAGCTGGAGGGCGAGGAGAGGGTGGGGAAGGCAAGTGCAGCTGGGAGCTTTGGAGAATGAGTCCGGAGGAACCCTGCTCTCTGCCCCATCGCCGGTGCATCTCCGACAGCCGGCGTGCCTGGGAGGCAGCGAGTTTCATTTCTGCACAGCCCAAATTCTGTTGTCACCTCTAAATGAAGAATAACAGCAACTAGACTTGGCTGAAAATACCCAGTCCTAAGACAGAAGCACAGCTCTTTGAATCAGCAGAATTATACGTGAGCAAATCTCCTTTCTAGTTCATCAAAAATGTGTGAAAAAATTGCTAGTTTTTGAAGGTATAAAAGGTAATAATTTCAGTGTTCGGATATTCATGGTGCTCCCATGAGTGAGACTAAAAGGGTCTATGAAAACTGAATTTTTTCTTCATTTTCTCTGGCTATTTCTGTTAGGGGAAATAATTTTATGGACCACTCTTAACAATAAAAACAAGAAGAACAGTTTCAGCTCAGGAGCCGTTACACTTCGGGCTGATCAGTCTGCACCAACCCACCCTGGCAGAGATGGCAATTTCATGTGGTTTTTATACACCGTAACATGCAAGTGCGAGCGACCGGTCTGGGAGCAGAACAGCAAGCTCATCGTGCCCTATTTAGCAAACTGTTCACTGCCGATGTGAAGTTCTGACCCTTACATTTTGTTAAAAGGATTATATCTTAAAGCAAACTATTTCAGTCCCTTAGCTAGCTCCTTTCTGTGACAACTTTCAGTACAGTTTTGAGGACCGTGGCAGGATCAAGATGAAGCAGTTCTGCTTTTCCCACTTACATCTTCAAACGTGCTCAGATCCTTTCCTTCCTCCAGTGTGTCCCACCTCATGGGGTTAACAGCCATTTGCAAAGGAGCATCCTTTGCAATGGTCTCATCCTGCCTTTAAGCAAACATATAGAGTTAAATAGGTCGCTCTGGGATCAGCTCTTCTGCTGGTGGAAATGGACTCAAGCAGGGACCCAGCAGGTTTCCAGCAGGTGGCAAATCGCCCTGTGAAGTCACCTGCAGAAGAGCATCTCCAAGGCCAGAGGGGCTGGAAAGGCAATTTTACCCTGGATCTTTTTTGTGAGAGTTTGTATCCATTCTAGTTAATTGTAAAAATATACCATTTCTGTTGTCTATGGTTGCATATGTATGTTGCAAGGAAGGGGGGTGGGCCACATGTTGTGGTAGATTTGATAGAACAGCTTTGTGTCAAATGAATAGGTAGGTTTATTATAGACTTCCCTTGCTCCAAGCTTCAGATGAGAGAAATCCTATAATCCCGCCCTGCTTTAATACTAGATTAATGTGGATTTGTTAATAAAATGCTAGTGAAATCGAGAATAATTTGTAATTAACTCAAACTTCTACTCCCCGCATCATTTTGAATATTTTTTAATAGAAATGAGAAGTAGTTTCAGAGGGTGCGCACACTCCAGCAGAGCACTCTAAGTGGGAGTCCTGGTGAAAAACACAAAACCCCTGCATTATAGTAACTTGGGGTCTTGGCAAAAGACACTCCACCAAGACAGTGCCAAAATACCAGTCACACGCTGGGAGACCTGGGGAACTATTTCTGTTACCAGAACCCTGTTCAGATTCAATGCATCAGCACTTCTGAGAGCAAAAGCCAAACTGTTAAGCCCGAAAACAAGGAGTACACAAGCAGGTAAGCGTTGCAACAAGCAAACACAATATGAAAAACATGGAAACTATTTGGCAGGTACAGCAGGTTTAGAATTACAGCCTTAATACTGCTCAGTGCTACCTCCTCAACAGCATAAAAGATCATGGACTGTGTACATGGATTTCAGACAAGATGCTTTTCTGATCTAAAATCTTTATAGGCACACAGAAATAGAGGATTTGTCCTACCAGATCAGAATGGTAGGCCATCAATCTCCAAATCCTGCCTCTTGCAATGGTTGAAAAAAAAAAGAACTAAAAAGGCTGATTTGTGCTGCTCAAAGATAACTGTGCTATGCTCTGCTGTGAGGCAGAAGAAAGGTGGAAGAATGAGACATGGAAAAGGCAATTTTACCCTGGATAACTTTTGTGAAGGTTTGTATCCGTTCTAGTTAATTGTAAAAACATACTGTTGTATAGGATTGAATATGTGTGCCCTCTGACAGAGACGTGGGTTGGGGGAGGAGACGGAAACACTGGTGGGAGATGGAGAAGATGTATATAAAGGAGCAGCTTGGAGGATTTGTCTTCTCTAGACTAGACAGGAAATGACCAAGGGGAACCATGGGAACCTTAAACAGGTAAAGGTGGTTGCAAAAAGGAAGGCCATAAGCATGTTCAGGAGCAATAGGAGAAATAATGGGTTTCGACTGGGGCAGTGGAGAATTGCATTAAGCACTCTCGGTTAAGGTCTAAACATGCGGATGGAGAAGCAGCACAATAAATCACCTGTTGAGACTGTGAGATTTACGTCACGGGCACCTTGGAGAAGAGGCTGACAGCAGGAAACACAGAGGCGATGCTGCCTGGGCCAGCAGGGTGCTCCTCACCCCTTCCCTGCCACGTGCCCCACAGTCTTCTGACAGGAACATCACGACTAGGTACTACTCTGCCCCAAGAGCAACACAACTTTAGTGAAGATCTGAGGTCTGCAGAGGTCTCTGAAGCCAGAAGCCTGTCACTTTGTCACAGAGGTCCTGCCAGCACCTCGCAGACTGCAGTGACCCATAGCCCCAGACTTTGGCACGGTTCGGCAACTGCATCTGTTTCTGACCTGTCCCCCTGACCTGCATCGCCTGAGATACTCCAGCGATGTGGTGTGCTGTCAGCTACAGCAGACCACAGTCTTGTTGTGCTTCCTTTATTTCTCGTATGTGCCCGTGCCCGTGCAATTAGTTTCCTTGGGTGACTCCATTTGCATTCAACCTTTACTGGAAAAAAGTGCTTTCTTGGCATGTGCCTGCTGCCATCATTAGACCTGAAAGGTCCCTTTTATACATTAATCGTTAACTGCATGCTTACATCTAGTTGCTTAATTGCTAGCTCAGATAACACTTCCCGGGATGTACCTTCTGGCCATCTCACCTACAGCTTTGTCTTTCCTTCTCTCTGCTGAGCCTGGACGAAGAGGAGAGGACAAAAGTCTCCATCCTCTGCTTCCCTCTGCCAGGGATGGGCCCTGCGTTGCTGCTGCTTGCCTGCTCCCTGATGAACCCCCACGGCTCCATGGCCACCAAGAAACCACACCTGCGGCACTGGAGGAAAAGCTCAAAAGGGAAGAAACCACCCTGTTTTCTCTTCAGACTGGAGCAACGTGTATCCAGATGTTTCCTCTGAATACAGGGAAGGTTGGAAATAACTGTGAAACCCCAGAAGGTGACTGGAGGGGCCACTGGAGCTATGGGGCTGGGAGTTCATGCCATGTAAAAGAGCATCAGCTGACAGAGGAGGCCAGCAAGCCCACACAATGCCTCACCCTGAGGCTGACTAGCCGAATTCCTGCAGGCAGAAGGTGCTGCTTACTTTTCTGTAGTGAAACAGACTCCCAAGAATAAATCTCACTTTGACAGGGAGTCGGACAAATCCAGCGTGAGTGACGCCGATCTGCGACATTGCAAACGAGGAAGGATGCTTCAGAGGGAAACAGAGAAAATCCCCTCACCACATTAAGCCTGACAAACTCAACTGGTGTTATGGGTCACAGTCTGCAGCATTAACCATCTCTATCCCTCATTTCAGCCTGGCTTTGACCACTTCACCTGGAGCTCTTATCACTGCCTGCCCTTGGCTGCAGAGCAGCACCTTTGAAACTTTCCAATAATTGACCCTCCGCGCAGCCCTCCCCTTGCATCAGACTCACTCGCAGCTGGGGTCATTGGTTGAAAAAGCCCAGAAGAGTAGGGCCCATCCTTCATCTTCCTCAACCTTGGGGAAAGCCAGCTGCCAATGTCCGATAACAAAAATAGAGATGACTTTTTACAGCTATTTCTATCTTCTAGGCTAATTTCAGCAAGTTTGCTCTTAATTTAGGGGGAGATCCACTTCAAGTTGATTTGGCTCTTTTAAGCTCTAAAGAAATGCCTCCATCTCAACTGTGAGTTTCCTGTGATGTTCCTCGATGGTACCCTCAGCTGCTCAAACCTTGTGTCGGTGAGGAAATACCAGCCGGCCCTAAAAGACTGTGGGTGCTCTCGCCTGCCCTTGCGGTCTGGCTGAGACCCCGTCCTCCTGCCGCAGGCTTCATTGCAAAACGACCACTGGGGAGCCAAGAGGACAGCGGTTAGCTATTAGACGTCAGCAGCTGATTTTTTTGATACATGGAAAGAAGCTGCTTTGAGAAACGCTGCCGCCGTGGAATCATACTGTCGAACCTGAGCTTATTCTACTTTAACAAGACAAAGATGTTGTCAGATTTGCAGGCACACAGCAACTCTTCAGGAGAGCAAGCACACGTCTGCTGTTACCCCAAGCCCTGACTCCCGGCCCTCCCTTGCTCGTCGGACAGTCTGCTCTCACGACCGCGGCTTCAGCAGCGCATCTCCTCCCCAAGCCAGCCACGAGCCTGCACTCTAACTAACTCTGCTGCTCCCACCAGCTCTTCAAAATGTCCTGGATTTTTTAATTCTAGACCTTGGCAGAACCAAAGCAAACAGAAACTGCTTTGCCAAGTACTGTAGACCTCTCTCCACCTCGAGGGACCTTGAGAACAAACTACTTGGCATCCAGCTGATCTCTGCTTTCATTGCTGTCCTCGGCGACTCATTGTGTTTTGAGGTTAGATGAGGTATTTGTGTCTCTTGAATCCATCTGGAATCTTACCATTTAATTTGGGTCTTTCTTACTTACGCTTTTGTTGTCTGTATTCTTCATACCTTTGTCACATGCTGGGTTGTTTTTTTTTTCCTTTCCATTCTGGCCCTCAGGTGGCAAGTCTTTGTCTAAGGCTGCTGTTTAGAAAGGCATGGAGTTTGGATGGTGTCACAGGTGTCAGAAGTGCTCCTTCTTGAATAGAGGCAACTTTGTACAGAGAGATCTAATAACCTTTTATTAGACCAATCAGTACAATTGGAAGAAATGGACAAGTATTCAGGCACACAAGCCCTTTTGTATCTCTCCGAAATTCACATTCTCTTTAAAACACTTTGCTTGAAACAGTTTCCAGAGCATACAAAAAATGCTCTCTGGGAAGGGAGACAGACCCTCTCTCTGCTAAGAGACAATTTTCAGGTCAAAAGCTTCACTTCCATCTTCACTCTGGGCTGAAAACAAAGATTTAGTTGCCTTTGGGTTCTTTAGATGTTGATGGAGTGTCAAAGAGGAGAACTTCTGCAGGAACACGAGGTGCTTTCTACACAGCCCTGCTTAATAGCAACATGAACTTAGTGACTTAGTGATGTGAGCATTGTTAAACTCACCAGAAGTTTTGCAGAAAGTGAGGTCTCCTGCACGTGAGACGTAAGAGCAGGGTCTAGAGCAGGTGTTTCTGGCCACAAAGCTGCTTCAAGGGAAGGTAACTGGCTTATCTTTTTGCTGAGCAATTTCTGGATGACCAGCACTGTGAGATCCTGTCTGCAGGGAAGGGTGTATGAAGAAAATTAAGTGCAATACAGATGCAGAGGTGATGAAAACACTGTTATTAGCATCTGGGTAAAGCAAAGAATCTTCCTCCACAGTGAATCAAAGGGCAGGCGCTCCCGAGAGCTTTCCTGCTGTGTATGAAGGTCCTCGAATCCAGTACCAGAGGAAGGACTGCATTACTTAAAACGACCTGTTCTGAATTGCAAAGAACACTCCATACTCTGGGTTCTTGGAGAATTCCCTCCAGGTCCACGACGCTTGTTTTCCTGCTTGCCAAGTAAGCCTGAGTCCTGTGTGGATCTGAAGGAAAACTACTGCAGACTGAGTTCACAAAAGCTCTGCAAACTAGAAAAAGACAAATTATTTTATATGTCTCTATCACGGCTTCTCTTATTCATGTTGCCTCTAAATTATATAGCCATGATCTTTCTAATCTCTCCTTGCATGCATGTCTTTCCATGCCCTTAATAATTTCATTTGCCCTCCCCTAGACCTTTCTCATGTCTGCATTTTGAGGCAGGGAGGCCAGGATAGAAAATATTATTCTGGGTAAAGGTATATCACGCAGTTCTGTAATTCCATTACAACATTTTCAGTATTATTCTCTCTCTTTTTGAGTACAGCCTGGTGTTTTCTTGGCTTTCTGGATCACCACTGCATTCCAAGATTGCACTGAGCTCCCAGAAAAGACAACCAGGATTTGTACCAACATCTTGCAATTTTTTGTTGTTTGTATTTTTTTATTTTTTTCCCCAGGTGCCTCACTTGAGATGCCTTATTTGGGGCCCAATTTCCAGAGAGAGCTAATTCTCGTTGCTGGAATGGCATGTCCCATCAGAGTGATTCACGCTGAGCTCTCTGCCATGGGGCAGGAGACGGACAAACAATTCTCACCAGTTTTCCTTCTCCCACTCTCTGAGAAACTTGGTTTGCTCTAACGTTTCCATAGGGATGGTCAAAGTTGAATCCACTCTTCCCATTGGCCTTCCTTCAGCCGCCCAGGGCTTGCTTCCAAGGATATGTGGAGGATGTTTCTACGGGTGATAAAACAGGCAGATGAAAAGCCAAAAGTACATTAAAAAACACTGTATTCTAAATCATTCTCTCCTCTAATTAATGTCAACATCGTCTGAGTCATTCTCATCTTACAGCAGCCTAAGGAAAATCCCTTTCCTGAAGGAAGTTGCAGTGCGCAGGCAAAGAATCATGTAACCCGTGGGAAGTTTGTCTTGCTTAGCTTTCAAAGTTACCTTTGTTTCTTCTCCAGGACAGGAGAGGAAGGATCCAGCTATGCCATCTTCCACTCCTCTTCCTTTTTGTGTGCTGAGAATAAAGCAATTTGGGGGTGTATGTCAGAGAGGGCTCACTGGAAAAGAAATCTGAGTGTCCATGGTCTGCCAGGGAGCCCATAACCTGGCCACCATAACCGGGGGCTCAGCAGAGGTTCTGAGGAGGCACTGGGCGCTTCAGTAGGCTCTCAGTGAGGTTCTAAAGCTCTTAGATGCAAGGAAGGACAGGGATGCTGAATGCCCTCATTGCTCAAGCAGAAGTACTAGCTTTTCAGGCACGGGGCTGAGTTTGATTTGCTTTAGTCCTCCTGATGTTAATTTTGCCACAGTTAAGAAGACAGGGTTTTGGAGGTCTGTGGGAAAGTCAAGTCAGAGCATGTTCCTCAGCATAAATGGTTCGCTGTTGTTTGAGACAGGGAGCTGCTCACACCTCCTGCACCAGCCTGTGGTGGAGGAGATTCCCAGTGCTAGCTGTGGAGGTACGAGAACATGTGTCAAATCACACACGTGGCCTGGAAACAAGAAAAAGGGCCGTGCAAGAAACACACTCCTTGCATCTTGACACTTCAGTGCCACTTTCCACAGGCTGGACTCAAAGGGACTGGGCAGAGCCTGAAGATGCTGCCGTGCAGCGAAGCGGCCAGTTCGGCAGGAGAGCCCCGCAGTGGGGCTGGGTGCTTCGTGGCACCCCCGGGTCCTGCGGCGGATGTCGGGAGCTCGTCGCTCATCCGGGGGCTGCTGCCCCCAGGCAGTGACTGCTTGTCCCGCGCCTAACGGTCGAAGGGCTCAGCAATTAGGCAGTTCCCAAGGCTGTCTGACCTCAGTCTGCAGCGCTACAGGAGGACTCCTTAGGACCTTAGATCAGACCATCAGCACGACCAATTAATGCTAACGCTGCTGGCCTTTCTAATTTTGATGAAGCTTCCCAAGGGTAACAGGACTAGATGAGCAACACATATCGAAGAGCAGCTGAAAAGCCATTACATATTATTGTCTTTTTTTTTGATTTGTGGAGGACATGATGAACTAGGTACTAATTACATTAAAAAATGATGTATTCTAAACCAGTCTCTCCTCTAATTAATGTCAACATAAACTGAGACATTCCCATTTTATAGAGCTTAAGCAAAATGTTGGTTATTGAGGGCAACACATGCTGGGTAGCTTTGGGATGTGCAGTATGAACATGTCTTGACCAGGGAGCAGGGAATTCCCAGTCCCAGAGCACAAAATGGAGATGCAGGTAACATCAGGGTGCCTCGGTTACATTTTCGTCGGGTCCCATGTCTTTTCGCAGCACCACGCAGCTGCGTGCAGCTGCTTCCTCATGCACGCAGCCGCAGGCACGTGCAGTCCCACGCATGAGCATTGCACAAAGCAATTTTTCCTCGGCATCAGGAAAGTTCCCCTTTCCACTTAAATGGCTTTTCTTTTTTTTTCCTGATTCATTTTTACTTTATTTTATTTTATTTTTTTATTTATTTCTCTTCTGTATCCTTTTCAATCTGGAAAGTGACTTGGCCTCTCTTCCCCCCATCTATTTTCCTCCTGCCACTATTCAGTTTAGGCATGAAACACAGAACTAGATTGAAAGCATTCAATGGCCATTCAGTCGGAGAAGAAAAGAGCCCCTCAGAGCTTTATTAGATATGAAGATCCACAATAAAAATCAATTTCTGCCTCTTTATGCAGTTTAAATGACAAAGCACCCACCCATTCTGCAGCCATTGTGCCTGGGAAATGTAATTCAGCGCCNCTAATTAATGTCAACATAAACTGAGACATTCCCATTTTATAGAGCTTAAGCAAAATGTTGGTTATTGAGGGCAACACATGCTGGGTAGCTTTGGGATGTGCAGTATGAACATGTCTTGACCAGGGAGCAGGGAATTCCCAGTCCCAGAGCACAAAATGGAGATGCAGGTAACATCAGGGTGCCTCGGTTACATTTTCGTCGGGTCCCATGTCTTTTCGCAGCACCACGCAGCTGCGTGCAGCTGCTTCCTCATGCACGCAGCCGCAGGCACGTGCAGTCCCACGCATGAGCATTGCACAAAGCAATTTTTCCTCGGCATCAGGAAAGTTCCCCTTTCCACTTAAATGGCTTTTCTTTTTTTTTCCTGATTCATTTTTACTTTATTTTATTTTATTTTTTTATTTATTTCTCTTCTGTATCCTTTTCAATCTGGAAAGTGACTTGGCCTCTCTTCCCCCCATCTATTTTCCTCCTGCCACTATTCAGTTTAGGCATGAAACACAGAACTAGATTGAAAGCATTCAATGGCCATTCAGTCGGAGAAGAAAAGAGCCCCTCAGAGCTTTATTAGATATGAAGATCCACAATAAAAATCAATTTCTGCCTCTTTATGCAGTTTAAATGACAAAGCACCCACCCATTCTGCAGCCATTGTGCCTGGGAAATGTAATTCAGCGCCGGAGCTGGGACCAGAACACCACGGACTCGCTGACCTGCACCGGCAGATTCCAATATGATACAGACCTTCGCAGATAATGACAGCCACTTCATCTCACCGCAGGGAAAAAAAGTTATCTGATATCTTTGAGGGTTAAAAGGCTATGTGGGCAGCATTTTTAATAGCACTCTAAATCAGCAACTTCAAAATATCTCTGCTTTTTTTCCAACCTCCTCCATCCACCTTTTCCGTTTTTTCAGTCCCCGCTGGTAAACCCCGGCCATGGTGTCCTGCAGCCTTGGTGCTCTTGGGGAAAAGTCCTCCCCAGATGCTTGGCTGAAAGCGAGCAGATTGGAGCACAAACTCGACAACTGCAAACCTTCAATCAATCCACGTGCTGTGATTTGTTTAGGAAGTGTCTGCAGCGCTCTGGATAAGCGAGGGCTGTGAGTGCTGCGGGGCAAACTTCAGGCAAGTGATGCGAATGCCTGCGCTGGGTAGGTCTGAGCCAAGCCAGGGGGCGAGCAGCATCCTAAGGGCTGCTGTCCCCGTAGCTCAGCATCCCACGACTGGCAGCAGCCGCCACCATGCCCATCATATCATGGTGCGTGCCCTGCAATTGCATCTCATCACACTTCTTAGCGACAGGTCAGTGCAATAACTTTCAAGACTCCCTTCACCTCCAAAACACCTATTTTCCTTAAATCCCCATCCATAACTGTTTTTTCCCCTATGTACAAGGCCTCTCTGAGTTTGAATTCAACTAAACATCGTGTCTAGCAGCAATGAGTTCCTTGGAAAAACTGCACCCTGGGTGCAGTTGCTCTTTGCATTATTTTTATCATTTTTCTTTTATTCTTACACTTACGAAAAAAGTTCAGCAAAACTGTCCCGTCAAGCTTTGCCACCCTGTATATTTAATAGTTTCCATTAGATTTACTTAGGTATATATATATGTGTGTATATATTTACTGGTAATCATACTTAATCTAACACTGACAGGCTTTGAAAGCCACATTCTTTTTGTAACAAATCAAACTGGGAGAAAGAAGGAAAGTGAAATTATGACAATCCCAAGAGGTCCCACTTCTGCACTTGGAGAAGGAAACGCTTCCACTTTTTTGTTCCAAACTCACTTATTTTTTCATGTTTTAAAAAATCCCTTGTAAATAATGACCCAGAGTGATGTCATGATGGGAATGAAATGCTCTGATCTGTCTCGAATGAGTCTGAACCCTTCAGTGATTAATTTTGAAACTTTGCAGGACTTGTATGCATTTGAATCGGGGGTTTGTAAATGTCAAGGCAAAATATGTCTCTGCAGAAGGGCTGCTCCAGCCCTCCATCACATACTTCTTCCAGTGTCTTGGGCCAAAACTCTTCCCTTATAGCCCAGGGTGTTTTGAAAGAGTTGTAATTCTTGCTATCCCCCTTGGCCTGGTGGCAGCTTTATCTTAACGAAGATGTGCTGTGTGCCATTCACTAAGTCTTTGGGCTAGCTCAGGGTAAAATTTTAAGTACAAGGAATGTGTTCGGTAAATCTAAGTTTTTTAAAATGTAATTTTATTTTGCAAAATAAAGTAACTGTGAGACTTTCCGTCCCTGGAGTTACATCTGTGCTTGTTCCCCAGGAAATACTGCCCTTTCTGGCTGTGAACAGATCCAAAACCTGCCGTGGTTTCCTGTCCTGTGTCCTGGAACACCTGGAGCACCATAGCACTGAGCAAGTGTTTTACAGAGAAGTTGAGCCTGTGAAACATCCATGTCCATATAAGCAGACACCTCAGATGAATCAGCACACAAAGTGTGCAGGTAACGCAGACCAAATTTCAAGAATAAAGGCTGGAGGCTTCCCCTAATTTGGGGTGCAGCCCCTGGCTCAGCATGGAGAGGTACCACCAGCCCCAGCGCGAGCTCATCCCTTTCCTTCTCTACCTAGAAAGGGACCACCTTTCTTGACGTGGCACTGGCGGGACGTCATCTGAACCAGCTGAATTATTTCAGAAATGGTGCTGCTGGGTGTGCAGTGTGCTCAGCAGTCCGTGTGGGGCAATCAGTCCAGCCACCCAGGGCCATCGACGAATTGTCACAACTGGGAAAGATGAGAGAAATATTATTGAGGGTTTTCTGTTTAAGGAAGAGGACCTGTACATAACTGCCGTGCTGTGATGTTGGTGATTGCACTCTCTTGAGATGTGTTATCTCCTTGGCATTCTCGCTGAGGCATTGCCAGCGAGCAACCCAATGTGTCTGTGCTGTAAAACTGCAGGAGTGGTCTTTGCAGAAGAAACAAGGGGGAAAAAGCACAGCACTAGCATCTGGGAACAGAAGACAGGTGTGTCGTGCAGTGTATCACCTTAAAATCCCAGAAGACGTGCCAGAGGCATGAGCATGGGCAGTGGCAAAACCTGTAATCACTAATTGCTTCATCCAGGTGTAGGGAGGCAGGGAAAATCATTATGCCTAAGGTTCACGTGAACCAAGTGAAGTGAGGTCCTGCATAGCTGAGCTAGGAGGATAACCCTGTTACTGCTAATGAGATTGCTCTTCTCGGGAAAGGCAAGACAAAGTGCAGGGAGATGCACAGACATGGCACAGGGCACTACCGAGCCACAGGACCAGGTGAAAGGACAGGGCTGAGTCTTGACTTTTAGCAATACACTCAGCGCTCAGAGAGCTGAGATTACAGCCAAGCAAAGGCCAGGAACAGGACATGATGTTCCAGTGACAACCTAAAAGAAGGAGATGGAGGGTGTCCAAAGATATCAGAAGTGTGGCACAGTACACTCACCTCTGGGGCACAGGTATGGTGGTTTGTGGGTGGAAAAGGAGATGCAAAGTCAAGGACAGTGAGGCTGCAAAGTGTTTTTTGGTGGGTTGCAGAAGGAGAAGAAACAAGGTTTGGTGCCTGCTGGCAAGAAGATGCGTGGTGCTGATGTGATGTACACATATGAAAGAAAATGCAACCCTAGGATGGTGCAGCCTTAGGATGCAACCCTCAGGAAAGGTGGTTCCAGTGGAGAGAAGGAAACATTAATGCCAATATTAATGCCATTAATGTCACTGTACCAGTGAGTCCTTGCGTGGAAAACGTCCAGCTTTTCTGGTCACATAGCTTGGTAAGGCTTGAAGAGCGAGCAGGAGGAGAGAAACATTTCCCTTGGGTGAGGCAGAGAGAGCTTGGCTGGCTTACTCCAGCAAAAGCGAAAATGGGGAAATATGCAGGAAATATATCAGGGTATTAAAGGTGAGGGAGAGGAGAAAGTTGCTCCAGTCAAAGGGCAGCACTGGCATGAGAGAAAAGTGAGGTCAAATAGCTATGAATAAATTTAAGCAGAAAATCAGAGACCTTGAGAAGGTTCATATTTTGGAAAGAGCCTCCCCAACAGGGTATAAAAAAAGTAATTAAAAAAAAATAGTGGAGATAATAAAAGGAACAAAACGAAAAGGCACTCATTCTTAGTGAACACAAATGGTCCCTTTCAATCCCTGTGACATTAAAAGGCCATGTAAAGAAAAAAGTGGTTTGTTTCTTGCACATTTGTGCATATGAATGTATATGTATAGGTGTATATGTATGTATGTATTTATGTATACGTACTGTCTGTGCAGATGGATTATCACCAATACAACCAAGGTCAAAGCCATCATACACTCCCAGCCCTGGAATGTTACAGTGACAGAAAGCTGGCAACAAGATTTAAGATGATCCCATTTTGTAGTACACTTTTCTCACGTTCGTCATCTGTCACCAGTTCAAAAACTGTTATGAACCTATGGCAATCAACAACACAAAGAGCTGATAGACAAAAACAAACCTCTGGGTAAACTTGGTGGTTAGGAACAATGGTGAGAGCAAGTTCAGCTGATTTTGGCAGAGGCAGAGATCTGGTGCAGCAAGGCTGGAAATCTTTTCTAGTTGCAGCTTGCTCACAAAAGCCACAGGAGAGAGATGCACCCAGATTGCAAGGAAATGCTCACAGCAGTTTGGAGCCATGAGTCATTTGCCTGCTCTCTGCCGTGGGTCGAGCAGACCATAAACCCTGCGTGATGCTGCTGAAGAGAGGACCAGGGAGAGCCGTGTCTCAGCATCCCTACCCTGAAGACCGACAGGCAAGGTGGGGTGCCAAAGAGCAGCACGTAGGAGCAAGTAGCACCAGGGAGAAGATCTGCCTAAAAGCAGCACACCTTTGTAGTCAGGTTGCTGCGCTGACCAGAAAAGTGTCGCAAATGCCAAGAGGTGAAGTTGCTCAGGGCATTGGCTGTTAAATCAGCTCCAAGTGATAAACTGGGAATAAGGAAACTGACATGAGATGGCAACAGTCTACACATGGCTCCCAAGCAAACTGTGAGAAGAGAGTAAAAATATATTCACCAGGTTCCTAAACAGGTAAGGATACACGTGGCAAAAGTTTTGAAGTGGAGGAATATTTGGTTTATGAAGAAGAAGGCAACCTACCCGTCTTAACTGAGTCACCAAGCACTAGTAAGTCGCAGTGTAAGCCTGTGAAGCTGCAGGTTACTGACGCTGTCATGAACAGCACGTGAAAGTTTCTTTCTCTGTTGGTCAGTGGCCAATTCTGCGCTTAGAACGTCACCCAGTGACTGCCAGGTACCACGTGTTGCATGACGCACCTCCATCCGTGTGCGCCTCGTCCTGATCAGTCTGCCCCAACTTTTCCAGCTCTCGCTGTGAGCTGACAGATTTCCAATCATCTTGCATTTGTCAACAGATAAAAGCACACAGACAGGTATCAGGAAAGGTTTGGCCTTGTAACTTTTTGCACCCTGGTCATGTGCGAGTGTGTCTGAGCTCCAAGACAGGAGGGACCTTTGGTGCTCAAAACTGGAAGGATCTGCGCAAATCACTTCTGATCTTTTGTGTGAACCAAAAGCACCAAACCCCTCCAGATGTATGAACGGTTAGCACAGACGGTGGAACGTCAGAAGCTGTATCAGTTCTAGCTGCTTGTTACTGGGTTCAGTGACAAGCTCAGCCATGAGAGGGCAAAAGGGCAGTGAAATTGCAGAAAGATGTTACCAAGCAGAAGCACAGACCTCTTTTCTAGCTTTGAGGAGCTAGTGTCGATAGCTTTGTCTCTGAGGAGTTATTTGGTGAAGTGAGATGATCAGGGCCGTGCTGGAAAGCAGTCTGATCTGGTTCAACCAAACCCACTCTTAAGAAACACCCACAAGAAATCCTGCTCCCTGCTCTTGCTGCCTCATGTTGCAGGAGCTGTCTTGTCTCTGCTTGGCTCCTGGTCCTTCTTCTCCTTCCAGACCCTCCAGGCTTGGACCCAAAAATCCCATACATTGTACAAGAAAATCAACCCCTGTTGGCTCCATGCCCTTGGTCCCAACCCAGTACTCTTGTGGACAATGATGATTCAGCCATATATAAAACTGGAACAGGCAGAGGAAGCGAATGACAGAGCATCAGACAAGAACCAAAAATGTGAAGGTTCTGCTAACCAGCTCTTCAAACTGCAAGCAGGTGCTGGTGCAACAGGCCAAACAGTGGAAAGCTACTGTCATGCTCTGCTTAGGACCAAGGTGGCTCCTAGAGAGAAAACAACGGGTGAAGTGCTCCACTGGGGCTGAAGGCCCGTGTATAGGTTGTCTCATTGGCAAAGGACAGCTTGCACACCAAGAACGACTAGATGCTGCTGTCCCATCCACAGCACCCTGGAAGAGGTCTGCAGAGAAGGACCATGAACATGTGTCAGCTGTGTGCCTTTGCAGAGATGAAGACTCACTGCCTGGTGGTTTCATCATCATCAGCAGCACATCCATCAGGACAATGGAAAAGATTTTTTGTGTCTCTTGTGTGGCCATGTCTGGAGCATTGTGGCCTGTGTTAGACTGTCTTGTACAAACAAGAGACTGACAAACTGGAGTGAGCTTAGCAAACGGCCACCAGGAGGGCTTTGGAGATCATAATGATTGAGCAAGGGTAGGATATGGGTTTGTTCAATATGGAGAAAGCAGAGAATGTGTAGATTTAGTTACTGTCTTGCACAGCCTAGAAGTGTTTTTTGGATAAGATGGGGCCAGTTAACAAAGTGACACAGCAGAGGAACAAGAGTTGACAGACACAACTTATAAGAAGGGGAAATTCAACTGGACATAAGAAGAAACCCTTCACACCGCAGGTGGTCAGACTCTGTGACAGATGCCAAGATACTGAATTCAAAGAGGAAAGCACTGTTAAGAAGAAGTTTAGGAAGCCCTGTGCTGCAGCACAGCTGCCCGGGTGGTAGATAGAGCATGAGTAGCCCTGCCCTGCTTGCCGACGCAGCCCATGGTGCCACGCACCCAGATCTCCATGGGAAACGGACCTCAGGAGGTCCCATACGGGTCTGGAAATATCTGAAAAAGCATGCTACCTTTTTCCATTCTTTTCACATGCCTCCTAGTCTTAGTCCTTTGTCACAATGGTCACATTTGAACTCGTGTCTCCTTTTTACCTTTCTGGTTTTTTTTTTTTTTTCTCTGAAACCATGCAGATTAAAAACGAGTTTTTACAGATGACACAGAAATGGAGAGTCCACTCCCACCCCAGCCATGTGCCTCTGGGATCCAGGGCTTTTGGGAACACAACCAAGACCACAGGAGGCACGCTTAAGGACATGAGCTGGCAATGCAGCATTTATCACGTGTCTAGCAGAGATTAAGAGAGAAGCTGCAGGTAGCAAAACCTGCCATTTCTTCCTTCCATCTGCAGTGATTAAAATGGACCCCTCCTGGCTTTGGTCTCTTGCCACGTGAGCCGAGGGGCTGATGCTGCTCGGCAGCTCAGCAGTAGGGCTGTTGCAAAGGAGACAAGCCATGGAGCTGCAGCCCCATGGCTTGGTTGTGTCCTGCTCCTTGCTCACTGCCGAAACTCACCTCCCCTTCAGGGTGGTCAGCAGGGGCTTTAGGTTCTCCAGAAAGGGAAAGGGACAATTGTGGACAATAGGAGAGGAAAACGGTTTTGGTTATAATCTTTTCAGGAGAGGGTAGGTCCCACTGGTGGTGAACATCAGCCATTGTACTTACACAAAAAAAATAGAGATGTAAGTAGAGTGAGTGAAAACCACCACCAAAACTTTCTCTTAAAAGTCATTGTTTGTTTCATAGGGAGGTTCTTGAGATACACTCGTTTGTATAGGAGGACACTCCAGGCAGAACACTAACATGAGGGGTGAACAAGCCTATTTTCATAGCAGGCCACTCTACAGGAGTTTTGAATATGGAAGTACCTTCTGGTTATGCAGGATGCTCAGTTTGTATCGGCACACACTTACTAGGACTTTGCAGATCAGTGGTAACTTACTGGAGCCCACTTGACACTCCTCTAGGTCTCAGAAATGATTGCTAATATTGGTAGAAGTTGCAGCCAGATTTTACAGAAAATAATAAATAATGTGCACATTAATCTAATTGCATGTGGTGCTTTTCCAGGGAGACAGAAGTACGGGGTGATGCCTCAAGACCATTGAAAACATTGCAGAATAGCCTTAGGGCACATGGGTAATCCAGCCAGATCTCAGATAATATCCTCCAGCTTGTTTATCAAAGATTGCAGCTCTTCCTCTGAACACTTTTGGAGTTGGTCCATAGCCAAGCAGGCAGTTTCGTGCAGATGTTTAAAAGAGTATTGGAATAAAATGAGCAAGATGCTTGCACCATTGTACTGCAAATTGATTAAGCCTGGTCCTCAGCTGGTGTCCTTGCTAGGCTGACCAACAGAAGGTCAAGAGCTGGCCTGTGATTGCTTGTGATGTCTATTGCAGATCCTCATCCCATGCAATGGAGTTGTCTTTACTCTTTTTTTTTTTTCCTTTTTCCGATGTGAGCTGTGCCTGAGGTTTTATTTCTATAGAAAAGATTTATAATAAGCACTGATGGAACAAAAACTCTATTCTTGTTCCTGGGGTTTTATGGCTAAAACCAAAGGGGTATGGGAAAAAAAACAAAAACAAAAAACAAAAAACAAAAGGGGTGGTTGGAAAGGAAAGGAAAGGGAAGGAAAGGGAAGGGAAGGAAAGGAAAAGGAAGGCAAGGGAAGGCAAGGGAAGGGAAGGGAAGGGAAGGGAAGGGAAGGGAAGGGAAGGGAAGGGAAGGGAAGAAGAAAAAAGAAAAGAAAAGAAAAGAAAAGAAAAGAAAAGAAAAGAAAAGAAAAGAAAAGAAAAGAAAAGAAAAAAGAAAAAAGAGGCAAGGGCTCAGTTTCAAACAGCAATGCCCAACTGAAGCAATTTAAAGATTAATGGATCATAAGAGCAGATCACCTGGGCAGGTTGGCTGGCTACAGAGATGGGGAAACCAGTCAAGGATGGACACACAAGGATAAAGCCAAATGCAGAGAGAAAGTTATTGACTAAACTATCCCAAAACTGAAGTTCAAGTAGAAAAAAGAATTTAATGGGGGGAGGTAGACCTGCGGGGAATTATGTGAAAGGAGCAACACCTCACTCTATTACTGCATCTAGCTCCAGCGGCTCAAGAGTTTTCTGCTCTTCTTCGAGACAGCAGATCCAAAATCAGCAGCTCACTTGGTTTTTCACTTATGTAGGCCGAAATGAGAGAGCTTTGATTTTACAGAAATGTGTGAGTCAGGTTCTGATTTTGCAAAAGCCACGCCAGGCATCTACTTAATCTGGTCTGCATTTGAAAAGAACCAATATTTGAGAGGATGAGTTCAGATAAATGGTGCTGGTTTGGGGTCATTTCTGCTGTTTCTGTATGCGAACAATTCAGGAGGCTGGCTGTCCAGGGAGATTGCCATGCTGAGGATGCCTCCGCCCATTCCCCAGAGCACATATAGGTCCGGGGTAGACATCAGGAGAAGAGGGAAGGCTGGCGAGAAAGGCACAGCTGAACACACCTGGTCCATGCGTGAATGCTGGCAGCCAGGGGGACAGTGCTGGTCAGACTTTTGGCTAGTGCAAGCCCAACGGAGCTCTATTGCTTTATGCTGGCCGAGGACCTGCCCTGGATTTGCAGAAGAAGCCAAAGATCAGAATTCTTTGCCGCTATGCACACGCTTGCACACTCCCCCGAAGGAAGCCATCCTGCCCTCGTGAGCCGACAACTCGAGGCAGTCCAAAACCAAGCAGACCTCTCCACCTCGTCCTGCAACACGCACACCTTCCGTTCCCTCTTCCTCCCGTAAATGAGTTTTCTAATATCCTTTGTCCCTCTCCCCCGGTGAAGGGGAAGTGGAGAAGGGTTTATTTATTTAGTCGGTTCTGCTGCTTGATCAGAATTACCAGTCTGAGAGGAGGATTTGAATTGCACCTTATCTGGGGTCTTTCTCCCTCTTTTTTAATGCTTGAAATCAGAAGCTTAGCTGCATTTATTTATTTATTTATTTAATTACAATGGGAAGAGAAAGGGAATGAACAGTAAAGTTAAAATGAAATTAAAAAAAAACTTTAAAAGTACAATGTGAATGAAAAATGATGGCTTTACTCTTTGCCTTAAAGTAAAATAGCTTTTATCTTTTTTTCCCCCTTACAACAGCCTCCTCTACCTAGATAATGCATTTGGTTAGATTTATTTGCTCAGCCCAGAAAACTTGACACTAAGGGGATTATTTAGTTTTAGATTCGCTGTAGTCCATAGTAATAGCCAACAGGGAAAGGAATGAAGCAGCGATATTAGCAGGAAGATGGGAGGGGAGGGTGGACGGGGGAGGGGGTGGCAGGGACTGCAGCTAAGCAAAACTGCTTGCATAAACACCATTAAGAAGATTTAGACATTGCTTTTCTTATCATCAGCACTCCTGGAAGAAATAAAAAAAAAAAAAAGGGAGAGAGAGAGAGAGAGAAAGGAGAAAGGAAAAGGGACAGGCCCTGACTTGCTGTGCATGCGTTTCCATCAAGGTTCAATAGAAAAATAAAACCAGCCCTGGGTCCATCTGCAGCAATTCTGCCGACCTCTCCAAGTTACCCCATCACAGTCCAAAGGAGACATTTGTTCCACGTGTTAAGAGGAGGAAGGAGCAAGTTCAAAGGGGAGAAAATGCACTGTTTCCTTGCACCGACTTGGGCAATTTTATACATATCCATGAGAGCACATTTATTTTTCTGTAAAATATTTGAATTTTTGTTGTGTACTACTGAGAAGTTGAATATGCTCTATGTAACAGGAGGAAGAGGTTTCTGTGAGATAGATGTCAGATTTTATTAGGCAGAGCAACTGGCGGCCCAGCTTTAAGAAACTGTGTCCCAGATCCACCGGCCGCTCACGCCGTGGAAGGATGCAGCAACTGCAAGGAGCGTCAGATCAGGTGCAGGCAAAGGAAGACTTGGGGAACTTTGTCCTCCAGCAGAAAGAAATGTGTAGGAAGTCACAAGTGTTAGAAGAGCTTTCCAAGAGGATGTACTCTGGAGTAGGTCACCAAGCAGCAGTTGTCCCTTCAGGGTGCTGGTCCCCTCCTGGCCTGTATTTGCTGGAGCCATGATGTGGCTCATGTCCAGCTGTTGACGGAGGGACATCCAGCCAGCGGCTGGAGCATGGGGTCAAATTGCTTTTCTCCACGCCACAATGCCTGACTACAGTAACCTGTAAGCCTGCTAGAGGCACACGCATCTCAGGTGGGCAGATATTAAGTCAAGTTATTCATTGAATGCAGCCATCTGCTCATGGTCTGTTGATGAGGACACCATGAGCTGGTCTGAGGGCTTCTTCGTGTGAACATGCTGTGTCCTAGAGGTGTGATGGGAACAGCTGACAGCCCAGGTGCTCAGGTGACCCACTCAGCCTCCTTCTCCTCCCTGCTCCACTGGAAGGACGCACAAGTCCTTTGAGCTTTGCTACCCCAGGGGATTTGCTTGCACCATTGTAAAAAGCATCACTGCCAAAAGACCTGAGTCAGCAGATCTCAGCTGCTAAAGCATCCACAGGAAGGGAGCACAGGCGCTATTTTAGAAGTTATAATGCTCTGGATTTTAAACAAAACATCCAGTGCTGTGGAAGAGACATAAACCTTCACGCTTCAGGGCACAAAAATCTTCCGGTTACTGGGGATTAGGAGGAAAGTGTCCTTGGAGGCAGGTATTGTGGAGCTGCCAATGAAGAGACTTCTTACCCTTTACTCTGTGTGAGCAGGATAAAAAAATGAGATTTCTGTTTCATGAAGAATTCTGCGGCTTTGGGGTTCGACCTTTGTTCCACATTGGCATGAGGCTGAGACCTTGCAAATTCTTCATCAGAAGGGAGCCCACATGTCTCAGAAAAGGCACACATAAGAAAGAAGAGGCAGCCATGGATGAGAAAGGAAATTCAAGTTCAATCGGCTAATCCAAGCCAGCAAAAGGATTGCCATATTCCGGGTGACTGCTTTAATCTCTGGGTGATTGGTCGACTACAGTAGCTCTGAATGCAAGAGTTAACTCAAGAGCTGACTGCTCTACTACTTGTTACATTGGCAAGTAGATTATTTGGTAGTCAGCTTGTGCCTTTACATTTTTACCTGGTTTCCTAAGGAAGTGTGTGAACCAGAGTTCCTGGGCAGGGAGAAGAAAACTGGGGTGTAGAGTGGGAAGCCGTACTGGGAGCTGTGGTCATTGAGGAACGGATGGAGAAGTTTAAGCCCAGAAGAAAACTCAAGTCATTAATTCTTCCATGTGGGTAATAACTCCCTCCCATGCCGATAATGCTCATAAGGACTGAAGAGTTCATGGCTCAGAATGAATGGAATGCCTCCATCCTCGAATTTCCAGGTATTTCTGCTATTCCATCCAGCTCCTTCATGCATCTTCATCTCATCTATTCCTATAGAAGATGCTGTGCCTCCGAAGTGTGTTGGTGACTGGGTAAGGAGAGAAAATCTGCTCCAGTTCATTGACATCCTCTGTTCTTTGCAACTGGCTTTGACGCGGTGATGGCAGCCTTATCTTGGAGAAGAGGCATTTCAGTCCAGGTTTGATGAGGTACTGTGCCTCGCCAGGGTTCACATAAAGAGAGAAAAGCAGGAGAGTGACCTGGGTGCCCAGAACACCTGGGGACAAGCGTGGGCTGAGCCTTGAGGAGTAAGTGCAGCCCCAGTCCGCTGGGGTTCCTCTCCCCATGCAAGGGGGAAGACAGCACCAGCATTGTCTTAGAAAATGCTTGAATCACTTCTTTTTTCTCCTAGAAGCATCATTTCCATCTTGCCTGGCTTGAGCTTCAGCCAGCTGTTTTTCATCCAGGAGCTTATCTCTCCCAGGCATAGTGACATTGTGTGACAGCGCCTGTTGTGTCTGCTGAGAAGATGCAAAGCTGGGGGCCAGCAGATGACCCATAACACAAGAGCCCCTGGTCTTTGTTATCTCCTCCCAGCGCTGAGTTCTGTGTCTATGCTACAAGATCAGCTGTTCTCCCATAACATGCTATTTTGTGTGTGGGGAATGGGTTATTTCTTTCTTTTTCTATTTTTCTTTTTTTTTTTTTTCTAGAGCAGCTGTTTTCAGTTGCAAGCTAATGTTGCTGTTTGTTTTTCAAGTGTCTTTTCTCTGACAGCACAGCTGTCTTCTGCAGAGCCAGCCTCCAGGAAAACCCATCTCTGAACCTAAGATGTGTTCAGCTGCTTCCCACCGTGACTGAAGTCTTCTGCATCTGCAGCATGAACTTCTTCCACTTGCAGCCAAGAACTACCCCTGTTCACAAGACGTGGTGGCAAACTCGTTACCCACCAACACAGAGGAGTTTGTATAGGAACACAAAGACCTCATGGTCGCAGTCAACCAGAGCCATCACCCGCCTTGTCTAGTCTTTTGGCTGCAACGCTGGGACGTGTTACGGATGTAATGGATCTCATTGCAACAGATCCCAGTGCGGACGTGCAAACACACCTTTAGTTTAGCAAGATTCTTGAGCTGTAACGTGAAAGTTGTTACCAAGTTGTTGTGCTCCAGGAGACCAGCCGTGCTCTGGCAAGGCAGGATTGCTTTGGATGGAGTCTCCCCAAGTGGGCTTGCACTCCCTTTAGTCCTTGGGCTCCCTCTGTGTAAGCTGCGCTGGGCTTATTGGTTTCGCAGGTTTTTGTATCAGGACAGAGCTTGTCGTGAGGGCCACATCAGAGCTCACTTTGGTGTTTTATTGACCCAATTCCTCTTAGCTACCGAAGAACAGCAGCTAGTGGAATTAATTTTGTAGCATACATTTACAAGTTAATTGCAGTTTCACTGTAAAGTTGGAAATCTGCATTTCATAAATAAGGGAAGGAGGCAGCAGGATGTGCTTTCCCTGCCTGGTCCAAGCTCAGGGGTTCTTGTCTCGCCACAGGTATCCTTCCTGCTACAAAGCGGGTCAGGGTCTTGCCGTGCTGAGCAGGCACACAGTAAGAGATGGTTGCTGCCTCTGGAAGCGCACCGTCTTGGTGCTCTCTTGTTGAGGACAGGGCAGATTCGTTTCCTCGTAGATTACTCCAGTCCTGATTTTTGTTTTGGGGCTTCCTTGATAGATTTCATAGGTAGATATTTCAGCCAGGCCTGGAGCATCCTTGGTGCTGAGAAAGGAAATCCCCAGATGCTGTATGTTTCCTCTGAGAAGTGCCTTTTCTTCAGAGATACCTGCTTGCTGTTTCACCTGCGTTTTCTTTTTTCTTTCTTTTTTTTTTTTTTCATTGAGTTGCTGCAGTTATGTTTTTCTTGATGGGCTTCAATGTGATGGCTTTCAGCTGCGATGAGAAATGAATGAGTTGAAAGCAGAAGATGTCATGCAACGGGTAAATGACGAGGGGAAGGAATTTAATACTCAGAATCACAGGAAATGAAAACTACCTCCATTCATCTGCAAACAACAAATAACTTGCACTCCAGCAAGCAGTTTGTCTTGTATTCTAGTTCACACCTGCAGCAGGGGCAAAAAGGGGAAGTACTAAACCCCATTATCCTCAGAGTAAGAGATCACAGGAAGGCAGAAATTAGACAATTTCCATATAGACGAAGCAGCGGAACACAGTTTTGGCATGTTTCAACCATCTGCAAGAGACTTCAGCGCTCTGAAAAACGCTGTGAAAGCTGTCAGCTGGGCTATAAAATGCATAATCGAGTTAGCCAGTAAAGACTGTGAACAAAGGGATGGGGAAAAGTGTCAAAGGAGGAAGAAAAGCCCTTTGCTGGACAGGCTCTGCCCTCAAAGACCGCTTGCTCCCAGCATGCCAGAAACAAGGAGGGGAGAGGGAACCCCATCGAGGGTGTGGGCCCCAGGACAGGTGCATGGCAGAGCTGCTCCCTGGGTCTTTTGCAGGGCTCAAGGCTGTGTCATCAGCAAGACCTGGCTGCAGGCGCTTGACTTTATTCAAGTAATCTGAGCTGGTTTAATCTGTGCAGGCTGTGCTCCGTTGTTGGCCCAAGCATCCCTCTTTGGGCTTTGCTTTAGATCTCTTTTTTTTTTTTTCTGAGCGTGCATTTAACCTTACACACACGTGACCTTCCTGACTTTGAGAAGGCTATGAACATATTAAGCTGCCACCCAAAACCATTGCATGGTTGGGGCAGGGCTGTCTTCTGCTCTGTGCACATCATGTTGCTGAGCTGCACTCTGCTGATTTAACAACAGGAAGAGAAGTGCCACAAGAATCATCACGGTTTTTAAATGTTGTTTTGCCCAAATATCTCTTTTATTTATGTATTTGCCAAGGACTTAAATACATGCAGGAGCGCAAATACTGATTTCAGCTTTTAATCTGGGCTGCTGTGGATGTTATGGGCTTTGACTGGACAAACACTCTTCCCAAAACACCCGAGTTACTCACGAATAAGGCTATCCATGCGCGTAAACGGTTGCCATATTCGTGCATGTGTACTCAGCACAGGGATTGGCATTAAGTGGTATTTCCTTCCCTGTGTAAAACTGGAAGGTGGAGAGGAAAAACTGCCTTAGGGATGTTACCCTGGGAGCGGAGAGGCATGACTCTGCTGCCAACGTTTCCACCTTCAGACAGTGCCAAAACGCCCTGTTGTCGACTGCTCTCCCTGGTGCCCCAGGTGTTGTACTGCGGGGACGCGTGAGGCAGAGTGGAAGACAACAGCAGGGCGGTGACGGTCAGCAGGAAGGGCAGCACCTTTGCAGCCTCACGGCCGTGAGCAGACCAGGAGCCTACCCACTCAGCCCGGGCTGCCTCTGATTTTACAGTCGTGAGTCACACCTCCTTCAGTCACCCCCCTTCCAGCCTGAAAACTACCCAGACGTGCTGACATCCCAGAAGAGATGAGAAGCCTGGCGTTAAAGAAGGATCGCTAGATAATTTTTCAAACCTATTTTTAATGATAAGGAGCAGGCCAGCCTCTGCCACAATCTCCATCTCTTACCTTGGGCAAACTGTTTAAACGTGCTGTAGCCCAGCTCTTCTTCCGTGAAGTAGGGTCTGCTCTCTCTCATCTCTCATCTTGGCAATTTAGCACCTCAGGGCACAATTGTCTTTTGCTATTTCTATGCAGAGTACATTCTGCCTCAATTATTGTCATGTAGACAACAGAGTAAGACAGAGCTGGGCTCTGTGGGCATTTTGGTATTTTCCCTTGGGGGTCATGCCTTTTGAGCAGCCCCTCTTAATCCACCTGACTCAGGTAAGGGCCCTCTGCCATGGATGATAGCACTTCCTAACATTGCCTTAGCAATGATAAAGCAAAAGAGGAAAACAAAAATCCCAGTAACAAAACCCCTTTGACATTTTGCAGCAATGATATTAACACTCTTAGCTATTGTTCCAGATCTGCCAATAATGTAAAGTTTAAAGGCGAAAGGGGTGGGCAGCGGGGGCAGAGAAATCAAAGCAGACCATTAGGCTGAATGGTTATCTAGGCAGTTTGCTCTAGGCAAACAGTTAATCCAGACCTGGGAGAGAGCACTGGTAGTTAAAGCCCTTTAATGGCCTAAGTCCTATGATAATTAGTCCTGCCCTGGAGGTAGCTAAGTGAGCCACTCCAGCCTGAAATGGAGCTCATCCACTGCTGAGGCCATAATCCTCTGTGCACAATGAAAGCTGAACTAATTCACTGAGTAAACACTTTCTCAGTTACTTACACGCTGTCTTCTTTCAGCCTGACACCAAATAGATTCACTTCCAAAAGCTGGAAAGAAAATCAACTTTTTTTTTTTTTTTTTTTTTTAAAAAGCAACTGATCTTGGTGTGAATGCAGTTGGATTTAGTATCCAGGGTACAGCCTGGACAGATATCATCTCCTTTCTCCTGGCACCACACAGCAGCTTCTTTATTTTAGTCCACTACAATGGCAGAGAGCACAAAGGCATTTCCCCATCTGTTACCTGCTCTTTTCTCCTGCCTGTTTCTCTGAAAAAGAGTTTGCCAGAGAAGAGCAGGAAGGCTTGCGGGAAGCTCACATAGAAATTCGTGGCTCTTTAAATCAGTGAGTTCTGTGCTCTCAGCTCACCCAGAGGCTCAAGGTGGGAAACTTGGCATGGAGGAAGAATAACTGAAGTATCAAGGAAGGAAACACCAAATATCTTCAACTGTTGCAGATGACATCAGCACTTTTTTCCACATTATCTTCTTTTAGTTTTAATTAAGAAATGGAAATGTATGTCCCTCAGCACGTTGTCCTCTCTATGTGCCCTCTGTAAAGATGTGCAATTTTTGCCTGGTCTTCTCTGGCTGCATTTCACACTTACATCAATATTCCAGCTCCCCGCAGTGCTATCCTGCTTTCAGACCCACCTGCAAGACCCAGCTCTCTGTGACCTCTGTGTCCCACCAAAGTATCTGGGAAATGGAACCGGCAGGGAGCAGGGCTGGTGGTGGCTCTGCATGCAGGAAGACACACTGTCCCTCTGGGTGAATCAGTCCCTGGGGTCTCCCAACCTGCAAGGACACGCTAACTGCTCCAGTGCTGCTGTCAAATGACGCTGCAGGTGTTGCAGTGGTTGTCCACTCTGATGCCTGCAGTCCCAAGTGTTTGGGAAGAAGAGAGCTGATGACCTACAAGGGTAAGCCATCCTCTGACTTGCCAAATCACCATCACACCATGCGGTATGACCTGAGCACATGGGACAGGAGAGAAGGGGTTTTCCATGGCATGGACATGAGCTGCTGAGCAGGAGTGGGATTGTGAAGTCCGTAGTTATCATCTCTCATTCTTCTCTCAACTCGTCTTAGCTCCCTTCAAGCCCCAGATCAGGGAGTCGTGTGAATACACCAGGCTCAGCACCATCTGACTGAGAAGACCTGCCTGAAAACCTAAATCTCTACTGGTTTAAAACCTACGAGGCAAGTGAATTATATTTCAAAGGTGGGGTTATCTCATTGCCTTTAGAGGTGAACTTTACACCTGAACTCTTTGTTTAGGCTCATGTTGGAGTCTACAGAGAGAAATGGATGTTGCTGGGTCACAGTCCACTCCATCTCAAGGCTGACCTTCAGAAGAAGCTGGATGAATTGTACCACATGAAGGCATTTTCATCTCCTTGGGCTGAGTTTTGAACCCCTCAGCTCAGCTATTGATGTTCTCAATATTCATAAGCAGGTGAGAATAATCCCATGCCAGAAGTAGTGCTATTTAAATGCTGTGATTTCTTTAAAGCAAATGACGTGGTTGGGGGGTTTAATATGTGTCTGGCACCACCTCTCTGCAAGTTTTGGTCAGGACATGGCTGTGAATGACAGCTTGGCTTTGTGACTCACTCCCCACCCTTCAAAGTTTTCCCTTGGATACTCTCTGGAGATCTTCCACTCCAGCAGCCTGGATTTGTCCGGCTCTCAGGAAATGGAAAGTATCTTTTTTTGGGCCAAGCAGAAGTTATTTTTTTTTTGTGTTTTCTCTTTACACAAGGACCCCCATATTTGTGTTCATCAGAGGGATGTTTTGACCTCCAGTGCTGGAAAGGCTTTGTTTGTGGTTTTGTTTGTTTTTTCTTTTTTTTTTTTTCCTCCAGAAATCCCTTTCTACCCAAAAAGGGATTTCTTGCAGCCCTGGCTGTGGCATCTTGCTGGTCTTCAGTGGTACAGAGGAAAAGATAAAGGCATCTCTGTCTTGCCTTGATAAAAGAAGAAAGATCAAATCCTGCTCTAATTTAATACTTCCAAAAAGGAAAGACAGACATAAAAGGATCTGCCAAATAGAAGAGAGTCTCATAATCAAAGCAGAAGAACAGTAGGCTTTGTTTGTTTATTGGATATTAAAATGCACCAAAGGCATTATCAGCTAGAATCTGGCTCAAGAAAAGAAGTCTCAGCAAAAATATAATGAAGGCTGGACTGGCGCTTTCTGTGGTCTACCTGCAATACTAGTTTTATGAAGACCAAGTTGGTGAGAATGGGCCAGAAAGTGAGTGGAAGGGAAGATTCATTCGGGGTGTGTGTGAGGCAGCCCAGTGCCAGGGCTCATCCCTTGTTAATGACCAGCTTTGCTGGTTGGTTGCTCTCCCTGTGAATGATGGAGAAGAGCGAGCCAGACAGCTTTCTGTCTTTGCTTCTAGGCCAGCAGGGAAGTGTGTTCTGCCTTTGGGATCCCACACCACCACAAGCCATGGACCAGTGCCAAGTGAAAGACCCCAGGACCTCAAAGCAGAGATTGCTCCTTTCTCTACCCTGCACCAGGGGGGACACCCCCGGCCCGCTGGCTTAGCCCATCCTGTTAGACACAGGGTGCTGGGTTGGTCATTCCTTGGGTGATCTGAGGGCAGCCATGGGGTTCTGCTTGGTGCTCAATAAACTGGTCATGGGCAGAGAACAGAAAAATGCTCTTTGAACCTCTTGAGTGGAGTGATGTGAGAGACAAGGCATGCAGGCCTGTTTTGTGAATGCTCTCGTGGCTTAAAACTTGCTGGTGAGTGGTATTACTAGTGTTGCTTGGAGCTAGGAGAAAAAAAAAAACATTCTGGAGCGTATGTTCAGAGATTTTTTTTTTTCTTATGCAGGGAAAATAGAAACAAAATGGGAAAAAAAAGGAAAAAAAAAAAAAATCCCTCTCTGCATCAGCAGCTGTTTCTGTCTCCAGGCTCTATGGCAATGATACCTCAACCCACCCATTCAGCAGTCCATTATCACTTCCCTACTTCCATTATTCCCCTTCAACCTTATCAGACGTAAGCATCGTCTCAGAGGCTCCAACTGGAGCCTTGTAATTGTCCCTGGTTAGAGCTCGATAGCACCTTGAACCGCCAGAGTAATCTCTGCTTTAAAAAAAAGGTCTCCGCAAGGAGACTACGAGGTTTGAATTTGCCTGTGGCTATGCGGGATGTTTAATAGCTAACTCTTTTCTCTCTCCCTCTCTCGTGCACACACATACACTCACAGATAAATGGAAAATTCATTTTTTTTTATTATTTATCCTCAGCCTTTTTCGACTGCCTGTTAGGCAGTGATCATAATATTTATTACGGGGTTTGCAATGTTATTATTATTAGCTCCTGAGGGCACATGGTGGAAGAGGTGGGTGGAGAACGTATAATAATATTATGCAGAAGATCTCTCTAGAGGGGGCGAAATGGAAATGGCATTTTCCTGGGCATCTTGGTGTAAGGAAGGAAGCCGGACTCCAAGGGACAGACTCTTTCTCCTTGCATCTGGGCAAGGTTTAGGCCAGGGCAACGTAAGTGCCAAGTGCTTCTTAATTAGGAAAAGAGCCTTTATTTATTTTATGCCAGGAGTGGAATGAGAGCAAAACATGCAAAGTCCAGTTCAAAGACGGGGTGAGAAGGATCTTGGCGTTGCTCTGCAGTTCGAGTCCCACCAGCATCCGTAAGACAGCCTGAGCTCATTGCACAGCCGGCACAGAAACTGGCAGAAGAGATGAAAATCCACTCAGAGATTAAACTTTCTCTTCAGTGAAGACCTACCTCAGGGGACTGAAAGGTGGAGGGCTTTTATTCCTTAAACTGATTGTTTCTTTCTAATACACAAGACCAAGCTTTCTGATGTTGGCCTCCTCCACTGACCTCCTCTAGATTCTCACGTTCCTGCCCAAAATTGACTCTGCAGATGTATTTTTCAGTTTTCTGTTTACAAAATGTCATCTGAAAATTGCTGCCCATCATTTAATTGCAGACCTTACACTCAGACACCCATATCTGTGAGTTTCCATGAAATCTTCATTGTTATCTGGCCTTTTATTCCTCATGTTTACACCTGGTAGAAAAGAGGAAAGTCCTGCTGCTTTCTTCATTAAAGGTGATTGCAAAGAGGAAAATAAATTAGTGACAGCCATTGCTTTATGATCTGGAAGACCAAAGAGTTAAAAAAAAAAAAAAAAAAGGTTTGTGGGAACAAAACAGAATAGGANATTATGAAGGCTCGTTTGCACTTTTGCACATTTTAATGCTAGACATTGTGGACAAGTTTTTTCCTTTAGGTCTCTACAGAACATTAAGAAAGATGGAAGTTTGTGTTATTAGCAACAATTTGCAAGGGAAACTTAGCTGGATTACAGGGTGTTTGTTTGTTGAATCTGGTACAGAGGACCACCACCACAGAGAAACGACATGAGATTTTAAAAACGCTATATAATAAATTAGTCACAAGCAAATACAAAATTTCTTTTCCCTCCCCTTTAAGCAGGGCCAATCAAGCCACAGATATGAGTTGGACTGTTTCCAATGCATTTTTAAGAGCACAGCAAGACGAGTTGTGATTACTTTAGTGCTAAGCCCATCCCAGGAGATGGGATAGAGGAGTGCTGCAGCACAGAGAGGAAGGATGTGAATCACAGATCTTCTGAGGTGCCACAACCCGTCAGAGAACGCACATTCCTAAACATGTCCTCTCCTTGGGTAACCACCTTCATCTCGCAAAACATCTTGACTTTACAAAGATTTCCACTGCAGCCGTGGTAATCGTGTGCCTCTTCCTTGCATGGTTGGAGTTGTGTTCTCGTCGGTAGCAGCAGTGGCCATGTTGTGGTCATCCCCTGGGTGGAGGAGCTGGTGATAATGGCGGGATTCATGTTGTATCCTACAACTTAGCTACAAGTCAGGCTCAGTCAGAGACAGAAAAGCCAATTGAGATTTATAGATCTGAGTTTTGCATTTAAACGTGAGAGCTGGATCTATACAGATGATCATAAAGGCAACAGCACCTCAGAGTCCTGTACTATAAATCAGTCTCTTATATTCATAATGCAAAGAAAAGATTTGTAAATGAACACTTTTTTNGAGGATATAGTTGTTGGTTGGGGGCGGGGGGGGGCTTAAAACTTATTGGCATGACTTGTGATTATGTTTTAGGATTTGTAAATATGTTTTAGGATTTGTAAATCTATTTCCTGACTTCTAAGCCAATCGAATGCTTCAGAAGTCAGTCAGGGAGTTAAATCTGATGTGAAAAGTCATGGTTTGTAAATCAAACTGTGGTTCTTAGGTTAGCTGAGCGGATTTATGAATCTGGATGGAGATATCTAAATCTGGTTTATAAAAGTACTGATTTATAAATAAAAACCCAAAGAATGGCTCGGCTCCCAGCAGGCAACGAGTCAGGAGGTGCAAAATGACCATGACAGGGACACCCAGTGCTGTCTATTGCAGTAACCCGACACCCTCCATCAGCAATCCCAGCACCCCTGTGGACTTACCCTTCATTAAAAAGGAAAATCTCAAGCCCTCTGTATCACACCCAGTATGATGGCAAAGCCTTTGGGTGCTGGCGATGGAGGAGAGAAGTTGCTCTCCTGCAGTTCTCCAGCCGTAGGTGAGACCACCAGGGCCAACCCGCTGGCACGGAGGTGAGTCCCACCACCTCCTCGCACTACAGAGAGCCCTACAGCCTCCTGCTGGCCCCTTAGCACCCCAACTTCTTCTGAGGCCAGGGATGGCTGTTCCTGAAACGCTGCTTCAACAGTTTCACGGTATAAAAGTGTCTCTTATGTAAAAAAGAAAAAAGAGAGAGAGAAAAGGGGAAAAAATCAAATTTCTACAGTTCTAAAACTTTTTTTAAAGCATTTAAATTTTAAGCTGGGGATTTATAAATGGGCTATTAAAGTTTAAGAGTTTCATTATAGTTTTTTTTTAAATCATAATTACTTTAGGTAGGGGAGGAGGGATAGATCTACTTTATTCCTAGTGGAAACTATACATATATATGAAGTATCTATATAAAAGCTGGAACTGAGCTTATATTAATACAGTTTAACTGATATTCAATAACTTCACCCTCCCTTTTTCCTATTGTCCATATTTAAATACTTCAAAAAGAATTCTAATCAAGTGGAAATTAATAGAGGAGGAAAGACTGGGGTAGCAGGAGAGGGCTCTAATCCCACTCTCTCTTAATATTTCAAAGTCTCTTTTATTTTCTTAATAAAAAAAGAGAGAGCGAGAGGGAGAAAGTGGAATTAATCCAGTGCTCTGAACTGTCCTCTCGTCTTACCGATTTAAATAAAATCCAAGAGCACATCTCACCAGAAGGCCATTCCTGGCCACGTGCCAGGACAGGCTGTCACATCCCAACTTTCCTTCCCCGCCTTCTCCAGGAGGTTGTCGCCCTCCTGCTCCCCACCGGCAGGTTGGATGCGACACCAAAAACCCTCCCACCACAGAGGGACGGGGTGCTCGCCTCCTGAGGGCTCTGGGGTGTCCTCCATAGCCCCTCTGCACCCCCATGAGGGCAGCCTCATCATCTTGGTGGGATTTGGCACACCCAAAGGTCTTGCACCCATGGGCACCTTCCACAAAGGACCTGGTGATGATGCTGGGGCAATGGTGGGGTCAGCCCTGGATGTGCTGAGCGTGAGCTGGAGGAGAGGGAAGCTTATGGTGGACCTTGCCATGGGAAAGAAGAAACCACATGTTCTGTATCAGTGTGCCTTAATTTCTCTATTGCTGATGCATTCGGCTGCTCGCTGAAGATGGAGGAGCAAACCCTGCACTGACACCAGCCTTCGTGGTTCCCCCAGGCAGCTCCAATGCTCTTGTGCCAAGCCTCCAGATTTAAAACAGCCGATCTGACATATGGTATGCCCAGCCTGGACTAGTTATTTAAGCACGAAGTACTGTCCGAAACCTGAAGGCAGCCTTGTTAAACAGCACAGAGCAGAATGTTTTAAACCAAGCAGCAAATAACTGCTTTATTAACCAAACAGCGCACACTAGATGGCGTACCACTCCTTACCTACTGCTCTTCCTGCTGTGTTATATTGTTGTTATTATACTCAAGTTAAGACAGCATCCAAATTTGCACAGTATTTTCCTCATACAGGCAAGACCCCATCCTATTGCACTCCAGCAGGTCCATGCCACACACAAAATTACTGTTCAGCCTGGCAGGGGTGACAAATCTCTGTTGAACTGATGGGAGATGCAGTGTGTTGTGCTGAGCGCGATTTTCCCCTCCTTGATGCCACATAGGATGATCAAATCTCATCTGTAGAGAGTCATTTGCTTCTTCCTGGGTTGTTTTAAAGGTGCAGTGATTGATGCAAAGCTGCTAGCAAGAAGGAGATGTCAGGACCAAGCATGTCCTGGCAGTCGCAATAGCTAGCAGTAGTAGGAAGAGATGGCAGGGTCCTCCTTTGAGAAGATGTCTTGCAATGCTTTAGTTTCAGCTGACCAATCTGGTTAGCTGAGAAGCATTTAAACAAAACATTTCCTCAAATACTTTATAGGTGATTTTTTTTTTTTTGACTAGCTTTTTGTTGGGAAAAAAAAAAAAAGAAAAAAGCTGTATTCTAGATTTTCAATCTTATTATGCAGGAATAAACACATTATATACAATATTAAGCTTCACAGTGTAATGCACTGTATAAGATGATGACCATGCAGTCTTATTTTTTTTTTTTTTAATTGTAGAACAAGGAGTAATTTTATAAGAAATACACAGATCTGGGCAAGTATCTTCATTTGACTTCTCCAGAATTTAACAGAAAGGCAGAAGAGAATAAAAAGTGATGGTTTCAAAATATTTCGAGACAAATGATGGCACCAAGAAACAGTCAGATTAGAGCAGATATGAATTAAGATGATGAGCATAAAGACTTTTCAATACGTTTCTAAGTCTTTAGTTTCTCAGAAATTCAACAAGCAAAACAAAAAAGAAAATGATACCTACTCCAAACCCACCAAGGTCAAGAAGTTGAAATAATGTTGTATTTCAATCTGTAATATCTTCTCGTGCCTGTCTGCAAATGCACGTTGTCTCTGCCCAGAGCTAATAACCAGTTATTACCTGCAGTGACCCAGCTGGGCACTCAAGGGAAGGAAATTGTACCCATGGCGTTGCTGGGAAATATAAGCACTGGGTTGAAAATAATAGAAAAGATGCAAATTCATAAGGATTTTAGCTAACAGCACAGAAGAAAATTTTCACACAACCTGTCTTCTTTAAGAGAGCAAGAAACAGTGGGGCCACGATGCTGCAAGACACTGGTGGGGCTGAGGGTGGGCAGCCGATGGGACCAGAAGTTAAAGCTCATCACACAGAGGCAAACAGACCTGAAAATGTTGGCTGCCCTCACAAAATGCTATTGCCGAGCAAGAGGGGAGGTGACTCTGAGTTGATGGGGCTGGGTCCCAGCAGGCTGGATGGGGACAGCCTAGGGCGACATAAGCACCTCCTTCCCTTTCTTCTCCGCACTCACCTGCGGGGGTGGATGTCAGGGACTTTTTTTATTTTTAAATTTTTTTTGATGGAAGGCATCAAATTTTGTCTTAGATACTTTACGGAACACCTGCAGTTTGTACTTGGTAACCTTGTTCTTCCCTGTTCACCATCCTCCTAACCAGACGTGCCACCTCATTAGGCATCAGGACCTCAATCCTACCTGCAGCAAAACATTGTGGGGCAGGAGATCCCACAGCCAAGATCTGGTGACAAAGCACCGGCTCTGCAAAAAAGAAAACATCAAAGATCTCAGGACCAGAATTCCAACTTTCAGTCACTTGTCGCTGCCCCAAAGAGTTTGCGATTCGAATGAGAAAGACAGTATGTCGTCTCTGTTTTACGGGGACAGCTGTGGGGAAGCAATGAAGCAGAGCAGCGAGGTTCAGATTGCTGTGCACCCTCTCTCTCACTCCTATCTGGCCTCTGAGCCTGCTTCTGAGCTCTAAAATTCAGGTATGGGGGCAGGACTCATCCCGCCTCATCCACACCTGGACATGGCCGGATGTCCAGCCTGGGCCACTTCTCTAGATGACCTGTGCCGTCAGAGGAGAGGTGCCAGCTTCAGAGGGCCGTTTGGTCCATCAGAAAAGCTGCCACGGACCTTTTGCCGTACTTTGTGCCATGTCTCCAGCATTACGTTGCTTCATTTCCTGATCAGATGGTCCATTCTTGCCTACGAAATAAAATGGGTCTTCATCCTCTTCCCAAGGAATTCACTCCCGCAGCCAGCACTCAGCATCAGCATTACCCAAGTTATTTAAAAGTCAGCCGGGAGAGTGCTCCCCATGCTGAGGCTTTCCCCTGTGTGCAGGCAGACGTTAGGGGTGCCGTGTCTTTTGTGGCAACGCTCTCACAGGTAAAATCTCATCCAGCCAGTTATCCACCAGCAAACGAATAAAAGTTTTTGTGAACAGAATTGTTACCTGGCACTGTCTATTTGCAGAAAGGCTTCAGATACAGCCTTTCCATGTTTGCACAATTCCTAGTCTCAGCAATTCTAAGGCAAGTTTTGCCAGCATATCTTTGCTTTGTTTAGTTGCTGTTCTGGGTGAAAAGGCTTATTGCTGCCGGAGCCAGAAGGTATAAGCAGTTCTCATGCATAGCACTTAGTCAGGGAGGGCTGGGTCCTGTAATTGGAGTTGGAGAAGTGCCTTTTCCATTTGCACGTGCAAACATACGCACTCTCATGCATGTGCAAACACGTGGACATCTCACACACACACAAATATTCATTTGCTAAAAGACTCGTCTCAACACAAACCAATTTGAACCTGGAGGAAAGGATGCTACTTCGCTGTAGGAATGAAAGATAAAGTGGTGTGAATACAATAGCCCATAAAACTCAGCACATCCTTGAGTTAGAATATAATATTACTGGAGAGAGGGGAAAAATAGCTTTTCTCTCAAAGAAAAGGTGGTTTAAAATTAAAATTCATTAAAGAAGGCTAGCTGACATTTTTGTATTCTTTGAGGAAGTATATCTGTTTAAATTAATGCACTGTCCAATTAAAAAGAAGTGGTCCCTTATTATAGATATGATTTATTCTCTGATAAACCACTGATTTATGGTTCACTGGGGTATATATTTAATACTGTCAAAAAAAAAAAAAAGACACCCAAAACTATCTGCAGTGCTACAGTGGCTTGGTCTGAAAAGGATCTGAGGAAGCAAAGGCCCCTGGGAGTTAAACTTCATCTTCACCTGGGACAAAGCACAGAGAACTTCTGAAGGCTACAAAACGATCCTTTGCCACCGGCCCCAGCCTCAGGAAAGTGCAGTGGGATTTCTCCATAGGTGGTGGCCAGGCTGTGTGTGAGTTTTTCTGCCCTTGAGCTGCTTGGTCCTGCTTTGTGGTCACCAGAAGAAAAGGAGAAGAGCAGCATTCACCTCCGCCTAGGGCAAGCGCTTGAGAGACTCTGGGAGCTTGCTTCTCTCCATCACTTATAAGGGGAGCCCCAACTGAATCACCGAATGGGGACATCTGCACCAGGGATCCTTAAATTCCAGCAGACAAATCCCTCTCAAGGTATTACAAATCTCAGCTCTGTCTCCCCACAAATAGCAATGACAAAAACGGGAGAGTTTTCCAGTTCTTCTTCCATTGTACAAGAAGAACGTGGTGCTGACAGCGTGCTGTGATTGTACCTCCTTGTACTGCTCTCATCCACTGAGATGGGCGAGGACCTGGGTCACCATCACCTCCTCTCATCAGGGATGTGCTATGACAGGGTACCTATAACCCTAAACATCCCAGAAACATTAGCTGGACCTCAAATATAAATTGATCAGTAAGCATTAGGTCCTCTGTATTTGGGTTTTTGCCTCAAAACCCAAACCTTCAAAGCAGAGGTCCTGTTTACAGGATATTTTTCCTTATCACTGTGAAAGTAGCGCTTTCAAGCAAATGACAGATGAGGTCATCTATCATTTCCCAGCCTTATAATTAATGGTAAATTGTGAACCTCAGCCACGGTAGGGACAAGCATGAAGTCCCGTTTCGATGTATGTGCAGCAGAGGACTTGTGTGCAAACTCCACCTCTTATATTTGATGAGCAAAGACTGTACTGATAAGATGTAATAGAGAGAATAATGTTTTTCTTTATTTCCCATTTCTCCTCAGATATACCTATCCTAACCCTGAAAACCTGTGATAGTTCATAAGTAAAGGTGTATAATATTTTCTTCAACGCAGCACGCCAAAACTCTCTATTTCCTTACAGCTAGCACATGAGTTTGGATCAAGGATCATAAATTCAAGATAAAGAACTATCTTCTAAACAGCAAGAAAGCCTTAGGAGTGATTTGCCTCTATCTCTTTCTCATGCGTTCCTGTAAAATTCAGAGTAAAAAAAAAAAAAAAAATCTCTGAAGAAGTGATGGCATTTTAATTTTCTGGCAAATGTTTACATGAACGATCACTTTCTTCCCAGGTAGGGGAAAGTGAGGTCAAACCCAGGCAACCCCCCTATACAACATGGTAATACCTAACTCAGGGACTTTTCTTCACTGAGAGCAGAGGTGTGTGCTGGTGATGCCAGGTCTCGGGACTGCAGAAACACAACACAGGCACGGAGCTGGTGTTGGCAGAGACACAGTGCGCTCAGGTTCCTGTAAGACAGGTACATTTGGAGCTGACACATGGCCAAATGGCCCCACTCTCAAGCTGTGGAGGTGGAAGGAGTCTTCTCAGACAGGCTGTCCCACCACAAGCCCATCTTGCTCCTCCTGAGGTCTCCTCGGAGAGCTAAGATGCCCCAAACTTCACCGCAACCTTATGAAGGAGACGTTGTCAGCTGCTGTCCTTCTCCCTCCCCTCCGCCCCTGGCTAGCAGGCAGGTTTGAACACGGAGGACGAGCCGCGATGGCCTCTCCTGAAGTGATTCGCCGTACAGAGCGTCCCGCATCCAGCCGAGAAGTGTTAACTGGTTTTCCAGATACCATCAAATACATTTAAACAAGCCTGATGCTTGAACGCTTTTTGCATCAGGTATGTTATACATAAAATATGTTGAGTCAGTGATAGTGCCCTTATCTAAAGACAGAAGCCAGCAAAATTTCATCCGGTGCACTTTGTCAGATTGTTCCTTGACACAGACAGCGGGCAGCTCACTGTGACGAGCAGGCGATCGCATCTGGCTCCGGGGAGAGGTGGTGTTTGCACTTCCCTGGCCACTGTGTCTTTCCAGGGCTGGTAAATGAATGGGAGAGCGAGGAGCATGTCCAGCAGAGCAGGTGGGCTCCATGGTTCAGCAGCACTTTGGCAAGACAGAGACCATGCCTCTCTGCTCTGAAGACAGGGTGGGATGGAGCTTTTCGTCTTTAAGGATGAGTTACAACCCTGGTCTCTTCTGCTCGGCCAGCAGAATGAGAAAGCAGCGTGTTCAGGTCTATCCACACAACTTAAAGCTGTTCAGCTCCGGCGCTGGTGTCCTCCACCTTGCCGCAGCGCAGGCTGCGTGAAGCTCTTGCATACCTGGTGACCCTCTCACCCGCTGCCTATGTGCTTTACCATGAAGACTCCCTCTTGGTCGCCAGAGCCCCTGGGCAGGAAAGTGGTCTTCTCCAACCTCTGCTGGGCAGGAGTTGCATCCCTTTCCCCCAGCAGTGTCCCTCACAAATAAGCAGACCCCTTTTATCATGGGGGCTGCCCTAAATCCTATTCGAGTGCCAAGAGGTGCAATGGCTCCAGCAAAGGCATGGCTCCCTCACCTGCAAATTTGCTTCTGGCCCTGCTTGCAGTCCATCCCTAAGGTCTTGCTGAACTTGATCTGACTTCCCCAGAGAGTAAAGAGCAGATGGGGACATGGTAGACCCATACGCCTTGACTTTGACTTTTTTATGGAGCTGGAGTTTCTTTTTCTCCTCATCCCCCATCTGAGCGTTGAAATAAAGGTTTAAGACATCAGTATGTACCCTGTGGGTCATTCCCAGTCTACAGCTGGTTTTGTGTGTGGCCGGAGCAAAGTCCTGTAGGCTCCCCATCCTGTCCCTTGGTTTCTCTGCGGTACCTGGGGGATAACAGCACTGACGGCCTCGGCGGGCTGCTGGAAAGATAAACACAGTGACGCATCCAGCAACGATGGGAAAGGAAGCAGATAAGCACCTGAGCTGGAGAATATAGGCACAGGAATTATCTGAAGGCAGAAAAGAGATTATCGCTTGGGAAAGAGTTCGTCTCTACTGAGCAGGGGAATATTTGACACCATGAAAGCCTCCCCTTGCTGCCCCCTCAGCCCCACAACCAGCACGCACTCAGCCCATGCATCCACCCGTCCGCCTGGGAGCCTCTCACTGATGTTTGCACCCCCCTCCATTTCCAGCTGAGTTTTGGCTGATTTGGGACCTTGAAAATAAAACCACCAGGTGAGCCCCAGACGTGCTGTGACTTCTCCAAGAGGAAAGCCATGCTTGAGATTTCAGCTACAGTTCATCCATCATTTAGAGCTGCATCTGCAGCTTGCGATTCCAGTGCCATTCACAGCTAGTCAGCCACGCAACCTCATCATTAGCCAGAGAATGTAATGAATTTTGTGTACACCTCTTGGATCCTGGTCACCTTACACAGCTTACAAAACCCAGGCACTGGAAGTGAATGCAGCTCCATGTTCCCAGCCATTGCAAAGGTGCCCCAACAACGTGCGTGTGTGAAACCAGGTACCAGAGCAACGCATCCTGGCAGCAGCAAAACGAACAGCGTAGATGGAGAATGACTCATTTCTTCTCCTCGCTGGCGCACAGGAGGCCGAGGCTGGCGGTGTTTGTAAAGCAGGTAGCTCCTGGTAGCTGGCCATGAGAAGGGCTCACCCACAGAGCCACACTTTACATACAACCCCCTTCACCTGGGGAAAGGGTAAGGTGCCATCCAAAGACAGCCAGCTGCTCTGCCTTTACCGCCACGAAAGAAGCCTTGCTAAGAAACTCCATAAAGGACCAAGAACTTCCTCTTCATCTCCTCTCCCTCTCTCCCCCTCTCTCATCTTCTCCCACCTCAGAAAGTAATCTCATCCTTTCGTCACATATTATTGAAATCCCAGCTCTTAAAAAAAAAAACTCTCATTTTTGCCCAGACTGAGAGCATGTCATTCGGAAGTGATGTGCAAGGCAGGAGATAACCAGGTAGAACTCAGCGATTCGCCACAGAAAATGGCTCCATGTATGGTTGTAATGCTATCAGAGTCCGTCCCTCAATAGCTCTTTACCGCTCCCGAGCTCGGAATCTGCTGATTCAAGAACTTTGCCTGCGCGGGCGGAGGTGGAGGGAACAGGGCTGGGGGGAGACGGGGAGGTATATAAAAATAGAGCATATGCAGTCTGGACAGAACACATAATAATGCAAAGGCTCCGCTTTCTTCCTTTTTATTTTTTATTTTTATGGTTTTTTTGGTGGGGCGGGAGAAGCAGAGCACGGTCTCTCCTGCTCGCTCTCTCGTTCTCTGTCCTCATTTCATGCTTTAGTTGTGCTGATTGGGAGGGCTGAATCCCCTCGGCTAACTGCTTAGTGCAAAACAGTTGCACTCCCGTCTGAAATGGAGAGAGGTTAGAGGCTAACTCCGTGCAGACAGGGGATTTTGCAGAGGCAAATGGGGTCTCCTAGGGGGTGCCGCTGCGTGAGCCCTAGGATGTGGACGTTTCCCATCACCAAGGATTCTGAGGAGAAATATACCACAGTTTTCCCCGGCAGTTCTTATTTAACCAGAAATATCATGTCTGTGTGTGTGAAGAAGGATTTCTTTCAGATGTGGTGGTGCACTAGTCTTTTGGCATACACAGAGAAGAAAATAAACCCCAGCTTTAAGCAGCCCAGCAGGTAGGAGGTGGGGTAGAGATACACATGTCCATGCTGTTGTGGCCCCACTGATGTCTCTGACATCTTCCTGGACTCTGGTCCTGATTCTCTCCTTTTAACTTTGGATGTGAGTTAACGCATCCCAAACATTTTGGATGGCTTCATAAATCATCAAAATTTCCAACCAAGTTTTTTGTAGTTCTGGGGACTTGTGGTGTAGGAAACTTGGTGCAATTGCATAGCCCCTGTTTGGTAGCAGTGGATGTGGTGCTGTCACCTTCCAAGCAAAAGATTCATCATTTTGGCAAGGAACTATTGCTCTGCACCACAGAGCCATGGAAAGAAACACACTGGAGGCTTCTCCAATCCAGTCCCTGTGTATGACCTGCTCTGGATGGACCAGCAATGCTGGCCAATGATCTCAGCAGTCTGCTAGCCTCCCATCTCAGCTCCCATGCATGTCATCGGGCTACTGGTAACTCGTGTTTGACCACCACGTGAACCAACATGACCATCTCTTGCTTGAAGAGAAAGCAAACAGGTTTGTCTGATCAGAGAAACCTTTTCTCTCTCAGGCAGATCCCATCATGGGTAATTTTTAAAGAAGTGCATGGTTGCAAGGTCAGGCAGACGGTTGCTCCTTCACTTGCTGTCCTCTGCACCCTAGTATCCGTCATCACCTGTGTGTAGCTGGGGGGTTTCACCTCCAGTCTCCCTTCTCATTTGAGGCAAACTGGCAGCCAGACTTGGCCTTAAGTTTCCTGCTAGTTTTCTAGTCCTCATAAATTTAGGAGCCGTCAGCAAAGTAATGGAGGATCACAATACCATACATGGAGAACTGCATAATCTTGAAGACGAGAGTAAAGGAAATGGGATGAAATTTAAGACTACTAAATGCAAGGTCATGCACTTGGGGATTAACAAGAAATTCTGCTCTAAACTGGGAGCTCATCGGTTAGAAATGAAAGAGAAGCAGAAAGATGTGACTGTATAAGTTAACCGGAGGATGCCTATGAGCCACCAATGAGTCGTACTATGAAAATGCAAGGTTCCTAGCCTCTGTTGGATGAAGCATTCCCAGTTCAGACCAGTGACAATGCAGTGGTGTCCTTTATGGCATGAGCAAATTTTCACATGGGTCATTGTCCAAACCACAGAGAAGATGTGGAGAAATGGGCAGGGGAACAGATCGCATCTTAGCAGCTCTTGGTTTGCCTAACAGATAACTTCTTGAACTGGCTTTTCCTTAGAGGCAAATGGAATGGCTAAAAGACACTTTCAGCACCAGTGCAAATGAGCATAGCATGAATCATTGTACTTTGCAAATTACAGGTTTATTTGTAGTATCAAGGCAGGGAAATTGTGGAGCAGGGACGGTAAAGACCAAAGTTGCTGTTCACCATGAGGCAGTGTCTGAATGGCACGATCGTCTCTGGAGGGAAGGTTTGGTGTTGGCCAAACATGGCCATGCATGGGCATGTTGAAACATGGGAGCTGTAGGATCGTTATCCCACTCCGGTGCTTCCAGCAAGGGATGTGCACCTCCACGTGTAGTGTCCCTGCCAAGTCCCCATGGTCACGTAAGGGCCTTGGAATAAAATCCACACTGGGGACAGGTTTATACTCTGTATTTACTGGCACAGGAGCAGTGCTTCAAGCTGTGCTGAGGGGGCTTTGTTATCCTCTCTAGTAGTTCTCACCACATTGCCTTTTCCCCCTTGCCGACCTTTTTAAGTGCTTTTTCTTTCAATGCCCATATCCCTTTTGGTAACTCCCAAGCCAGTTCAAAGCCTTACTAGGCCTTTCCTACACTGCTTTGATCAACCCTTTGTTTTAACCAGTTTCCCAAATGTGGTGAACAGTGAGCCTTGTTCTGCAACACCTCCACTTGCAAGCAAGGAGGCAAGGAAGGAGTCACAGCCTCTTTCAGGAAGCATGAAGAAAAGCCCAGTAAGGACTTGAGAAGAGCAATGCTAGACCTGGAATAAGGTCTATAATGTTGAAGGATCCAAGCCGTGACTAGTGGTCTGTGTTCAGCCATGATGGAGTGGCAGCATCAAACCCCAAGCCACCCACATGCTTCTTTGCACCTGTTGGAGGGTCCCCAGGACACAACATCCAGGTCCCAAATTGAGGTCAAAGAGCTACCAGCGTTGAGTCTGAAGCTCAAAACAAAGGCTTTCTGGGCTCCATCTCAAGCAGCGTTTTTGTGCCCTCTTAAGTGACTTCAGAGAGTCCTCTCCCTTTTTTCACAGCCAAAAAAGTCCTGCCAGGAAGAAAGTCTTCAGGGCCTGCTCACATTCCAGCAACACTCTGGCCTCCAGAAGTCCTTTTCACAGCACACAATATGGCATTGTGATTAGATATAAACTGAAAGTGTATTTCCTGCCCTTCAGTAATTACACTGGCTTATAGGAGCTTTATTCAGCATGAAGCCTTATTATTCTGCAGAATGAAATTCTGTATAATTTTCCTCTCCTCCAATGCACAGATGAAAAATCATATTTTGGTCCGAGTTTGGAAGAAAGGCTCGGTTATCACTTGAGAGCGTGGTGTTATTTTCCCCCGGAATTAAAAAATCCATCTGGGTGTACGACCCTGTTCACCCTCCTGCCTCTCCATTCAGTCTTTTGTATGCATATGAACCTTATCAATTTCCACTGCTGCAGAAAGGTGAACCAAAACAGCGTGCCTCCCCCAGCCCTCCTCACTCTAATGGAAACGTGCAAGCTGGAGCAATAAATGGATGTAAAACCCTCCCGCTCCACTAAGAAGGGGAGGAAGGTACAGATGGAAAGCCTGGTTAACGGCCGTTGCCCATGAGCAGGGGTACCTGCGTCAATGCAATCCCATTGTCGGTACAGTCAGGGATGTCAGGACAGCATTGATTTATACATCATTGCGGCTTCAAGCAAGACTTAACTCTAAAAAACAACGAAAACCAACTAAACCAACATCATCCAGCCTTATCTGCTAAGCTCTTGGCCACCAAAGCTGGAAGTCCCTCATGCAGGCAGAGCCCAACTCTCATCTCCTATCAACCTGTTGCTTAGCAAGACACAGCAGACACTTTCTTCCTGGCATCTCTTCCTCCAAGAGAGGACTTGGAAAGGTGGCAAGCTCCCTTTTTTTTTTTTTTTTTCCACGGAGAGCCAAGGATTTGGCTCTGCTGCTGCAGTTGTCAGTTGACGTTAGCTGCCAAGCTGCACACATCTATGAGTGGGATGACCCATGGCCAGACACTCCTGTGTCTGCCTCTGTGAACTAGGAGTTACTGTCTGTGCCCTGGGTGCTCAGTGATGGTGTTGTTACTGCTCTTTTTGCTATTACTGCCATTATTGCAAATAATGAAGGGTGGTGCTTCCTGTAATAGCAAGAGCTTTGAGTGGTCATGAAAACTAGGTAGGGAGCAGAATCCATCTGGCTAAGTTTTGCTGCCTAAATTAGGCATCTGCACTAAGCAAGTGATAATGGGATGAATCACTCTGTGCTCATCTCAGAGTAACATAAATTCTTGAGCATTTCCTTTCTGAATTTTCCTTGCTGACTTTTCCTTGCCATTTGCTTAGAATGGGCTGCTGCAAATTGCAAGGAAAGACTGGCAAAGACAAACAGTTATGATACGAAAGGGACATTCTGGAGCTGGAGAAGTAAAGGCAGACTATAAAATACTGGTGGTGTATTGGGAATGCTTGGTGGGAGTCCCACATCAGCATGGTGTTCCCTGAAAGCTGGATGAGCTTTGGAATCACTCAGTAAACAGGTCTGAAATATCAAGGAAGCTGTTCCGCAGCCCCTTGGTCTATGTTACATGTGAAAGAGTAGTCATGAGATCCTTCATCCAGGGATCTTGTGTGCCAGTCATGGCCTAAAGAAGAGTAGGAGAAAGTCCCTGCCCTGTATCTTCTCCATGTCCAAATAAAATGTTTACTCACAGCAGGCATTAAAGCTCTCCAGTCTCCAACATGCCTACAGAGCTGCTCCATCCATTTCTGTATGAATCATCTTCGTAGTCCCCAGTAGCCACCAGCTGTGATCCCAGTCAGCCTCCTGTCCTGTCCACATTTCTGTTGCTTTTAAATGTCTGCCTCTGTCCACAGTGAATCAAATGCATCCAGCTCCTATTTGTAGCCTTCGGGTTGTTATACTTCCCTCTGAAGCCAGAAAGCCTCAGAGAAGGCTAAGGGTAAGCACGTCCAGTTTACTACCTTTCTCTGACCCAAATTTACCATGGTAAATTACCTGTGATGTGGGTATATTTAGTCTTTCTGCATTCTCCCTTGAGAAATTCAGATGTAATAACAACAGCTCCCCTTGTACTGGTCCTACTGGTTGCAGTTGTGTTTATGATTGATGTATTCCTATGCCGTGATGCTAGGCACCGGGGAGGCAAGCTGGGTTTGGGAGGTCTTGGAGGTGTGGATAAGCTTTATATTAGATGGACACTGCCTCCAAGAGATAAAGATACTTCCTTTGCTAAGCATTTGATGAACACAAGTCCAACAATACTGAAAGAACCTGCACAGCTGGAACATCATCAGTTTTACCAGGAGATGCTGGACTGGATGTGGCAGGGTGGGCGTTTCTGGATAGCTAGCGTTAATAGTCATGTATCAGGCCCAGGGCTGTCAATGGATATGCATCAATTAAGGTGAAAAAAAGGAGGTCTCCAGTTTTACTTGCTGCCTATTGCCCCATTAAATGAGTACGGGGGAGGGAGGGGCAGCCCATTTAGCAGGTCAGCAGCAAGCAGTGCTATCAGATGCCATGCCAAACTAATTCCTAATTGGGGCAGTGTTTGTCAACACTGACAGAGCCTTAATACACTGTAATCGCTGGAGCCACAAGCTCTGATAGAGATCTTAATCTCTCCACTCCGTCCCTTTCACACTGCAGCGAGCATGTCTCATCCTTCCTCTGGCCCTCACTGCACCGAGTAGATGGGCTTTATGCACCCAGAGGTGTTTAAAATAGCCCCTTCTTTTTCTTATGAACCAAAGAAAGGTGAGGAGGCAAGAGGCAGCTGATGAGGGAAAAAAGCAGCATTGTGCTGCTGGGGGAATTCTTCAGAAACTTTGCATTTGATACAGGTTTTGCTTCACTGGACAGCAAGCACTGTCTGTTCACCAGGCTGAACATCCTCTGCCTCCGAAAATAGATGCACAAACCGTCATCAGCTGTTGGGGTCACCTTGGTTCCTTGTATGCTCCTTTCTGCTCTCATACAGCCTTCCTGGAAAATCTGTCCACCTCTCTGGAGTTTTCTTCTCATGAAAGCTTAGGGAGACAATTTGATAGAGGAGTGGCTCAAGTGTGGAGCAAAGAAGAGCTTTGACACAGGTCAAGGTCCGTGACTGAACCAAGTCTTCTGAGTTCCAGAGTCTCTTCTGGGACAGGAGGTGAGCATACTCACTAAAGACTGGGATTTTTACCCACAAACTGTGATGAAGGGTATTGCACTATGGCAGGAGCAACGAGCACCAATAAAACAGACACACATCCTGCTTCTGCTGGGACAAGTCTGAAGTTCCATCCACTGCCTCTTGGTGCCCTAAAGTTACTTCAAAATGCATGGAAAGATTTCATTATTTTGTCAGCAAAAATATGTATGGTTTTCTTCTTAAAATAAATGCAAACTGGCCTTTGTGGGGTATGACTAAGCTGATTAAGATGTCTTCTTTGGACTCAGCAAGAGAAAAATAAACAGCTCTTCAACCTGAAGTTGTGATGTTTCCTTGTAGCTCACCTAAAGCGTATTCAGATGCCAGGCTGCTGGCAGAACCCTTCCATCTTGCAGAGTATCACCTCTTCCTCCTATTACCAATGGGTCTGTGGACACAGAGGTATCTTTCCGCAATAAAAAGTTTCACATTGGCTCCAGAAGAAACCAACAGACTTGTCCTAAATTCAGGCAGGGGTCTCTGAGGCATCGTGGGAGGAGGAGGATCCCAAAGGCTCCTTGCAGATGTATCTGACTCAAAATATGTCCTGGCTTGGCTTATGCATATGTATATATATATAATGTACAGCTTGCTCTTGTCGCAGACACCATGCTTAGCAAACGTGCTCCAGAGCTGCAGAATTGTCACTTATGTTTTCCTCATCTGTTACCCTGGGCTGCTATTTGGTACCTGCTCTGTCCTCCTTCCTCCTGGCAGAAAAAAAAAAAAAAGGAAAAAGAGAAAAAAAAAGATGCCCAGGTATCTCTGACTTGCATGGATTTATGAAGAGGTAAGGAAATACATTTTCAATGCCTATGAATTCTCACCGTGACCACGTGAGTCCACGGCTGTCCTTGTGCATAAACAACATGACGAAGTGAGTTATTACCAAACCAAAAGACCACAGCTCCACGCCGGAGGGTGCTTTTGTCTTTCCTTTCACGCCAGCTCCAGGAGCCTCTCAGCCAAGCCTCCTCATGGCGTGTGCTATGCTTACCTGTGATTTATTGATGATAATCATGGGGCAAGCCATTTGTAATCAGACGTACAACAAAGACATTCTCGTGCTGAGAGGGAGTGATAACGCACCATTTAGTAATTTTTGTGCAGTCGGTAATTTGGAGAATGAATGATAATTTCCCAAACTGAAAATCTGCGATGACAACCCTTAATGCTATTCACCTCGTGAATAAAGATACCTTCCTCTCCATGTCTTGTGATAAATTCCTTTTATTAGGGCCACTTACGTGGGACTTTATCTTAATCGTCCTAAGTAAGGGGCAGTCTCTGTGGTGAGGTTGGGTCGTTTTTCTTTACAACCTCAGACATGTTCTATGAAGTAAATAAATACCAGTCAGTGATATGAAAACAGTCATTTAAATGAAATGGGCTTTGCTGACACAATATTCTCACCCGCTGCGTACAGCATATCTGCACAAGAGGACATGCTGGGGGACGGGGCCGTCTGTTATATCCACCACAGCAGGATGGCCTGTACTGTAGGAAAACTGGGTATTTTTGGCCATCGTAACTGTAGTAACATTGAGCAATGCCAATGTTACAACGTGTGCTTTCCCAATTCCAACAGTAGTATTTAAGCCAACAAGGCAACCCAGCTTACTTGGCTTTAGGTTTTCAAGCAGAAACACTGCGTGAAAAGCTGTAGTGGTTTTAGCAGCGAGCCAGGAGCTCTGCTTGGTGACCCTCATGCTGCAATGCTTTATTGGGCTGTTCTACACAGGGTGCTGGGGTGCTGGAGGTGGGTGGTTTTAAGCTAAACTGACATTCCTCTCCGGGTCGCTGGTACAAATCCAGGCTGGGAGCTGCCATCCAGCAGCAAGATGAATGGCTTCACTCTCCATCTCTGAGGGCAGGAGCTCGCTTCTCAGACATCATTATCAGAGCTGGCACAGCAGCTGGCTGGGTCTGGAGGCTAGGTGGGTCTTTCCTCTGTACTACATCTCAAAGATGACTTATGCGAAATCTCCACAGCTGGATAAAACTCTGCACCCGCCGCTGAACACACCAGTACTGCTGGCTTCCCAGCACCCTGGCAAATGCTTCATGTTGCAATCATGGGGCAGAAAATTGCCAGCATGGACAGGGATTTGATTTCTATGCCACCGATAGCATCTCCACAACAAGCTGCAGCAACTACCAAGCTGGCGTGGGGAATAAGCAGCATTAAAGGTGAGGGTACAACACAGACTGCCAACCACTCTCTCCGGTAGCTTGGACTTTGGTCACCTACCAAAGGCCAGAGGTGAGTTGTTCACTGAAATTCTTGCCTGTGGCATTTGATTACATGATCTTCTTGTCTGGCTGCAAGCACACACCTCCCCATTCCTCTCTTTCCTCTCCTCATTGCAGCTGCGTTTCTATTCCAGACAGGCAGCAAAGTTTGGAAACATGCAGATCATTCCTGTGCTATCTTAATCATCCTCACCGGGGGAAATAGAAGGAGAGCTTTTTAAAACACTTGGATAAAATGAACTAAAATGATGAAGTGCATTAAGAACAGGAAAATCTAAATGAGGTGGAAATAATGTCTTAATTGCAAGGACATATTTTAATCTTCTCTCTCTCGCGCTCTTACATGAGCATGCACACGTGATGCTAACACAGAAGAATAAGGCATAAACTGGGACAGTGTCTTGGCCAGCTGACTGCACACCGCTCGGTCTTGGCCAGCTCTACCTGCCGCACTACTCACCCTGCACCGATGTCTTAAATCCAAAGGCCATCGCTGCAGAAACCGTCCACCAGCAAAATGCCGCAACAAGCTGCTCCCTTTATGCTCCTTAGACAGACGGGAGGTGCTCATCTCATTAAGCTGACTGGAGACGATCCCTCTTACCAGCTTACCAGCCGAGTTATGCAGACAGGACGGGATTCAGCTAGGTGTCTCCATGAGGTAGGTACCTCCATTACCTTTACGGGAGCTGTGGTCAATAACTGATGGAGTCCAGAAAGCAGTTCTGTTGAGCAGCTGTAGGTGTCAACTTTGAGGTGCACTTACCTGTGAATTTGTGGCCCCAGGGTGTGGCAGAGCTCAGATGAAGCCTTTGGTGAGAGCCAGAGATGACGCGTAGTCCACTCGACGTAGCCTGCTGCGATGGTCGTACAACTAGGGTGTAAGAAATGGGATTTTTGTTTCCTGTGCCACTTAATCAAAAGCAAGGATCTTCCCACATCTTGACTGAGAGTTCTCTCTCCATGAAGAAAAAAAGAGGAATTGAGAAGGCTTTGATTTTAGTGTTAAGTGATAAAGGAAATATTTAGAAAGCAGAAAAAGCCTCAGAAATCACTTATGAATGAAGTATTCACTTTATATTGGTATAAGCCAAAGCCAAAGCCTGCTCTGAACACTAGCCAGTGCAACAGCCACCCTCTTTCTCTCCTTATGGGCCCAGTTTTGGCAACACTGCCCTAACTTACGCAGGACAGCTCCATATCCTCCTTCCATTAGACAGCTCCAAGTAGGTGTCCCTCATTTTCTGCAAGCAAACTTCAGCTCCTTCCCCATTCAGCCAGGGGCACTACACATGCGGGTAGGACTTTCTTGCAGCTCTTATCCGCCCTTTTCTTTAAAAACACAATGTGAGGAACGAAGGCTCAGAGGTTAGGGCAATGGTAGTGACAACTGGAAGAAGCTCCTCCACAATCTCTCTGCATGATTTAGGGCAAGTCACTGCATCAGTCCCGACATTATCTGTCACAAGCAGGCACCTCGTGCAAGGGGACTGCCAGGCATCCTCAGTGGTCCACGGAGGGAGGAGGGAGAAGATGAAGATGGTGTCAGTGAACCAGGCTACCCTTGCACTCCCATTCAGCAACAGAAAGAGCAGGTGACTTGCTTTTGATGCCCCATTGCTCAAGTTTGTGATACAACAGCATTATTGCCTCCAGACTTATTCACTAGAGAGCAAAAGGCACTTTCTAAATGGTGAATTCATGACGCTGCCAAATAGGTCCTAATTATCATCTGCCAGGAGGGCAGTTTGGGCTTTTTGACCTGATCAGAAAAGGGATCTTTTACATAGAAAAGATATCAAAGATGATGTGTGACTCTCTCCATTGATCTGAAAAGAGGCAGGTCACTGGGTGAATTTGGGATTTTAATTTTATGAATTATCTTTTGAACCATGCTCATTGTAGTGGTTGATAGAGTCTGTTTCTCTCTTGATCTCTGCTGATTATATATTTTCTTCTAAATGGTATCTCTCATTTCTAATATGCTACTATTATTCAAAGTGACTAATTGAAGTCTTTGGTCAGATCTGTATCTGGATATCAGCTTTAACCATACGTGTGCTGTACTGAGCTCACATCCTTGATCTGTACTTTACTTGGGCATCAGACATTTTAGAGACTCAGCTGGTTATATTTCCACAACAAGCAATACAACTAGAGACAAAAGTGAACAGATGCAATGCTGCTCATTTCTGGAGGTCACTCACAACATTCGGGACTCAAGACCACTCCTAACACCATTTTCTGACCCAGAGCCTTCCCATTCTCCTTTTCTCAGCCCAGTGCTCATCACTCCATATCACCGGCCACTTTTCTAGTGGGACAGAAGCTGGATGCTGGGTGGATAACCACGCGGAGTGCCCAGGGGTGAGCCAGGCTCCTGTGTACTGAGCTATTAAAGTTGGCTGAGCTGCTCATCTTTTCTTCTCTGAAAGGTGCCCATGCATTTTTACGCTTGTGATTTAAAATGCTTCTCAGTCACTGGGATGATCATTCCAACTTTTTTGTGGATCTGCCACAGAACAGCTTGAGGAGGAAGTTGCACACGAGTCGTTTATAGTCTTTTCTGGGGAGAAAGCAGCTGGAAACAAGTCTTTTGGTTGTTTTGCCTTCATTTAGTTTAGCTTAGGTTGTGGAGGAGGATGAACAAAGACAGGTGATACAAAAAAGCCATGTGAATGCAGTGGGTAAGAAAACTATCCGTGATGGGCTTGTCAGACCTGGAAGAGGATGGCAGCACGAGGGATAAAGGCAGCTGCTGGTTTCCTGGGTCAGGAGGGGTTGACCCAAAATCTCCTCTCTGGTGGGCACCGGCTGAACTCTCTGCTCCACTTCTAGTAACAGAAACTCCTAAGTGAATCATTTAAAAAAATTAGAATTGCAGGTACAGTTTCCTCCGTTCTGATCCTTGGGAATGCAGGTACGATGGCTCCACTAGCAGGGCAGGGGTGGCCAGCTGGATGTCCCACTTCTAGTAGAGCTGATGGGAGATGCTGCGGTATCAGGGGCTGAGGATAATATCTGCATGACCCTAAAGATGGTAACAGGGACCTACAGCCCATAAAGGGGTGGCAGCCAGGGTCTGAGTGCTGTCCTTTTCCCCCATCCTTCGACCTGATGTCTACACAGGGAGATGCTGCTTCAGCCCAGGCTCGCTGACAGCTTGCTGGCCACAGTGCAAGAACCTTCCTTCCAGTACTGCCCTGGAAAACGTCGGTGTCCCCTTCCACACCCAGTCCAGCCAGTGTTATTCCCCAAACCTCCCACCTCCAGCACCTGTGGGAGAAGCAAGCTGGAGATATCCTGGACCCTCTTCCTTGGGCAACCAAAATCGCCCCTGCCTGGACCAGGAGCATCTGGCGAAGCAGCTTGGGCCATCCTGGGGCTCAAATCGCAATTAAAGGAATTGCAATTAAATTGCGGTGCGGTGCGCCGCGAGAATCAGAGAGGAGGCAGGCGGAGGCGGCAGGATGCCTGAGCCGTCCTCCATCGGCAAAGTGCTGAGACAACAAACTTAACCTCTCTGTCCACAGCGCGCCTATCAGCCATGGTTATTAAATCCCACAAAAGGAAGAAGAGGAGAAGTGAATAGGGTTGAAAGAAAAAGCACTTTCCCCATTTGGATTACCTCCTACAGAACAGGACCTGCCAGTGAAAGGCGGAGAGTGTAATTGCTGGCCTGAAAGAAGAAAAAAAAAAAAAAAGAAAAACTATAAAAGGAAAGAAAGAAAGAAGGAAGGGGGGAAAAATTGATAATGAACAATTTATCCTCTGAGCTAACAGTTAATTAATTCTGAAAATATCTGTCAGGCTAATGGGGGGGGGGGGGGGGGGG
>VXAL01012006.1:230339-244537 GCA_013399475.1 Chauna torquata
GGAGGGCTGTGCCACTGAACACAATTAGTAAAATAATAATAACAAAAAAGGGGAGAAAAGAAGAAAAAAAAAGATTTTTTTAAGGTGTTGCTATCTTCTTAGAGACCAGGCCCTTGGCTTCCCAATGTCATTCTCAACACAATTTTTTTCTTCTCTCCCTTCGTCTCTTTTCAGAAATTGTTCTCATGAATGATTTATATATGTCTAGTTATCTGGAGTGATTTCTATGGACCCGGGCGCATTGCTGCATAATTGTTAATTTTAATGCCATAATAGCTTCAGATGGAGGAAGAGATTAGGCGTTTATTGCACAATTAAATGAAACATACTTGAGAATCACAAAAGGTTCCGTAATTATTTCAGACCATTAATAAAATGGGCATTAAATTATATGGGACACAAAAGGGAAAGGAAATAGATTTTCATTACAGCAATAGAAGCCGAGAGTAGTAATAGATCCTTGTTGAATTCTCTTTCTCTCTCTCTCTCTCTGAAATTAATTGTTGCCCGGCTTATTTCAAAGCAAAATAAAAGAGAAATAAAGTGTGTTAAAGAACCTCTGATGAAAGGGCTTTGTTTGATAAGGACAATAGCCAGTGATACACTCTGGGAAAAAAAAAATAAAAAAAGGGAAGATTTGATTTTGGCTTCCTGCCCTCAGTCCCGAGGGCGGTACGGAGGCTTCGTGCGCTCACATGAGGACCTCTCCTCCCCCTGCCACCACTGCGGGGCTGGGATGGAACGGAGGGAGAAGTGGGGACCTGGAAAGTTCCCCCGTCCCCTTCCCGAGTGCCACCAGCGATGGGGACAACTGCGGTGGTTTGGGGCAGAAGATGCCGCAAACAGGTCGAAATGCTGGCGGTGCCCCTGCAAAGGGGCTTTGGGCTATTTCTAGAGAAAGGCCCAAGTGATCAATTTTTCTCGGGTAGAAGATCCAGGGCATGGAGAAGGGAGCTATAGGTGGAGGATCCCCGATGGTCAAAGCCCAGCATCCAACCCCACCAGTGCCTGGAGAGCTTGTCCTCTGACACAGCCCCTGGGGACACCACGGGGACAAGGAAGGCAAGGTCTCCAGAGCTCCTCTTGCACGTGGCAAAGATGGCCCAGAGGATTCTGGACCTGAATGCCACCCAAACCTCACCAGTTGGCCTGGGAAGGTCCAAATACCCTCCTGAAAAGTGTGGGACCTCCAGTGCCACAAAAGGCCAGGTATCAGCACAGGCAGCCCTTGTTCTCAGCTCTGATCTGCAGCTGCTTGTTTCCAACAGTAATTATTTCCACTGGCAAAACAAGGGGGCATGAGCAACATCTTATGGAGAACTTCAGAGCTGAAACACGATCCTCCTGAAAATGCAGGGCATCCAAACAACACAACGGAAAGGAGGGGGAGTGCAGCCAGAAGCGCTCTGGGGCAAGTTTTCAGGGGAACTCAGGATTTCTGGAAGTAATAAGCAGCACCTCTTAGCAGTTTCAGAAGTCCGTGGATCTAGGATATTTAGGTAGTTTTGAGAACCCACGCTGCTTCCAGGATCCTAAATGTAGTTGAAAATGTGCCCTTGATCCTAGCAGAGTTTGTACTGATCTGAGTGAGCAGCGGTACAATTAAGAGTAAGAGGTGGAAAGAGGGTCATGGAGCTAGTGGAGAGCTCGTCCTCCAGGCTACCAGCCTGACTTTGCTGTCCTTAAAGCCCTCTGAAGAGCCTGAATGATAAATACTTATAAACCATCACTTGGCACCTGGTCCACGAAACAGTGTGATGGCCAATTCATCACAGAAAAATAAAATAAAATAAAATAAAACAAAACAAAAAGAAGTCTTAACAAAGCAAAGTTTGCCAAAAAATACTGCAACTGAGGAAACCAGAATCACCTCCTGCAACAGCAGCAGCCAAATTTGCCCAGCAGGCAGCTAGGGAAGCCTCCGACCCGCCCTTGCCTGCATGCAGGAATCACATCGGGATCCAAAACAAGGAGCATCCGAACGCAGGAATTAACAAGCAGGCAAGCAAGGGTGCCTCTTCCCCAGAGCACAACTGCACTTGAAAATTCAGCTCAGCTGACGCAGCTCAGATGCAGGGCAGCTATTTTTAGGCTGCGTGCGGTGTTTTACTTAGCAGCTGCTCTCCGGGCCTGCCTCCCTTCCCACCGGCACCTAGGAAGCGATCCCTGGATGGAGAGAAGGGCCTTTGGCTGCCCGTGGGTATGGGCGGCGGGAGGCTGGTGGCAGAGCTGCTCCGGCGAAAACAAGGTTTTTGACAGCAGGCAGATGGCGAGGGCTGAGCTCTTGCCTTCTTCAGGAGGCAGGCAGGGGAGAGGAACAGAGAGGGAGGTAAGGGGGCTCGCCAGCTGCCTCTGTGCTGCTCGGACTGCGTGCAACCGGAGCAGGCAGCAAGCGTTCCTGCTGTCACTGCTCCCGGGCGGGACTCCCCGCCACCCCGGCACGCCGCGCTGCAAAGGGCAGGGAACCCCCCGGCTCCTTTCCCAGTGCTCCAGCGCGGACGCCTCCGGGTGTCCAGCTCCGTGCTGAGCACCCGAAGCGCGGGTGATGGGCTTAGGCCTGCAGAGGGGACCCACTGCAAAGGAGTTCGAGAAATTGGAGAAAAAACTGGAGAAAAATATNAAAAAAAAAACCAAAAAAAACTGAAATACATGGAGACGGCAATAAAGAGGCACTGGGCTGCTGCGCCAGTGCCCTCTCCTGGGCAGAGGGAGCGGTGCCGCCCGGCAGGGGCCGTGCAGCCCCGGTGCCAAGCGTGAAGCCGGACTCTGGTCTGGTGCAGAGGCAACCGAGGGAAAGGGGGCATACGGGGAAAAATAAGGAGCTAAAGGAGGACTCGGACAGGAGTGGAGGGAGGGGGGGAGGAAGTCTTAGGGAGATGAAAGAAGGTCGGCGTTAGAGGGAAATAAATAAGAAGATAAAAAAAAACATGAACAATACAAAGTATTAGTCTCTGAAAAGGACGAGGAAAACAGACTTCAGTGCAGCAGGAGATCAGCCATGTCACCCAGACGAAAATAAACAAGAAGAAGACTCAAGACAAGGAGCGAGCTGGATCTCAGCACGAGTGAAGTTCTCCTTTTCCCAGGCCGGCTCCCAGCACACGGCACCTGCCCAGCACAGGGTCACAAGGTCTGGTCCTGTCCCCACCTAACGAGTGGGTCATTTCGCCCGGGGAGAGGAGCTGTGCCTTGTCCTCCGCTCGGGGCACCTGCCCCCATCTGTCCTCCTCTGGTGCACAAGGGCAGAGTGCCCATTTTGTGCCTCTTTGGGCTCGTCCGTGTGCTTTGGTGTCACACAAGGACTCACAGCAAAGTACCTTGTGTAGGTCTTCAGAGGACATGGGCAACTCCCATGTCCGGCTGTATGCAACTCTGGAAACGTTGTTGTTGTGTCTTAAGCACGTGACAGCCAAGGGAAGGAGCTGGAATCCAGGAACTTGATGGAGCAGTGGGATAAAATGGAAGCAGCCTAATTCCAGTGGCCACCTTGTCGGAAAGGTGGGGAAGGAGGCGGCTCAGGGCCAGCAGTGGCTGGAGCATGAGAAAGAGCAGGAGCGAAGGAGCAGTCCTGAGAATGCTCCATGGCAGGAGACCCTTGGAGAAGACACCAGAGACATCCCAGCCTGTGGGACATCCCTGCTTAATGCAGCCTTACTGCACAAACTCAGACTGTCTTTTGGACACAGGGGACCACTGGGTCAAGCCCGTGTTTTATCTGCCATTAACTCTTTCCTGGACCCATGTCTCCTCCATCTGTGAGTGGTCCCTTTTCCAGAGAGGTACCAAGGAGCTCCTAATGTGCACGCCATCACATTGCAGTCCCTTGGGGACCCTATGGCCACACACTAGTGGTGGCCTGTGAGCCCTTGGTTGCAGGCGGATAATTCAGGTCATCTGGCACAGCAATTTTAAGTCCAAGTCTCCTCAGTGAGCAGGGAGAAAGCAGGAAGGCAATTTCCATCTGCCTTGTCCCTATAACGCATTAAGCTTTAAATATAGGTCTTCAAGGCCACCGTGCAGATACAAGCAGGAAACGTATTGCCTTCTGACATGCCACAGGGAAGGGGATGTTCAAGCCCCAAGGTAACTCCACATCTATCGCTCGGTTCCCAGATTAACACCAGGAAAGCCACAATTTGGCAGCTTCACCTGCTCTGGTGGAAAGTCCAGCATCCATGGAAAATTCAGGAATTTCTGGATTTGCTCCCATGGCCAAGGCAAATGCCTGATCCCCATGTTCCTTGTGGGCATCTCAGTTCATTCTGCTGGCCACTTTTGAAAATGGTCACCTTCTCCTGGTGGCCACAGACCATCCCATAGCATTGCTGGAGATGTGATCTTGCAGAGGGCAGAAGCCCTTGGCCCCTGCCCTGTGTGCACTCCCAGTTTGACGTGATCCGGGGCTGCACGAACATGGGAGCGATCAGTTCCCTTTCATTAACAGGGGCAAATGAGCGCCCTGGTTGGCAGCATCCTCATTCTCAGCGCTAAAATGATGTTCACCCCAGTAATGCTCTGGAGAGTCTGTCCTAGCTAACGCAAACCAGGCTGCCAGCACCGGGGGCTTTTGAGAGCAGTGCTGATCATGCAGAAATAAGGAAAACAGTGAAAATGATGTAGTAATAATAATAATAATAAACAGCATAAAGCTCTTGGTTCAAGGGTGTGGCTGTTTTGTTTCCAGCTGGAGTCAGCCACACTTGAACGCAAAGGTCAAATTTGGCAAAAAAAAAAAAAAGAAAGAAACGAAAACCAACGCCCAGCCTTGTGGTGAAGCCAGCAGGCAGGATTAGTTTCCTAGATGGGGGTCAGAGGGAAGAGAGTTTTTAGCAGCGTTTTGCACTCTCTGAACGAAAGCTTTGGGATTTCACTCCACTTCAAAGAAAAGGTTCCCCAGCCCGAGCACCCCCTCTCCTCGCATTAGCGCTGCTCACATGTAAGCAGAGGGAGCGGAGGGCTCGCGCCTCGCCTCCTGCACTGCTGAAAACTAACAGGGGAGATTTCACAGATCTAGCCACCCGACTTCCATAGGATAGCAGTCCGATTGCTGAATTCCCGGGCAGAGCATCCAAAACTCTCCCTCTACAGGGTCAGGAGTTTCTTTGCTGGCTGCCCATCCCGCGTGGTTGGGATCGGCGGCTACGACCTGAGGCGGGCTGCAATCTGGTCCTTTCACTCCAGTGGCACTGAGCTATTTCGGAGCGGCCGGGACCTGCCCGCGCTGCTCGCGGCGTTTCGCATGCACCCGTGGGAGTGGGGGTGTTTTGCAAAGGCAGTCTGTGCTGTCAGCCCCACTGAGTTCGTAGCATTCCTGCTTTCCTTTCCCCCTTTTCCTGAGGCATGACTCTGGATTTATTTTAGATTCCAAAAGGTGGAGTATTGCTCATGCTATTTTTTTTTTTTAAATGGAAAAATTTCAGAGGAGAAACATTCCTGTTTTGCAAGGAAACAGACAATGCATTTGCATCCTTGAAATTTTCTGCATTAGAATAAAAAGCCCTTCCAAGGGAATAGGGCTTGAAACACAAATATTGTGTGACAGCAATAGAAAAATGGAGTGGGCAGCGTTTTTACAAACAGCTTTCTGCTCTCGTGCCTTAGAAATCAGGGAAGTTTTCAAAGAAAAAAAAATAAAGCAAAAACAAAGACAAATAGGATGCAATTGTAGTATCTATCCAGGGCTACAAAAATAAATCCCAGATTTTGAAGGAAGAACAAATGTATTGAAAGCCACTCTGCCCAGCTTTACTATGACCAAAGAGATTGTAAGCCTTTGAGCTGGAGCTGCCAGGTCAGCCTGCCCAGAAGTCCTTTCATTTCAAACAGCCTCTGCTTGTCCTCTCCAGCTAGTTCAGAAGGATCAACCCTTGAGAGCAAAAAAATATGGTCAAGATGTTGAATTCCTTGAAATTCTCTTCTCTCTATGCTCTTGGATATTCCCATCCCACCGTGTTTCTGGTTCTGAGATCCTGCCTGTGACGCAGGTGCCCAACAGCATACCTAGCAGGTAACGATTAAAGGCATCACATGGGTCAGAGAGAAAGGCTTTAGGCTGCGATTTCCTTCACTAAGCGATTAAGTACACAACCAGGACTGATTAATTAGAAAAGAATCCTGGTCTGTAAACTGAAGACAATACTCCACTCACCACACGTGTTAGGACAGTGATGGGGATTCAGCAGAAGGCTTGGCGCGGCCAGAGCCTTCCCTCGGGACTCAAGCACACCTTCAGCCTTTGGGGAAGCTGTGTGCTGGGAGGCTACCAAAGCCAGGAGCCGGTGAGAAGAAGCCACATAAGAAGGAAATTTTTCTTCTCCGTTATTTTTTTCTTCATATTTGGAGTCAGTTTTGGGGACATGACTCTGAAATGCAGCATATGTGCGGAACTAAAACTGCACTCCATCCCAGCCGTGCTGTTCTAGTAGAAACATGTTGTCATCCCACAGGGGAAGACCCCTGTGTTAACATGGGAGTAATAGCAAAGAAAGGGGTTGGCTGAACTATTTGTTTCTTCTGCTTTGATTCATTTTGGAGGCGATCTCTTCCTGCATCGTTGACTGACGACAGCTTGAGATGCTGAGGTCGGTTGATTGTTATGAATCCCTGGAGTGTTGCTGCACGCCGTGTGAAAACACAGAGGGGAGCAATAACCACCTGGTGAGCGAGCTAATCCTAGAAAATGGGGAGATTCGTCACTTTCGGGAGCACATGGGACCCCAAAACTCATCTGCAGTGGACGTCCTCCATACCAAGATGCTGGATGCAGTCCCTGGGCTAAGGCAGGGTCCACCCTTCTGCTGCCACTCAGCTGTGACTTAGGGACTCCAATGGATGGAGAAACGAGTGATGCCAGCAGAGAGAAAGCAGAACGAGCCCCCGGCTGAGGATGCAATGTCATTACGTAGTTGCTTGTACCACTGCAGCCTCAAGTGAAGCACTAAACTCATCTGGTGCCAACTTATCTTTATCCTGGTAAAACCATGCAACAATAGCTCCTCTGGCCTAAAAACCTGACATTTGGGGTTGGACCAAATGACCTCTGCAGGTCCCTTCCAGCCTAAACCATTCTGCAGTCCTGTGATCTCCTCCAGGCAGATCTACCAGTGCAGAAACCCACGTGAAAGCCAGCATTAAGTAGGGCTGGGAGGGAAGAGGATAACAGTTTGGGTACAAAAGTGGAGTGGCCTATCTGACCCACGTTTGCTAGGTCAGGGAGATGGCTTGACCATCACAAGCCATTGGATCACAGCAGAATCAGAGCACCAGAGGGAAAAGAAGATGTTTCTTTTGGGCATATGCCCTGGGATGTGTTTAGGTGCATGGGGTAGCCTGATCTCATGCATGCAAGTAGTCCTTTCTGGGGGGGGGTGGTGATTGGGGGGTTATTGGTGAGCTCTCTGTTGGAGGAAGCGTGAAAAGTCAGTGCCATGCACAATGCACTCATTCTTTTTCCTCACCCTACAAATTTGTCACTGTTGATTAAATCCCTTTTCAGAGCAGAGCATTTCAAGTCTCCTACATGCTTTCCCAGGCGAAGACCTCTCTGCTCCTTCTGTGTTTTCATTCTCACGTCGGCCTCTGCCCACTGAATAACAACAGTAATTGGATGTGTTTGAATAGCGCTGCTCATTATTGTTTGGCCAGTAATCAGACAACTCTCCTGTCCCCTGCAACCTGACCGCAGTGGAGGAAGGCCAGGCACAGTGCTTACTCCTCCTCCTCTCCTCCCACCCACATCCCCTCTCCACTCCTCTCTGCCCGGGCCTGGCTGTGCAAACGGTACTCCAGCAATAACAAGCTTTCTCTCCCTCCACGACCAGTGTGACACTGGAGATCCAGTGGGACAAGCTGGAGATGTTTGCTTGTTGGGGCAACATTTGAGAGATGGAGGCGGAGGGGCTGATCCTCCGTGCCGCTTCGGTTTCTCAGTGGCTAGGGCTGAGGCAGCCGGCGTATAGAAGGGAACGGAACATTATCCGTATATCTTCCCAGGTGCATTTTGGCTGGCAGGCGGAGAACATATTGCTTTGGGGTGTTGACTCTTGGCGATGCGTGGGCGGCACTGGTGGGCTGCTCTGAGAGCTTGGCTGTTGGATGCGTAGGTGGACACCAACGCTCCTGGGTCTGACCGCTCCATTTGTGGGTGGGAATGGCCTCGGCGAGGACCACCGTCCCCACTTTTTATTCGTGCAGCCACGTTTGTGGGAGCAGTGGGGGATTCCTGAGTGGTGGAGTAGGCTTGTGCTCAGCATCTCCATGGTCCACCCTCTTCACTCCCGTCGCTCACTTAAAAAGATGAAAAAAAAGCCCCATCACCAACCTGGGCTCAGAAGCAGCGGCAAACGACCTGAATCACCAGTCAGATGGAGGCACCAGACCTGTCAGAACTATTTGCCAACAGCCCATTGGCCACACGTGTTCGCATGAGCCGTGCCACGTCTCTTTATTATGACTAATAGACACACTTGCAGAAATCAGAATCTATTTCCAAGTGATTCATGAGCATGTAGGAAAAGGAAGGGGGGTGGGGAACATCAGGCTGAATACACCTGGTAATTTATTTGCTATGAATAATTTGAGCAGCCCCAAGTGACGGAGATATCTCAGTTATTTATCCTGGGGGTGAAATTTGCAGGTGCTGCAGACTGGGTGTGCTCCAGAGCAGGCCCTCCCTTTAACGTTTGCCTCCCCCACCCCAGTATAAACCTCTACGGTCATATCTGGAACAAGATATAAGGCATGCTTCATCCAAGCCTTTCATTAATTGCAGTTTCTGGAATCTCCTGCCGGCAAAATTATTCCCCACAAAATCCCTGTCTGGAGGGTTAGGAAAGGGTTAGCGAGCGTGTCTTCCCGTTTGGGCTGGGTGGGTGGAAATACCGTTTGCTTTCATCTCCCAACCTCGTAAAGAGCAAGCAGCTGCTGGAGAGATGGGCGCCTCGTAAATCTCCGCAATAATTAAATAACGACCGGGCACATCGCTCTGGCATACGCACGGGTGGGCGCGCAAGGTCCCAGCCCCACGGGACGGACCCTGCAGGAGGCCCGCTGGCTGCTCCTCTTCCTGGGAGCGGGTGGTTGCCCTCACGTGGCTAACAGCTTCCTGGGGAGCGTTTGCTGCAGTTTTGGACCAAGGTTGTTGGAGTTTTTATTTTTTCTTTGTGGGTAGCAAGAGAATAATTTTCTGGAGCCCGGAGTGGCTGCATTACTTGGCAGAATATCTAAATGTGAGCGGTGGCTCCTCCGTATCTCACTTTTTGTGTCACCATATTGTAACTGTAGGGTTTTGTCTGCTGGCACCACAGGACTCCGATGCATTTCATTATTTTTAGTGTTAAAATTCAGAGAGATTTTTCCATCAAATATCTTTGTATTTGTTTCCAGAAACAAATGATTAGCATTAGTATTCATTAGTATTCGTGTTAACAATTGATAAAGGGCCCACTACTGTAGTATCTGAGCACTGCACACAAAATTCAATTAAAAATATAATAATTTCCTCAAGCCATGATCATATAATCTGTACCATCCCCCCAAATTACTTCCTGAGACTTCCCCCAAAGTTGGGTTTGCTGCAGAGGGATGTGCTTGCCAACGAGACAGGGCCCTGAGTCAGGATGCTGCGGTGGAACGAGCAGGGCTGGGCTGGGGAGGGCAGGAGAGGGCATGTGCAAAACAAGCCAGGAACGTTTTCGGTAATGCCAGAGCAGCGCGGCTCTGCTCCCAGTCGTTGTGTCTGTCCTGCAGCAGAGTTTGTAGGCCTCCTCTATCCAAATACTTTGCCCGTCCCATCCCTCTCTTTGACATATTTTGGAGTCCAGCAGTGACGTTTCCCTCTCTCCTGGCTCTGCAGACAGGTTTCAGAGCCTCGCTGGGCAGGAGGTTAATAAGACACCCACGGAGGGTGCTCATTGCACGGCTGGAGACCACAGCCTTGCTGCTTCCTTGGGAGGAACAGCTTCTGCAGCCCGGGAGAGGACATTGGCAGGGTCTTTCCCTCACTGGTGGGGACCCATCGCTAGTTCCCCCACCAGAACATGGTATCAGAGACACCTGTAACGTGTGGGCACCTTCTCTGCTTGGGGGCATGTGGGTTATTCTACTCTGCTGAGCTGCTGAGGACCACTCCCGGGCTAGGGGTGAGCCAGCAAGGAGATCTGCCTCTAAGAAGGACGGGTGGCACCACCAACCTCCAGCAAGCAACAAAAGGCCTCTCAGAGGCACCTGGCCCCTATAAAGCGGTGTTTGCATGGAAACTGTTGCATTTTCAAACAGCACGGGTGGGTACGTGCTTTGTGGTTTTCCTGAAACCGGTTCACTCTTTGAGGTCAGTAGCAGGGTTGAACTTTCAATAAATGACAGAAATGACTGGCTTTTTAGACTTTGTTTCACCAGTTTAGTCCACAGCTGTGTTTGCCAGGCAGTATCTGCAGACAGTGAAGTCTACTGAGGGTCTTGGGTTAGAGGCATCTCTTTCTACTGGTCATCTCTTACTATCATGGAGCATCTCTTACTATTGTGGTCATCTCCAGCAGTTCAGGACCTAAACGACACACTTAAAAACCTCCCTGCCTGCTCTGGAGGTTATCCAGATTATTTTGGACCATGCAGTGGGTGACTTCTCCAGGGCTCTGGCAGACAGCACTTGGCCATCTGTGTTCCTAGAGTCCTACCTTTATACTGGGAATGGGTAAGAAATGGTCTTCAGTGCTTAAATATCCCAACCCACGCCTACAGCTTCACCTGGAGGTGCAGAGAACAGCTGTGTGAGTGAGGAGAAGAGGTCTGGAGTCCTTGCAGCAAGAGAAGTTTGCTGCTCTTTGGATCCTCAGTGGGTCTCGAGCGCTACCTTCTCACAGGCCTTGTACTTCTGGTGAATATGTCTAACTGAAGTGCCGTAACAGTGCACGTGAGAAGAAGAGGAAGGAAATTATATGGTTCTTGTGTGATTTGGTTCACACAGGTGGGAAGTTAAACATGATCTTGGCCATGCTGTGGGTCTGGCTATGTTCATGGGGCAGGTCTTTTGCAAGAGCGGGTGCATGGACCAAAAAGGGCAGTTCTGACAAAAAAATAAAAGTCTGACTCCACCTTATCTGTATGTGTGATACTGACAGATCCTAAATAGATGGAGTGGACGTGAATTGAACGACCCTTCACTAAAATAACAGATGCTCCTGAAAGTCGGAGCCCTGTAGCCCTCGGGGACCTCTGCAGCGACTGCCTTTAAGCACCACCCGTCTCATTCCGATACCCAAATGCAAAATGCCGTACGCAGGGACAAAGCACGGACTTGCGAGAACCCCAAGCCTGTGAACTGCTGGTGGGATCACACAGATCAATAGAAGGATGATTTTCCTCTGTATCTTTGCATCAGATTTGTTTGCAGAACACAGCAGTCAGTCATGCTTGTCTGAGCATCACGTGCTTTCCACGTGTAGCTTTTGACTGATGTTAGTAATCCAGAAGAAGGTCTATTGCAGAGACCACCTGAAATGCCAAGCCCTGGAGGTCGGTTCCCTCCCCACCACAAGCTTTTTGTCCAGCCTTGGATGGACCTCTGTGTTTCCCCATGCCTAGCATGTCGCCAGGAATAACTTCAGTTCTGTGTGTCATCCAGCACCAGGGAGGACGGCTGTGTTACAGCCGACAAAGCCATCCGGATCCCCAGAAGCGGACGTGGGTAAGGACCTGAGATAAAGGGTTCAGCGTTGGCACTTTTCTTGCAAGTTGTTGCTTCTATTCCAGAGCCCGCGTGCCTGAAAGCCTGTCTGTTTTTTTTCTGACTGTATCAGTTGGTCTAATAGAAGACACTACCTTTCCTTACAAGCCTGCTCTGCACTTTTGAGCTGAGGTCGTTCATCCTTCGCTTTGTGCTGCTGACAAAGACTGAGGCTCCCCGGCCATGCAATATCTGGGAAGTCACTTCTGTGCCAAGCCCTGGGTTTGCATGCGCGGCCACAGTGAAATCCTTATTGACTGGAGAGGCTCATCAGCTCTCCCACCTGCTGCTTTCGGTGCAGAGGAAGCAAATGGAGATCTCCACAGACCCTTCCTTGGGCACGTGAGCTGCTGCTCCAGCCCTCATGGGGCTCCTCTGCGTGGGTCTATGCAACACAGAGGCATCCTGCTGGCTTTCCAGTGGGCATTTCTCGCCCTGGAAAGGATGAACCACTCTGAATAACAGCTGAAGTTGCTAACCGAAGGCTCGGAGGTGGGAGGACTGCTGGGCTCATGGAACTGCTGCAGTGCTTCAGCCTTGGAGGATGCAACGACGTGGACGGACGTGGCACGGCCCCAGGAGTCGCTCGCAGGGGTTGTGCCCAGGGACCCGCGTGGGTGCCGACCTGGCTGCGGTCAGTGTAGCTCAATGCACCTCGTCCATGCTAGTGAACACAGAGGGCTACGCTTGATTTTAGCATCCGGGAAGGCTGCTGTAATTCAGGGCACAAAATCACGCTGTAAGGCAGTCCCATTGGCTCACTACTTGGGATCTTCGCCCCCCTCTGCCCCCACTCCAGGGGCTGTCAGGAGACCTGTGATGGGAAAACACGCAGGACCTGCCCATGGTGTTGGCTTGTCCCAGCAGGGACAGGTTTCCCAGCACCAGAGGTTCCCTGGGGTGACTGACCCAGAGGGAAACCCCCTGGTCCAAAAATGTACCTCGCCTTCCTCTTCAACAGTGGGCTGCAGAAACTGAGAGCTGCAGAAGAATAATGAACAGATCACCTGTGAGAAGAGTTCAGTAAATGCATATTGCACTGCGATAAAGGATGGGGCATTTACAGGAGGTCATACAGTATCATGGATTGATTAAATGAGCAGAATGAAAATGAAGTTTGGGAAGGTCTGCAAACTCTTCAGCTGCAAGGCATAAACCAGGTTCTAATTAATGGGGGCTGAGAGGAATCTTCATTTTTTGTAGCAAGTTATTCAACTACTGCCTCCCACAGTGCGTGGTGCCTTCCCAGGAAGCATCTCCTGTTGGCCGGTGTGAGAAAACAGATCGTGGGCTGATCCAGTCTGCCACATCCATCACTGCTACCCTCCTCTGTCATGTATGGGCAGGGTGGTGACCTGCTCCATTAAATCTGCCCATGCAGAGGGCTAGATCTGTGTAACTTTTGGTAGCTCTATTGCCATCAATGTTTTTCTCAGGGTCGGGGGGGGACTGAGCAAGAAATACTGCGAACGCGCACAGAGAATAACCTATAAGTATGTACTCTGTCCTGCACAGTATCTGTGAATGCATCAGTACTTGTATGAGTGCATGTGAATTTATTTTACATATAAATATTGAAAAAATATTAGTTGATGACGTGATTAAATGGGTCTGTTTTAACACATGGCACATGAGCGAAGAAGTGTGCGGACGCATTTGCATGTAAAATAACCAAATATGAAAGAAAATTATCTCAATATGCAGCCTGGGCACTGAGCTATTTCCATAGTTTCCAAAAAGCATTGCTGCCAGTGGGAACGTCACTGGGCAGTTGTGGCACGGGAAAGGCACCTGAAGCCACGCAGAGCAGCAGGGAGGACCACTGTCCTCAGTGCCTGTGGCAAGCACCAGAGACCTGAAAGTCTTTCCAAAACGTGCTCCCTTCAGTTAAAAATCACTTCCTTTTCCTAATGCCTGAAGGCTTAAAGTGAATAAATAAATAAATTCTTTAAAGATCCATTATTCTCCAGCAACTAAATTTTGGGTCAGGGACGTTTTCAAATTATAGGTGCTGTGCTCTTTGCCTGTCACTTTTGGCAATTCCAGCATTGCAAGCCCAACTGTGATTCCTGCGAGGAGGAGGAAGTCGAAGGCAAAAACACAGCTTTCTTTATGCTGATATTAAATTGCAGGCTACATGATCTCATGTAATTTAAAGTTACTCCAACTATCTCCAAGTATATAATTTTAATGCTCCCGTATCAGCCCATTCTTATCTTTCTGCATTACCATGATGTCATTCAGGAATAATAATTGCGCTATTAGTTTTGGTGTCTAAACAACCCGGCGAGGAGAAACGCGTTTCAGGCAGCGCCCAGGAAATCGCTGCTGCCTGAAAACAGGGTGCGAAGTTTTTAAAACCCCCGTCCCTCCTCGGGGGTGCAACAGGTGTCCTGCCAGGGCAGGCGGATTCTGTCGGAGATGGAAGCGTGTAAGGATGACGGCACTGGCGTCTCGAAGGAAATGCCCTCCCCCC
>VXAL01012007.1:0-46994 GCA_013399475.1 Chauna torquata
AGGGCTAAACCACAACAGTGAGTCTTCCTTTTTCCCCCCCTTTTAAAAATGAGGGTTATGTTTCCTCTTTTCTAGACAGTGGGAACTTCACTGGACTGCCACAGCCTCTTAGATATGGTGGATAGTGGCTTAGCATCTTCATCTGTCAATTCCCTCAGGACCCTGGAATGCACCTCATCAGGTCCCATGGACTTGTGCACATTCAGATTTCTTAGATGATCTCAAACCTGATCTTCTCCTACAGTGGGTGGTTCATTTTCCCAGTCCCTGCCTTTGCGTTCTTTGACTTTTGCAATGTGGCTAGAGCACTTGCCGGTGAAGACTAAGGCAAAAAAGTTGTTGAGTACCTCAGCCTTCCCCATGTCATTTGCAGCCACATCTGCCGTTTCACTCATCGCAGGGGGTACAGTTTCTTTTATCTTCCTTTTTTGACATATATATTTGAAGAAATCCTTCTTGTTGTTTTTTACATCTCTAGCCAAGCTCAGCTCCAGCTGTGCCTTGGCTTTCCAGATCCCCTCCCTGCACTCCCAGGCCTATAATCTTCCCAAGAGCAATATCTCTGCCTTTTTTGTGCCTTAATTTGGCCATATCTCAGAATCAGGGTGCCTTTCTTGTATCATCCTCATCACAGATGTCCAGATACCTTTCTAAAGATTTTTTTCTGGAGTTTAGCAGCTCTATCCTCCCCTTGTCCCTTTTCCAGCTTACAGGTCTCTCTGGTGAGTCCTCACTGTCTCCATATATACAAAGATGTCATTCGTGAGGCTTCTAGCATAACAGCTACAACAAAGAGCATCTCATTGCTGGTTTAGTGTAGGACAACAGAGATGGGAGTGATACCATGCTGGTCAGGATGGCCCTCCAGGTGCTCAGAGGAAAAAAAAAGTGTATATATAAAATCACTTGTGTGGCCACAATTATGTCTCTGAACAGCTCCCTGTTGGCAACTTTCTGCTTCATGCCAGATATTAGCTTTGGCCCCTGTGAGCTAACACCAAATATACCACCAGGAAGAGATTGACTATAAATGCACACAGGCTATTCTTTTGAGGATGAAACCTCTTTGAACAAAAGAGGAGAGTTTTTGATGTCATTACAAGGAGCTGGAAGCCTAAGTAAAGTTGCTTCCATGTTCTTGTGCAGCGCAAGCCACAAAGCTTCACTCAAAGAAAGGTGCTTGTAGGAAGGATATGGCACTTGATTTCTCCTAAGATATGTTTCAAGAATGACGAACCCACCCTGTTTCTGCAGAGCTGTTCTGTACATAGCAAAGATTTGCTTTGCCTTAAATAGCTGGAAACTTTCCAAGAGCTGTAATGAATGCAGGTCTGTTCTGCAACAGAGAAAGCCTGAGGCACCTTACCAGCTAGAGACGCTACCAGGTAGATGCTGGGAGAAGGGAGGAGTTCATACACTATTCACCATGACAAAGAAAACATTTACTCTGAGCACCTGAAATGACCCTCTCCAATTCTGTTCTACTTTCAGGAGCTTCAGGTACCTAGAAGATACTTCAATCAAATCAAGAAGAGGAGAGGCCATCCAGTCCAAAAGAGCATTGATGAGCTTTTGGGAAAAGGTGTATTTCTTTAAAGGGAACATAAGTGGGGTGTACGCGTTTGAAACAAAATCAGTAGCAGAAGTAGTGGGAGAATGTTTCAAGCAGAAGAGCACGCTAAGAAGTATTAGTGCTTCAGGAACTGGAGTTAACTGTTGAAAAAAATCACTGGTTACATATTTGAGGTAGGAACTACACACATCAATTTAAATAACTTACACTAGAGATTTTATTTATTTACTTATTTTAAAGAGCAATTTGTTCAACAGGTAACTTCCTTGAGTGGAAGAGACAATAAAATATTTAGAAGATGCTATTTGCCTGTATAGTAGTCTCTCTATACCATTTTTTTTAATTTTATATTATTTTATTATTCAGTAGCTACTGAAGATGGTGGCACCTGAAGTTAGAAGAAAGATGTCAGTTATCAAAACCTTGCTGAAAATATTGCTCAATAAATGTTTACAACTCAAAAGCCAAATGAACTGTACAGTTTAAACAGAAATAAAAGAAAGTTGTAATTATTGATGCAGGATTTACACAAGTCACAAGAGTTGGGCCATTGTTAGCCCTTGGCAAAGTTTTATTGGTGCCTTATCTCAGTCACAAATTAGACATCCTCATCAAAACCTAGTCATTTACAAACATCATATATCTCTGTCAAAACTTTTAATGATCAGTTCCTGTGCCTTTCATCACCCTTACAAACTGCTGATGTTTATAGAGGCCATGGTTTCCTAAGGTTCTTTGCCTGAGGGCTATAATGTCTGCAATGACTGATATCAAACAAAAATATACATTAGAACACGATGTTTTAATATGAAGGTTCAAGCATCATGTGCTAATCAAACAACTTTCTGTATGCAAAGCAAAATTGTTTTAAGCAAATTAATATCTAATGTTATTTTTGCAATTACTGTATAGCTCTTGAACTATGCACTATTTAGCTCCTTTGTGCACTATTTAATGCCTCATACTGGCAGAGTTGCAGAAAAAGTCTTGATTCTCATGTAGCATGCCGAGTTTAAGGTAGCTAAAGCCTGCAGTGAATTTACAGCCACTTGTTACCAACAAAAAAATTTTTTTTAAAACAGTCCCAAGAGCTATTATGATTTTCCAAGCAATGCTCCAGTTTGAATCAGGTCAAACATCACAATTGCTAGTGGTTATATCACTTACCTTTCTACTTGTATCATTATTTCTTCTACACAAAGCAGAAAAATATTACAGCTTGAAGCCCTTGATGCTCGGGAGCAGTCTGGTGCAGCATGGCAGTGGTACTGGTTCCCTTTGCATGAGAACATTGCTGAGCTGCCAGTCAGCTCACAAGCTAAAGCCAAGCAAGGGAAGAAAGGTGAAAGTAGACAGGTGCAAAATTGTTGAGATGGGAACTACTGATAGAGAACCTGAAAAATGATAGAAGGGCTGGTTTAACATGCACATGTCTGCGGTAGGGCTGTGGCACAGTAGGCAAGGTGAGGACTCAGTGGTGTAACTATCTCACTAGTTCAGTGACTCACTTTCAAATGTTATTTGAAGGTGTTTAAAGTAATTATATTTCAGGAAGATTTGGTCCTGTATTACACTACACACAATTCTCAGGCCTATAAAAGATCATTAATTTCAGTTTCTTTAAAATACAGATAGCTATGAACACAACCTTTGCAAGATTTTTGTGAACTATTATTACATTTAATTGCCTTCTTTATTATGGGCTAACAAGAGGAACACACCTTGTACATGGAGCCAGGAATTTACTGGTAGCTTAATTCATGTTTTAATTGTTCAATGGAAATAAAAATGTTGGTGTAATCACAATAACATTAACACTTATAGCCATAATTATCCAATCACAACAAGGAAAAATAAAACTAACCAGTGGTATACAGAAACTTCCTAAAATCTACCTTTTTTCTCTGGGGTTATACTCAGCTTTTCATCTCTCTCAGGGTCTCACATGTATGTTCAGCATTAATACAGTTAAAATTACACAGTCCCCCCTCAACCTCAATGAAAATACAGTGTTAATATTTCTCAGAAGCTCTATAGATTTTCTTATGCTTTTCCTATTTGTTTATAGCATAGCTGTTTGAATTCCATTAAGCAAAAGTCACATGAGCATTAGAAAATCATTGTCACAGTTATAACAAGTTAAAATCTACTCAGATCAATGCAAATCCTGTAGCCTGTGTTGGTGCAGTATTACAAAACCTATGACCTTTTACTAGCATAGTAAAGCATCACAAGGCTGTACCTACTGGAACTACAAGGCTACAGTGTGCAAATATCATAGCTGGATAAATTGAATAGACGATCTATAAAACATGCAATTGTCGGTTGACTTATTTAAGGGAACAGAAAACAGAAATTTGTGTCTGGAGTAAGTGACAGACTCCAAGAGAACAAGAGATTTTCCTTGTGTCAAATCAGGTAACCAGGCTTCCTTAATACCCTGAATGGCCTGGCCATAGTAAAATTTGGAGAAATTCATGCTGTTAAACAGAATTCATGCTTTTTCCTCTCTCCCTTTTTGGTTTTTTTTTTTTTTCCTTTTTTTGTTTGTTTTCNTGTTCTGCCAGATCTTCAATTGCCACCAGTAAGGGCCAGGCTTAAATTTAAAGCAGTCACTACTCAAGTCCCAACCTTGAAACCTGCAAGAAATAAAAAAACATTCTTGGGGCTTACAGAGATGGATTTCCCTGCTTGCAAATATGATTCAGTAGTTTTGACATATGAAAAGGGAGAAAATACCCACAAGGTGGGATAGAATACCTGCCTAAATTGAACAGTGGATGCTTGCAGATCTTTAGGAGCTCACAGTCCCCTCCTTGCATTTACCCCTTCCCCCAGGTCAGCTTTTCCAAAGCTTGCTGGACAGAGAGGTGCAATCCAAGCTGGTCTTTGCTGCTTCATCTCCATCTCAGCCCAGTAACATCAGGCTTTCATTGCCTCTGGTTTGGCAGGACTGGCTCCAGATTAAATGGAATAGTGATGATAGAGTAAGAGCACTGTTGAAAGGTACCTGTAGGTAATATATCTGCAGTAAATGCTCTGGCCCTAAAGGTAAGGGAGAACAGCACAACCCGGGCTGAACAAAGCAAGGGAAGAATAAGACATTGGTATCTACACTGCTGCTGATATCTGTAAGGACACCACAAGGCAGTGGAGTTCTGCAAACAGTTTGGATTTTTTTTTTCCTTGCCTGCTAGAGTTGGATGGAACTGACCCGAACTCCACTTTATCCCTCCAAACTTTCAGGCCCTGATTGTCCTAGCGGAGCTGCATTGCCTCTTTTCTTCTAAGGTAGCACCAGATCATGGATATGACCATAGCAAAGAAAAATCCAGGTTTCACTGCAGTGGAAAGGCACATACACTATACTTTCCTCTCTTTTGTGTGCACAAAGAAAGAGTTCAAGTTTCACAGCCTTGGACATGTGCTTTGTGTATGTACATATGTATACACATATATATAAAGTGTGTGTATATCTATATACACACACACATGGACACACACCCCAGATATCAGATCCTCTGCACGCAGTCATCTGCCTGTACTTGACCTCCATGGAAGAGGAGAATGAAGAAAAGGATGAAATTAGGAAAGAATGAGAATAGTAAAACCATGAGAATACAAAGAAACATACCACAGAGAACAGCACAGGAAATTCTAAAAAGTATTACTAAAAATATTATGCTCTCAATAGGAAGAAATAAAGAATATACCCAAAATTCCAATCGTATCTCAAAAATCACTAAGAGGTGTGTGAACTACTAGGCATAAAATTGCCTAAACTAGCATGATCTCAGTGACAAAGCTTCCACGGAGCCTTGGGCACATCTGTCACTGGGAACTCCAGAGAAGCAAAGCATCCTCATCCTTTGTTTATATCTGTGGTGGGCTGCCAGGCACTCTCCAAACCACACTCTCCTCAACAGGACAGTGGAGAAAATAAGACAACTGCCTATAGGCAAGTGGATATACTACCATACTATAGTATTATATAATGTATTTTGTAAGATAAATGAATGCATCCATTGCTAATGTTATCTCATTCTATGCAAGAGAAGCACACAGCTCTAAAGTGTCTGACCGTGTTTGCTTGCCAGCCTTTGCTTCTGAAAACCTGCCTGATTTCTCACCAGTTCCAAATTTTTCATATCCATTTTATTTCCTGTTTGTAGGATCAAAGTCAAGCCAAGACTATTCTGTCCATCTTTGTTGATGCCTTATCTCCATTGCTAATTTTAATGTCATTAAATACCATAGCTGACTGAGAGTTAAGTGACGTACTCCACTAATCTGAGACTTGTTAAACCCCAATGAGAGAATATGCCCTCAGGGACCTTCACTTGTTTGGATTATCCCTTAAAAAGGCTGACATTGAATCAAGATCATGGGAGAGCCAAGAAAAAATTGCTCCTGGGTCTTGAAATCTTCCTGCTCTTTCCCCACACTCATATTTGGTAGTGAAGCTCTTGCTGATATGGTGATAAGTGCATCAGTTAGTATTAATCCTACATTTAATCTGATGTCTTCCTTCCATCTCACATCCCAGATGTGAGTCTGGAGCACATATTGATGTTTAAAAACAATAACAAACACAAAAACAAAGCAAACAAACAAACAACAAAATCAACCTACAAAGATATTGTTCATGCCTTTTGCCAAATTTGAGGTTGCTGTGGCTTGGCTTAGACTGCCTTTCTCTTGATGAGGCCACCCTGACCTTTCACTGAAATACTTTTTGTTTGCATGAATTCAGCCTCTTTGTGGCTTTTGCTGATTTAATGCACAACTTTAGGGTCACACAGTGACAGGGACGTTTGTCAGTAGAATGATGTGGCACGCAGGCCTCAGCATACCTGCTCACTGGGTTCACATGGGTGCCAGAGAGCTCTTCAAGAACTTCAGCATCTGCAGCAGGGAGACTGGAAATACCTGCAAGGACAAGCCTGGTCATATGCAACCTATCCACAGGAATTATGGTGAGCCAGCAATGACAGTTGTATGGTGTCTTCATCCTGTATCTCCAGTATAGTTTTCCTCTCTGAGATCAGGCTGCAGCAAACCCAGAAGTGAGTGATTTCTGTTTCAGCAGCAGTGTCCTCAGCTGCCTGCCAGAAAACTGACATCAGCAATGCTAAAGAATGCAGCCCTAAAATTTAGGGTTGCCTGAGTTGTCTCTAGGGTTTTGAGTGGGGGTAAAGGTACAGACTGGCTATCCTTCAAGACAGAAAAGTTGGGAAAAAGCAGCACATGTCCTGAAAGCTGGGGATTCCCATGGATCTAGGACTTTTAGCTAAAATGGGAAGAGAGGAGGGACAAGAATTTTTGAATGCTCAGATCACCATGAGAAGAGCTACAAGTAGCCATGTATGGGGGAGCAACATAGGAAGTGCATGTCTATTTTAAAGGGTTTAGAAGAGAGGTTGAAGAGATCTTGGGCAGCCTTGAGAACGCTCCTAGGTGGGAGCAAGGGAGCCCAAACCATAAGCACAAGCAGAAGAGATCGTGAACCTATAGGTATAGCAGCAGAGAGTAGTTGTCAGAGAAGGCCCTTACAGATTCCTGGGGTGGAGGGGAGGGGGGGCTGGAGGAAAGATTGCGTATAGGACAGCAATAAAATTCAATGGTGCAATATCACCTTAAGGTCAAGTGCCTAGGTTTTTATTAGAAATAGATACTCTCTCATTTGACTATGAAGTAGGATACTATAAAAGAGAGACACTGTTAGAAAAGCCTTCTGTAGTCACAAAGCTACAGAAAACCTGACTCCACACTGCAAAATACACTCACTCGCTGAGTGTATTTGTGCACTAGTGGGCTATCCCCTCCACTTTCCCAGCCAAGAAAGGGAATCCTTCAAATACAGAGGACTTGTCCAAGCATGGCATGCGCTGTCAGGTCTGGAGCCAAGGGTGCCATACAAGAGTTTAGGAAAGTGTGTAGACAGACATTGCACCTCTGTTTATCCAGCCTGGTAGAGACTAAATCAGGTGATGGGTTTTAATGAAGGAAGACCAGTTGTACACTGCATTATGGAGATTTAGAAGCACAGCCTAGTCTTTGTACTGGAAACAACATTGTATTACAGAACAGGAACTCCCTATGGATCACAGAACGTTTTGGGTTGGAAGGGAGCTTAAAGATCATCTAGTTCCTATTCCCCTGCCATAGGCAGGGACACCTTCCACTAGACCAGGCTGCTCAAAGCCCCAGCCAACCTGGGCAAAAGCTTCACACATAGTCAGACTTTTATGGACATTTTAATGTCAAACCCCACAGAAAGATTTTGGGGAATCAAGGAAGGGGAAGGACCTGTGTGGATCTTGGCTTAGAGACGGTTATGCGGTTTGTGTATCCCCAAGCCTCCACAGAGCCTACATGTAAACCCAGCTCTCTGCAGGTGCTAAAGGACAGCTTATAAAATAACTACAGGTTTACTTCCTGGATCATCCAGCCAGAGACACAAGGACATGGCTCCAGGCTTGGCAAGATACTACCTGATCTATCCAGCAAAGGAAAGATGTCCCACAGACAGCAAGCAGTGTTTTCTGTATTGGTGGGATTAGCACATCCATGTTGAAGTCTTGAGCAAGATCACATCCAGAAGGTGACCCAACTTAAAGAAAGACTCCCAGCCCTGCTGGTAGTGAAGACTGACCTGCATTTATGGTGCACCCATTCAAGCCCAATATGTTCTGGTTAATAACTATCAAATTAATAGTTATAGGATAGATACGGAGTAGCTGATATAATACTGCAATGTGTTCTCCAAAAACACCAGAACCCAAGACTGTTTTTCTGCTCTTTTACTGTCAAGATGCTGAGTGCATTAGTAGTCCCTAATTGCCCTAACTGACTTCACCTGAAGCCCCTACCCCCAGCACACCCTCTGACTAGGGGCCCCATTTAAGCTCAGGTTTGGAAAATCAGTATTTGTTTAAGCTATGATGTAGATGTGCCTGCTGCTAGCCCTGTTCCTGAGTTGTTGTTTGGATTGATCTCAGTCCTGGTCTTATCTTCGTTTGATACTTACTCTGTTGTTGGTAGGGCATACTGCTATCATCACTCTGCTCTGCTTCCCTACTTCTGGTGTTGTGGGACTGTTCCCTGTGGGTGAAGTCAGTGATGCATCTGTATGGTGGCTGCCCTCATCTCCTGGCTTTTCTTCATTTAGAGAATGGCTCTGCTCTTATATACTGTAATCACATGCCTTTACTTGTATGCTGTGCTCCAAATGTTTACATGCCCTGTTTAAAGACTTACATTCAAGCTAAATATGTCTCATGTTATGTCTAGCATGATGTGCCTTCTCTTCCATTCCCACTGGAAACTTAGCTCAGTGCTGCAGCACTTTGAACAAATTGTGTCATATGCTCCCGAGAAGAGTTTAGGAAAGAACAATGCAACAGACTCCCCTCCTTCAAATATGGGGAGGGGAGATAAGATCAGTCAAGATACTTCCAAAAGCAGAGGAGTGTATAGGAGCAAGGGAATGCAGAGCTGCTCCACTACTTGGCCAAAGGCATATTGTTTTCAGTAAGTGAGGACAAAGAAGATATATAAGGTTATATTAAAGGTCAAAAGGAATAGGACTAAGGGTAAACAAGGAACTACAAAGCCAATTGAAGTTGAAGCAAATAGTAAATAGAAGGCTTAGAACACAATCTGAAGGAACAATGGCTACTTGAAAAAGATGACTTGGTTGAAAATGTGAAGTAATAAGGTAGAGCAGGGAGTCTAATTGGCTCCTCTGACAAAAATCTGGGCATGAGGACTTGGTGGCTCCCTTCAGAGACATGCAGGGCATTGCTGATATTTTCTCCACAGCAGAAAAGGTTTGTTCATTGTTGTTTTGATATCTTATGGGATCTCCCCACTTGGCTCATGGTCTCTTCAGCATGGTCCCTCTCCCTCTTGCAGACCACTTTGTTCCAAGCCTTCCTTCAAGTAGCCAGCTTACCTGTTCAATTTTCTTCATGGCATGTGATTCAGTAAGGCCCACATCTTGACAATTTTCTGTGTAAATATGCTTCCTTTTCCATTTAGGTGTCTCCCACACTCCCATATACAGAGAGGGGAAAAAATAGGAAAGATCAAATAAATCGAACCTCCTAAATATCTGCATGATGCAAAGGGTTTCTGCATTCTGTCTTGGTCTGTGCCATGATTTGGCTCAAAGGTAAGACCTACGAAGAAGGAAAAGGACATAGAGCACATGATCAAGAAGATGAGATTCAAAGAGCTGGGTTTGTTTCTGCTGAGGAAGAGAAAGCAAGAGATGATGAAATAGCAGCTTAGAATCACTTGAAAGTCAACAGAAAAGATGACAGAGCCAAAAGGTTCTTGACAAGAGCAGGCAATATAACAAGGGGCAACAATAAATTGCAGCATGGGAGGCCAGAATTTAGGAAAAATTTTGCTGAATGGTGATACAGTCCTTGAGCTGTCACCAGGGAGTCTGGATTTTTTCAAGATGCAGGTGGACAAAGCCACAGTGAATTTGACCTAGAGTAAGTAGTAGTAGTGCTTTAATCAGTGTTTTGACCAGAAACCAGCAACAGCACTTTCTTGCCAACATCTGTGTGACTCTATGACACCACTAAACCAGACCCAAAATTAAGCATCCCTGTAGCCTTTAGCTGTTATTTGCACTCAAAATAGCTAAGTTTGCCTCAAACTATCAGGTAGTCCCTGCAGATTCCATTGCTCTTCATGCCTCCAAAGGTTAATCTTGGACATCTTCTAGAGTCAAAGCCAATCATGCCATCATAGATGGGCAGAAATTCCTGCCCGAATCTTCATCCATAATCCAAGTCCATGAAAACAACTGGGCTATGGCATCAAAAACATCATCAGAGTGAATAAATATATATATATATATAATTTAAAAATATATAAGTCAATATAAAAAAAAGGAAGAGAAAAGTTTAACCCTGTAGGGCTCAGAGTTTGCTCTTCCCCAGAATTGCACCATTGAAAAACACTTCTTTAAAGGAAGACTCTTTCCTGAAAATGAATGTACTGCAGGCAAACCAGAAGTTGTTTTTTTTTTCTTTTTTTCTGAAAACGAAGTTTATTTTAATCACCAGTATTACAACTGAGTCCTATTCAAGCTGATGTCAAGCAGACTCCTTGCAAGCCATATTTCTCTGAAGACCATTTTTATTTTGTGCTGCCTACTTCACTCTCTTGCACATTCTCTGTCCCTGTCATGGGACATTGTCTCAAATTGCACTCTTTGATCCTGAAGTTCCCATTATTGCAAGCGCTTTACAGTGACTTCACAAATATGGTCCCATCCAATTCCTGAGTGACTCTTCCCCACCACTACTACATGGAGATTGAGTGTTTCACTGTCCCCCAGCTCAAGCAGGAGTTAATCCACAGCACCATTGATGCGGGAAGGGGCCTCTTCTTCCTCGTCTTGTCCAATCCCCCGCTCAAGCAGGGTCAGCTAGAGCAGCTGTCAAAGACCATGTCAAGTTGGATTTTGGATATCTCCAAGGATGGACACTCTACTGTGAACATTTCTGTGAACAACCTGTTCCTGTGTTCGACCACCCTCACAGTAAAAAAGTGTTTTCTTGTTTTCCATATGCTCCCCATTCCTAGACAGAACTTAATTGAATGAACAGACAGACACAGACATCATGCCTACCTTCTCCAAGAAGTCTTCTCAGGGCACTGCCTGTTCACGAGCTAGTGCTGCCAGGAGAATAACAGTTTTAGAGAAGTGCCAGAAACAGCTTGTCTTTTGCTAAAGCAACAACAGAGGACAAAAGGATAGGTGCTTTCTAGCATAGGTTATTTTTCCTCAATATGTTGACGAACAGAAAAGCATGGGAGGAGGGAAATAGTATAGAGAAATGCAAGGAAGCAGAGGGAGGTGGCCAGTGCTCTGGTGGGTGAAGAGGGAGAGGTTAATTAAGGGGAGGAGTCAGGGCAAGGAGTATTTGTCATCTACCTCCTGTCTTCGTCCTTCCTGTCTTCTTTCCTGCCCTCCCAGCCAGTCACTGACTCTGAACTCTTTCTCTCTCCTACAAGGACAGTATTCCTGCTCTACACCTTCAAGGACCAGATTGTACAAGGTCTCTGCTATTACCATGGGACCACCAGGAAATCTTCCCCCATCCAGAGATGCCCACAGCAGAAGTCTGTCTGCCTTTGCTGGAACCAGGATGGAAACTGTGCTCTTCGTCCTGGCATGGCTTTGGGGTAAGTTTTCTCCTTTGCTCATGGAGAATGGGGTTCCAGATATGGTCTGTTAAATGGTGCTCATGATGGATTGACCACTCTCATATCCTCAGTCCCAGTAAGGAAATGTGTTTTGTGGCTGGAAAAAAGGACTGAAGATCCAGGAAGCTTAAGGAAGGGGTGCCATCCAGAGGGACAGGGACAGGCTTGAGAAGGGGGCCCACATGAACCTCATAGAGTTCAACAAGGCCAAGTACAAGGTCCTGCACCTGAGTCAGGGCAATCCCGAACACAAATACAGGCTGGGGAATGAATGGATTGAGAACAGCCCTGACGAAAAGAGCTTGGGGGTGTTGGTGGATGAAGAATTGGACAGGAGCCAGCAGTGAGTGCTTGCAGCCCAGAAAGCCAGCTGTATCCTGGGCTGCATTAAAACAAGTGTGGCCAGCAGGTCGAGGGAGGTGACTGTCCGCCTCTAACTCCGCTCTTGCGAGACCCCATCTGGAGTACCACATTCAGCTCTGGGTCCCCCAGCACAAGGAAGACATGGACCTGTTCGAGTGGGCCCAGAGGAGGGCCATGAGGATGATCGGACAGCTGGAGCACCTCTCCTATGAAGAAAGGCTGAGAGAGCTGGAGTTGTTTAGCCTAGAGGAGAGAAGGCCCTGGGGAGGCCTTATTGCAGCAGTATTGAAAGATACTTAAAGGGGGCTTATAAGAAAGCTGGAGAGGGACTTTTGAAAAAGACATGTAGTGATAGGACAAAGGGTAATGTTTTTAAGCTAAAAGAGGGAAGACTTAGGTGAGATATTAGGAATAAATTCAGTGCTGTGAGTGTGGTGAGGCACTGGAACTGGTTGCCCAGAGAAGTTGTGGATGCTTCCTCCCTGGACGTGTTCAAGGCCTGGCTGGATGGGGCTTTGGGCAACCTGGTCTAGTGGAAGATGTCCCTGTCCATGGCGGGGGGGGTTGGGTTGCAATGAGATGATCTTTAAGGTCCTTTCTGACCCAAACCATTCTGTAATTCTACGACAAATTAAATTCCTGGTGCTGGAAAAAGGCATGACCTTTCTGAGGCAAGAGAAGACAGTAACAGAGATCATCATTTGGCTTCCAAAACTCACCTGGAGATTTAGAGACTTTATGAATGCAAACATACAGATACAAACCCTGGGAACAAACAAATGCAAGCATGAAGACAGGGTTTCCTTTGATTGATCTCTCTAATCCATAACTTAATTCTGGTTTGTTTGGTCTTTTTTTGGTTGGATGGATTTTTTTTTGTTTGTTTGTTTTGTTTTGTTTTTCTTCCCCTCCCCTCTACACTCACAGACTGGATTTGAGCCAGGACCTAAGAATGAATAAGCATAGCAGACCTTCCCTGCCTCTCTGTCAGAGTCAGTGCCTAATGCAGCTTCAGTTATACACTACAAAACAGCATATTCAGATAACTTAAACAAAAAGGAGCAAAATAATTAGGTAAGGATTATCTGGAAACAGTGACGCTGCTTTTTAACAAGGCCCGGCGCAAGTCAAAGCTGCTTCAAGGACTAGGATGAAGCAAGGGCTGGACCAGAATCATAAATGACCAGGGAGCATGATTTGGCAATTTAAAGCTTTTTAGGAAAATATCTGTGCTTCTCAGTATCGTACAAGACTGGACCTGGCAAGCCTTCATGCAGCAGCACTTGACATAAACCCTCTGGTATAAGTGTATAAAGGCTGCGAGAAGCAGCACCCAGGACCAAAAATGTAGATGTAATTTAAGCACTAGACAGGGTCGTTCTGAATAGAGTGCTTTGACATCCTCTGACAGGCTTGGATCCCAATAGTAGTCTGGATTTTCCTTCCACCAATGAAGAGAAACTAGCCCTTCTATACCTCAAGTCCTTTTCCCTTTTTACAAGATGGATGTTGATTAGAAATATAATTTTCTCTTCACTGCACAGGAGTCCATTTGTTTAGCACAGACAATGCTGGAACTGTCAGTGTGTAGGAGGTGAATCCTACCCTACGCGCTGTAGGCAGTTGCCTGAAAATAGGTGCCTAGAACCATTTGAGTTGCCCTAGTTTTTCTCTGCAGAGACTCTCCAGCTACTGCTCTGCAGAGTGCAGAGATACAAATGACACTAGCAACCTATATTTAGACACACAAAGTGTGCTTTCCATGGACCCAGTTGAGCAAGCTCTGGATAACAAAGTTCTGGCAAGAGTTTTTGACAAGGACATGAAAGTCCTAATTTGTACTCAGAGAAGTGAGTACAAATTAAAGTAAAATTTAAAGTAAAAGTAACTTGCACAATACAGGGAGAGTGACAGACCTCCGGAGAAGCATTCATGGTCTTGTGCATGGAGGAAGGAGCTGCACAAAGAGGGTGGGCAGGGATGACCTGCGACCTGTGATGCTGCAGTAGCTTAGGTTGCATGGAAACACTGTAACCTCCATCTCCTTAGGGTCCATAACCTGAGATTTTCCTCTCATGATACATGGTACAGTCTAGACTTTCTGTAAGGTGGAGCTGTCACATCATGTCAGAGGGAGTGCTGGGACTGTTCCACAGCTGGAAATAATTGGTTGTCATCCAGGGTTTGAATACCCGGCATGTGTCTGGGAGGGACATGTTAGTAGGAATCCCATGGTGAAGACTGGGACTGGGTGACTAAAAGTTTGCAGCTGCTTGTAGAGAAGCAGAGATGCGTTAGAGATCCTAATAGCATCTGTGCAAGACATTTGCACCATTAATTAACCAGTAAACTTTTTTTTCAATGTTTCTGCTGAAAGTACCAGTGGTTAGCTTTTCAGCAAGCCTTCCACGGCCAAATCCAAAAAGGCATTATTCCTACAAGAGCAAGATGTTACATTGTCCACTGTCAGCCAAAACCTGCTTCATGCCTATTTCCCATCTTGACTTGTTTTGTGATTCAGGTATTGCCAACTCAGCTCCTATCAGACTCGTGAATGGCCCCAGCCGCTGCACGGGACGGCTCGAGGGGCTTTGGAAACAGCAGTGGGGGACAGTGTGTGATGATAGCTGGGATCTATCTGATGCCATGGTCGTGTGCAGGCAGTTGGACTGTGGGGAAGCTCTGTCAGCTCCTGGCTCAGCTCAGTTTGGTCAAGGAACTGGTCATATCTGGCTGGATGACATGAACTGCAACGGTACAGAAGTTGACCTTTCTGCATGCAGGACCAGACCATGGGGAGAACACAACTGCAATCATGGAGAAGACGCAGGCGTTGTGTGCTCAGGTAACTCACATTTAAGTCACTCCCTGTGTGATGCCAGGAGGCTGTGCTGTGTAGAGGGAAGTTTTTAAGCCTGTTTGTAAAATTTCGTTTCTCAGTCAGTGCCACCTTTAGGGCTCAAATTGGAGATGGCTGCTTCAGAACTGTCCTGTACCACGCCAAGGACACTATCCAGCTCAGTTCTGTTGTCAGTTAAATAGTGTGTGTGGTAGCACAGTGCTCAGTTCTGTCTATGCTCTGTTCTGCTTTTAATTTCAACACCATACAGTTAATGGGCAAAGAGTCTGAAAGGAATCCCACCTGGATGCACATGCTTTCCATGTATGTACAACATGGCTGAAATATGCCATAATAGTTGAGCATTTGTGACCTCTATCCATTTATATTTTGTGACAATACGCCTGGTGGACACATTTATTCTCCAGACTGGCACTTCGATGAGAGATTCAATTGTGGGTCATTTCTCTGTCAGCCAGTTCTGACTTGGATGTCACTGCATGGTTTTAATGAATACTGAGTTCAGGGAACTGGGTGGGGAAGGCTTGAGGGTGTGCCCTACCCCTCTACATCATCGTTAACTGGGGACTAAAGCATAATCAAGTGGCCCACGGGTCCCAGGAGGTTGAGAGGGGATTGAGAGGTGGAAGGGCTGTCCATTGTCCTTTTTCATGACAATATTTCCCAAAGACTCAGCTCCACTCAGCACTGAACAATGAACCAGGTTTCTAAAACACATCTCCCTAGTTAGATCTGGAATGGGATTCAGCTCCATATTAAGACTTTGACACATGTATGTCTAAGTGCAGGCGTCATGATTTGGGCTGGGTGTCTTCCTGTTACAAGCAGTGGAGTCTGTTCCCTCCACAGTTGCCACACATAGCTGGAGATGCTCTGGGGTATCTGACACAACCACATGGGTCTGGCAGATGAGACAGAGTCCCTAAAGTAGACCCAACAGAGTTAGCAGCTGTTGTCTGGGGCAATACCTGTGGCATTGCAAAAGCTGCTGATCACCTGTTTGGGCAATTGAATCAAACCTCAATATCTGGCCAGCTGAGACGCCATTGACTAACTAGAATTTCAACACCCATCTCACATGGAGACACCAACAAGTATATAAGATGTGGGTGTCTGGATCTGCAGCCAGTTACCAGTCTGGAGTAACACCACAATGTGAATTGTAGTCTTCCTTCATAAGGCATTCCAAATCCATTCTATTTATCTCTCTAATCAGGAAGTCTGAAAGCACAGAGAATAATTCAGAACTTGATCTTCATCAGCCTTTTCAAGTCCTGGACAGTGCTAGTGGAGAACTTTCCTTTCCTTCAATCTCTAGGGGATCTTTCTATGTGCAATCCCTAATCCTGTTCGTTTGTTGTTGGTGTTGGTGGTTGGTTGGTTATTTTTTTTGTTCGTTTGTTATTTTTTTAATGCAGGATTTAACAAAACAGTTCAGCTGCGATTAGTGAATGGTACAAGTCACTGTGCTGGGAGAGTGGAGGTGTTTTATGGCCATCAATGGGGAACCGTCTGTGATGATAACTGGGATATAATTGATGCTGAAGTTGTATGCCGGCAGCTGGGCTGTGGGACGGCCCTATCTGCTCCCTCCTCAGCTTATTTTGGAAGGGGCCCTGAGCCCATTTGGCTTGATGATGTTATCTGCAAAGGAACCGAAGCTGCCCTGTCTGAATGCAGTGCAAAACCTTGGGGAAACCACAACTGTGTGCATGGAGAAGATGCTGGTGTTGTATGCTCAGGTAACTCTCACCCTATGTGACACAAGTGGGCTTTGTGGGGTGTGGAGGTATGCTGGAGATGCTGTAGAGGGCCCTGTTCCCTTTGGAGCAGAGCTGACCCCAACACCCAAGAGAACTGTAAGGTAAAAAGTGATTTGTACTGAAATGGTCTTGCCGTTTCTCTCTAATAAAAATTTTCCACCACATGAGTCCTAGGTAAAATCAGTGTTGCTGGAGGAATTATTTATAGGCTCCTCATGCTATAGCATGTGGCCAGTGAATGCCTTGGTAGAGAATCTTCTCTCACTGCAGAGAGCAATGGTTTCAACCACCTCATTGTTTCACTCATGTCAATAGACTTAGTTACTTCCTAAGTTCCCCCCAAAACTCTTGCATTGAGCAAGGTTCTTCCCATGGTCCACATTGTCCCCCCAAGCGTATTAGTATCAGGTCCTCAAATGCAACCAGAAGCCCAAGGTTCCACCTTCAAGTCTTCCTTCAAGATTCCCAGAGCCACCCACTCCTTCCCAATTCACCATCTGTCTGGTCAAGCAGAGGCAGCATATGCCACAGCTGGTTTACCATTAGGTATTTGCTGATGGGCCAGTAATTACAAATATGCTGATTGCTTGGACAACACTGGAAGGAGAAGAGCTGATTTCCAGCTGCCTTTCCTGTAATGAGGCAGTAATTGAGTATCTTCTTTCTAGCCATATAGAACTTTGTAACATTTGTAAGAACATTAAATATTGAGAAATCCACATTTTCTTCATTGCCCTGTGGATAACAACTGTATTAACATCAGACTGAGGGGCAGATGGAGAGAGAGACAATATGAGAGTGATTCTGGAACCTCTAGGTATCTACCCTCTTTGACACACATTAAGGTACCTTGGACATCTGCAAGGGGCTGGCAGACAATACTGCAAGACACAGCAGAGCTGAAACCCCTTGTAACAGCAGATAGAGGCTAGAGCATCTTAAATAGGACATCCACATTTAAGTAAGACTGGCACTTGCCTTCTGGCATCCCAAGTATATTTTAGTTTATGAAATACATTAAATCATGGAATATTCCAAGTTGGAAGGGATCAAGGATCAAGTCCAACTCCTGGGTCCACACAGGACCACCTAAAAATAAGCCATATTTCTAAGAGTGTTGTCCAAAGGTTTCATGAGCTCTGATAGGTTTAGTGCTGTGACCACTTCTCTGGGGAGCCTGTTCCAGTGCCCAACCTCCCTCTCAGTGAAGAACCTTTTCCTAATATCCAGCCTGAACCTCCCCTGTCGCAGCTCCATGCCATTCCCTCAGATCCTGTCACTGTCACCAGAGAGAAGAGATCAGCATGGTCCCTTCATTCCCCCTCGTAAGGAAGCTGTAGGCTGCAATGAGGTCACCCCTCAGTCTCCTCAAAGCTGAACAATCCAAGTGACCTCAGCCACTTTTCATATGTCTTGCCCTCTAGACCCTTCCCCATCTTTGTAGCCCTCCTTTGGACACTATCTAATAGTTTTATGTCCTTATACTATGATGCCCAAAACTGCACACAGTACTCCAGATGAGGCGACACCAGTGCAGAGTAGAGCAGGACAAGTGCTCCCCTCCACTGGCTAGCTCTGCTGTGCTTCATGCAGCCCAGGATACACTTGGGCCACCTGGCTGCCGGGGCACACTGTTGACTCATGTTCAACCTGTCTTAGGACAAAACCCCCAGATCCCTTTCTGCGGGGCTGCTCTCCAGCCTCTCATCCCCCAGACTGTATGTATAGACAGGGTTGCTCCTTCCCAGGTGCAGAATCTGGCATTTGCTCTTGTTGAACTTCATGCAGTTGGTGATTGCCCTGCCCTCTAATTTGTTGAGATGTCTCTGTAAGGCTTCTCCACCCTCGCGGGAGTCAACAACTCCTCCCAATTTAGTATCATCTGCAAACTTACTTAGTATACAATAGAGTCCTGCATCCAGATCATTTATGAAAATATTGAAGAGAACTGGCCCCAAAATGGAACCCTGGGGAACCCCATTGGTGACACTGCTGAACAGCTAATGCTGTGACAGTGGAGGAAGTTCTTGTGCTGCTTCTTTATGCAATATTTTCCCATGTCACAATCTATAGAATGCAAAACCATAAGTGAGAGTCACTATGTTCATTGACAAGTGGAGGACAGACAGACCAGACTCTGCACCAGGTATTTCCCTGAATTTTGTTTTTTTCTTCCCATAGGCTTTGCAAAACCTGTCCCGCTTCGATTAGTGGATGGCTGGACCCACTGCTCTGGGAGAATCGAGGTGTTTTATGGCCAACGTTGGGGAACTGTGTGTGATGATGGCTGGGACTTGGTTGATGCAGAAGTTGTATGCAGGCAGCTGGGCTGTGGGAAGGCCTTGTCGGCTCCCCATGGGGCTTACTTTGGGCAAGGATCTGACCCCATCTGGCTTGATGATGTCAGCTGCACAGGTACAGAAGCTGCTCTCTCCAAATGCATAGCCGCTCCCTGGGGAAGCCATAACTGTGGGCATGGAGAAGATGCTGGCGTGGTTTGTGCAGGTACCCTTAACTCGCTGTAAGTCATGGAGAAAGCAATCTGTGGGTGACCCTGAGGCCCAGGTCCTTCAGCACAAATAGGTCTTCCAAAGAAAGTGACACAGAGTGCTTCAGAAGTGCTTCAGAAAAAGATGTGGCTAAATCTATAGACAATTGCAACCTGTTTTTCCTCATATTGATCTTTTTAATGGGTTGCTTCTGGGGGGCCAGTCTGCTACAGCAGATAGTGACACCCTCATTCTGAGGTGTTTTCTCATCTCAGCTACTCTTTAACCCAATAATTTTGCACTTCTGATTGTGTAACAGAGAAAAGCATGTGAACTATGAGGAGTATTGCTGCATAAGTCAGCTGTGGCCTGGCCATCCAGGGCTGACAGCTGTGGGTCTCAAGTTCTACCAGTCTTCTTTCTCCTGTTCCTCTTCCTTCACACATTCACAAAAATGCGTCTGTCATGGATAGTTGTAGGTATTCCAGTCCACTGCTCTTCCCAGCCAATCCAGAGCAGTTCCCATCAGCAGTTGCTTAGTCTGAGGAGGAGAGATTCATCTTTTAAACCTCAGAAATTAAAAATGCAGGTACTAAATCTAAAAATGTTGGTTGACCTCACATCTGTGAAGGAAATAGACACCTCTGGTGAATTTTGTGTCATCTCACAGTTGCCCCAAGACAGATGCTGCTGAGCATTTAAACATCTATAATAGGCCACATTAATTCTACCCCTCAAGCTTGCTGCTATTCAAATAATACTCAACACCCAATCAGATGTTGTTGCACAACTTCACCCAAGCAAGTCCCCCAACACCAAATACTTGATGCTAAGCATCACCAGAGCTTTACAACTTCAGCATCTGTTATCAGCAATCCTCAATTAACTCCTTGTGCCTTAGAGAAATTGCTGATCCTAACTGCTAGGAGTCCTTAACACAACCTAGACCATAAGGCACCCTGGTGCTCCTGGACCAGTGTTAGTTCACAGGTCTCTGTCCCTTCCAAGCTCAACTCACCAGCCCAGACTACACCCCCTAGTCTGGTTCACAGCAATAACAGGCTGCAGGCATAACTGTCATCTTCTGATGAAATAAGGGTTCAAACAGAGCTGACTGATTTTTAGTTGGGACTAGTCAACAAGAGAGGTCAACTGGAGACTACCGTTGTAGGGGGACAGAAACTGCGGCAAGGATCTGCTGGTCTGTTATGAACAAAGAGCAATGTCTGTCCATGCCACACAGCTGCAATCCAGGTATTAGCAGCACAGTGTCAGCTTGGACCAACATATGAAGGCAAGCCCAGAAAATTGATGTCTTCACTATTTCTCAATACAGGATTTGCTGAACTGCTTCCAGTCCAGCTGGTGAACGGTTCAAGTAACTGCTCTGGGAGAGTCGAGGTGTTTCATGAGCAGCAGTGGGGGACCGTCTGTGATGACAGCTGGGATTTGGCAGATGCTCAAGTGGTGTGTAGGCAGCTGGGCTGTGGGACAGCAATCTCAGCCTCCGGCTCTGCTCGATTTGGACAAGGAACTGGCCAAATTTGGCTGGACGATGTGAACTGTGCAGGAGCTGAAACTGCCCTCGCAGAGTGCCGGGCCAGGCCTTGGGGAGACCACAACTGTAATCATGGAGAAGATGCTGCTGTGGAGTGCTCAGGTAAGACTAACTCATGCCATGATGTGTGGGGTACAATGGAGGGAATGCATTTGTGGGAAGGGTGCTGGTGGCTCTGGAGTCCCCTTGGGACCAGGAGAGTGCATGCTGATTATGCAGCTGTGGGCTGAGATATAAAGGAGAATGATACATGGATGGTAAGGTTTTTTTTCCTTCTGCACTGACCCCATGGCTCAAGAAAATCCCTGGGGGATGTGAGCCATGGAGGAAACCTGGGACACTGTGTCACCCCCTGTGCCCAGGACAGTTATGGAGCCGTGCTGCAGGAAGCAGCTTGGAGCTCTCATGGGGACCAGAGTGCTAAGGACTTTGATGGTGAGTCCTGATGGCTGGGTTTGCAGGGGCTCACGAGCAGGCACTCTGCAGTCCCAAAGGCACGGTTTCCCCCTGCACTCTAATCCTGTCAACACACCCCAACCCTCATTTCAGTACTCTGTTGTTAGGGAATAAACTTGGTGCTTAGCTATGAACTCTCTGCAGATTAATGATTCATTGCAAAAGTACCATCCAAGGGTATGGAAACAAATTCTGAGCCTATCTGCTGCAACTTTACACCATGGAGTCAAGTACTGTTGGCTACCAGACCCCTGCGAGGATGTTTTGTTTTGGCCCCTCCACAGCAATCTGAGGCATACAGTGCTCCTGAACATTTTGCGATTGTGTTTTGGTCCAGGTATTGCAGAGACAGCTCCCATCCGGCTCGTGAAAGGTCCGAGTAGTTGTGCTGGTAGAGTTGAGGTGTTTCATGACCAACAGTGGGGAACCGTTTGTGATGATGGCTGGGATACAGCTGAAGCCAGCGTTGTGTGCAGGCAGCTGGGCTGTGGGGCAGCACTGTCAGCCCCTGGATCCGCTCATTTTGGAAAAGGGTCTGGCCCCATCTGGCTGGATGATGTGAATTGTACAGGAACTGAGGCTGCCCTCTCTGAGTGTGGGGCCCGGTCTTGGGGATCCCATAATTGTGGACATGGAGAAGATGCTGGTGTGGTGTGCTCAGGTAACTCCTTTCTATATCTTTGCATGACAGAGAAGGTCTTCTGTTTCCAAAAAGGAGTATTCATGTACCAACCCAGTTGCAGGCTCTGTCTTGATGATGTGTCCTTAATTCCTGAATGTGTTGTGAGCTCTCTGTCATAATAGTGGAGACCTGTCACAAATTCCTCTTTTTTTGACATGTGTGTAGGCGTGCTTGTACACAGAAGCTGTGTGCTTTCCTTGGCTTGGTTATAGAATAGAATAGAATAGAATAGAATAGAATAGAATAGAATAGAATGTTTCAATTGGAAGGAACCTATGAAGATCATCTAGTCCAACTGCCACTTCAGGGCTAACCAGAAGTTAGAGCGTGTTATTGAGGGCATTGTCCAAATGCTTCTTGAGCACTGCCAGGCTTGGGGCACCAACCACCTCTCCAGAAAGCCTGTTCCAGTGCTTGACCACCCTCACAGTGAAGAAATTTTTCCTAATGTTCAGTCTGAACCTCCCTTGACACAGCTTTGTACTGTTCCTGCGTGTCCTGTTGTGGCGGTTTTACCCAAGCTGAGCAGCGGAACTCCACCACAACCGCCCTCTCACCACATTGGTGACCATAGAGAAGAGGCCAGCACCACCCTCTGTGCTTTCCCTCCTCAGGAAGTTGTAAAGACCAAGGAGGTCACCTTTGTTGAACTTCATGCCATTGCTAATCACCCAGTGCTCCAATCTAGATCCTTCTGCAAGGCCTCTTGTCCCTCCAGGGAGTCAACAGCACCTCCCAGTTTAGTGTCACTGGCAAAGCTGCTGAGGATGTACTCCACTCCTGCTTCCAGATCATTGATAAAATGTTGAACAGGACTGGACCTAGAATTGAGCCCTGGGGAACACTGCTAGTGACCGTCTGCCAGACAGATGTAGCCCCATTCACTACAAGCCTTTGAGCTGAACCATCGAGCCAGTTCATCACCCAGTGTAGTGTGAACCAGTTTCTCTCACAGTTGGACAATTAGTCCAGAAGGATGCTGTGAGGGACAGTATCATAGGCCTTACTAAAATCCAGAAAGAGTACATCCACTGCCTTCCCATCATCCACCAAGCGGGTGCCCGTATCATAGAAGGAGATCAAATCACTAAGGCAGGACTTTCCCTTGATGAACCCATGTTGACTCTGCCTGATAACAGCTTTGTTCTTCAAATGCCTCTCAGTATCCCCCAGGACAGTCTTCTCCATAACTTTTCCAGGGGCTGAGGTTAGACTAGCAGATGTGTAGTTTCCTGGTTCTTCTCTCATGCCTTTTTTGGGGACGGGTATTACATTGCCTAGCTTCCAGTCAACAAGGACCTACCCACTCTGCCAAGACATTTGGTAAATTATTCTAACTTATACTATGTTATATCTAACTTACATTCTGCAGAATGTGGTACACAGACTATTGTCCACTTAGTTTTGAACTGGGGAAGATATCCCAACATCAGGCAACTGGAATGCATCATGGATGTGACTAGATCCTCACTGGGATTATGTATTTTGTCTTACTTTTAATCAGGCTAATGGCAACTCAGTAATGAATATCCCTACCCTTGCTGTTTTCTTCAGGTATACCAAGAGTAGCTCCACTCCGATTAATGAATGGGCCAAATCGTTGCAGTGGGAGAGTTGAAGTTTTTTATGGCCAGCAGTGGGGAACCGTGTGCAGTGACAGCTGGGATATAAGTGATGCTGAAGTTGTTTGCCAGCAGCTGGGCTGTGGGAGAGCACTATCCACTCCAGCCTCTGCTTATTTTGGAGGAGGGTCTGGCCCTATCTGGCTGGATGAAGTAAATTGCACAGGAACTGAAACTGCCCTTTCCAAATGTGAGAGCAGTCTATGGGGAGCCCATAACTGTAATCATGGAGAAGATGCTGGTGTTGTGTGCTTGGGTAAGTAAGTCTCATCTATGTCACCTTCTGATTGATGCTCATGGTATGTGGCGGGATGCTTGAAATGTCATAGGGTGCTTCAGACAGGGAGGTGTGTAAAACCACTTGTGTTCCCCTTTCCTTCCCATTCAAAATCTAATCATAACACTATGGTGCTGCAGTCCACCCTGCCACTTGCTGTGCTGAAGGATTTAAATCTGGGATTCTTTCCCATGTGAGCTACTGGTAAACCTGATATCATTGCAAGACTGGTGCGATTCACCCTGTTACAGAGAATGGCACACAGTCACTTGGGCTCTTCTGTTGTTGCCAGTGACAACCCCAATGAACATATCACACTTGAAAAATCAAGATACGCTCTCCATTTTCTCTTCTTTCTCTTCAAGACAAGAACATTAAAAAATCCTGCAGAAATCTAGTTAGTCTACCTCCCCTTCTCCTTTCCTTGTTAGAACCATCTTCAGGAGACCTGTAATCACCAATGTTTTTCCAATGCCTTCTCTGAAACCTCTACAGTTGAGACAATTTCCTCGAAATTGCTGCACTGCATTTCATTGCCACTAGAAGGAAACCCTGACAAGACTACCATTACCTGGAATTTATTATACAGTCTATTCTCTCTTTGTAGTGTGCATTGCTATTTATTCTTTGCATCTACCTTTTGTTAAGACTGTTACGTACTTTCTCAATTTTCTCAGCCTCTTCATCTCTCCCTCTCGAGACAAATTTTAAAGCTTTTTCTCATTCCCTTCATTCTTCTCTGGCTTCTCCTTAGCCGTTGGGCTTATTTCTTCTAATCTAGTTACAAGCTGAGGCTTTGACAATGCTGAGTAGCTCTGAAGGCTTGGTTTGGATATTTTGTAGTCAGCACTCCCTTTTATACCTGTCCATGTCTTTCTTAGAACAGCATGACACTTTACAGTGTCACTCTCAATCCTTTTTTATCCCTTTGTGAAGAACTGTCATTTAATTCATTCCTCTTCATCCTACATACAATCATTTTACCTCCCAAAAGTGGTACACTTTTGAATTGCCCTTACTGGAGATAACCTGTTTCTCTCTGGTTACTTGCCCACATCTTGAAAATGCCCTGTGGATTCCCTGACTAAACACAGATGCCTATGTCTGAATTAAATGTATTGTTGTCCCCTTGCAGCCAGTGAAGACTAAGACAGTGCAGTTCATGGCAGGATTTGGCCCCATCTGCATTTGGGATGCAGACACCTAAAACAAATTAAACAAACTGCAACCCAACAATGCTTATTTTCTATGACTATAAAGCAAAATGAGGGTCCTCAGTGGGGTTGTAAAAGTGGGGTTCAGTTGCCAAAACATACCTGTCTTGTGTCATCTGAGATGTCCCACAACTTCCCACCCAGTCTCTAATTGCAGATCCAAAAGGATGCCAATTTCTCTTGATCCTGTATAAAGTCTGCCAGCCCCATTGGGATGTTTGGTGTTCTCCGGGCATCTCAGTTGCCAGGTACCAGTTGGCACTAGGTACCAACGCTCAGGAAAGTAAATCAGCTCCTGGAAGCTTAAGTCTAGCCAAGGTGAATCATACCCCAATTTTCTCACTATGTTCTCTAAAGAGCTCACTCTGGATAATATCCTTTCCCTTTGGCAGTGGAGTTACTTGCATCTGCTGCCTCGGCACAGGCATCTTTCTAGTTAAAGACAGGGAGAAAAAGGCTTCAAGCACCTCAGATTTTGGGGTAAGAACAATCAATACTTCTCCTTTCCTTTGTTTCAGGCATCATCTTTCCTTGGCCTTTGGGGCAAGAGCAGGGAAAGCTATCGCACTGAACTTCCTTCTTTTCTCCATGGTGCTTGTCCCTTGATGTCATACTAAGCCAATGAGTGCACACAATGTTTGCTAATGTGGCTAGCAGGAAGTAACTTACCTAGTTTTACCTTTGTGGCTCAGGTGTTCCAGAACCAACCCCCATCCGGCTGGTGAATGGTTCGAATTTCTGCTCTGGGAGAGTTGAGGTGTTTCATGAGCAGCACTGGGGGACTGTCTGCGACGACAGCTGGGATTTGGCAGATGCAGATGCTGTCTGCAGGCAGCTGGGCTGTGGGGCAGCGATCTCAGCCCCCGGTTCTGCTCGATTTGGACAAGGAACTGGCCAGATATGGTTGGATGATGTGAACTGTGCAGGAGCTGAAACTGCCCTCTCTGATTGCCGGGCACGGTCTTGGGGAGACCACAACTGTTACCACAGAGAAGATGCTGGTGTGGTCTGCTCAGGTACTGTTAATTCATGCCATGTAACATAGGGTGCAATGGGAGCTGTTTCAGTGAGAGGTGCCTGTGGCCCAAGGGGACATGTTTATCATAAGGTTGCTCTTGGATACAATACAAGAGGATTGAATCTAGTGCTATTTTAGATTACTTAAGGGACTCAGGACACATGCACAGGGCTGGGGGATATGACAGAGGACTTACAGAAGCCCAATGCTGCTCTGGAGCAGCAACTGTAAGTCAGATGACATTGATTGGCTCCCAAAATGGATATGTGTTTTTTGGTTGCTGAAATCACACCTGCAGTATGGGCCAAGTGGGGAGAGGGTAGGCCCATATGCTGCAGAGTATTGTCAGGTGGTGATGTGCAGCTGCATTGCATTGAGTAATGAGGTAAAGGGCACTCTCTGAATCATGACTGCACAGCATCGTGACAGAGATCCGTAGCACAGTCACTGGGGAACATTCCTGGGAAAATGATGTGGGAGGAAAAACAGATGACACAGACTGTCTTGGCCATCCTAGACCTCTGCAGAAAAGGGAAGAGTTGTGTGACCAGTGATAACACTGGCAGGGTTTGCTGCTTTTCCTGGGTCCCAAAGCCAAGAGTTCAGGTCCTAGTGCTCTCTCCAGTGGCTATCTGCTGCAGGTACAAATGGGCTCTGAAGCACTATCAAATCACTCAAGTAGCAAATCTCAGTGATGCTCTGGTGATCCATACCCTTGTCACAACTTTTTTTTTTTTTTTTNTTTTTTTTTTTTTTTTTTTTTTTTGCACAAGACCCCTGTGAGGAGAGATGTTTTTCCTACAGAGCTCCACAGAGCTCTGAGGCATACAGTGCCCCCTGACTACTTCTGTGATTGCTCTGTGTTTTGGTCCAGGTGTTGCGGAAGCAGCTCCCATCCGGCTCATAAATGGCCCAAGTCTCTGCACTGGTAGAGTTGAGGTGTTTCACGACCAACAGTGGGGAACCGTGTGTGATGATGGCTGGGATACAGCTGAAGCCAGCGTTGTGTGCAGGCAGCTGGGCTGTGGGGCAGCACTGTCAGCCCCTGGATCCGCTCATTTTGGAAAAGGGTCTGGCCCCATCTGGCTGGATGATGTGAATTGTATAGGAACCGAGGCTGCCCTCTCTGAATGCCGGTCCCAGCCTTGGGGATCGCATAACTGCAAACATGAAGAAGATGCTGGTGTGGTGTGCTCAGGTAACCCTTGTCTCAGTCTCAATGGTGTTGGGAAATATGGAAAAAAGATTTTCACCCTCAGTAAAAGGAATTCTCTGATCTCAGGCTGCTCCTAATGTCTGCTGTTAATCACCGTAGTGTATAAACCCATTCCTGTGTAATGTATACAATGCTTATGGCCCTAGCTATGGTCAACAGTCACCACTGGAAGCTGATCCAGAATTATTGAGTTACCATCAGCAAGCCTCAACCTGATAGCTGTATCAAGCTGTATATCTCATACCTCAGCTTCTGAAGGCTCCAAGACTTTCATCACGGCTGGACAGGTCCCAGAAACATCCCATTCATGCTTAAGGTACAGGCTTGTAGTCACATATGAACAGACTCATCTCTGAGACTGATAGTTCTACAGAAAGATCACATGCAAAACTAATCAATGTTTACATCAAGTCTTAGTCTCAAGTCCAGTATGGCTGATTGGGAAGTCTGTTTCATTCTGTCATGAGAAATAATAAAATGTCACATTTCAAGATTTATAGAGAGTTTTGGAAAACAGAAGCCACGGAATGTGTCTTTACAGCACTTGTTTCAGTTTTCTTTTCAGTGTCTCTTGCAATCTGCAAGCAATCTCTTGCTTTGTTAGAGCAGCTGGGAGGTTTGTTGGATCATATGACAATTCAGACTGCAGGAGGTCTCTATACCAGCCTCATGATCAAAGCAATGTCAGCTGTGAGGTCAGACCAGCAGGCCTTTATCCAGGTTTGAAAACCTCAGGATAATCAGCTCTCAGGGTAATCCTAAGGAATTACAAAGTTTTCTTAAAGATCCGGCATCCTATTTTCTCATCTTTTAGTCTTTCTTCTCTACTTTTTGGAGATGTCAGAGTAAGAAGCTATCAAAGCTCTCCAGTTGTCCCTCCTTCCTTCCATGAGAAACTTTGGGAAACTTCAGGAGAACTCAAAGCTCTTTCAAGAGGACCCTTCCCCCCTGACCTGAACATAACAAAGTACACATCTGTAGCTGACCTGGTTGTGCATCTCCCCCTCCAATGCCAGCAGAAAGAAACAGGCTCCATGAGGGACTAGTTCACTTGAACCTCCTTGGATGATGAGAGTTGTGGGTGTACAGTCCCACATCTCTGCTTGTGGGGAAAAATCCCTTGCTGCTTTATATATCTTAGGGTATAGGGTATCTCCCAGAGGTGCTCACTGCTTCCATCAGGAGCAGAGCCATGGCAGCATTGCACAGAGGAACAGTTCACCCGGCTCTCCTCAAATGCTTTCCTCCAAGAACTTACACAAGGCAGATGAAATTACTCCTCCTTCAGCTTCATTGTCATGATGTATTGAGATGCTGTTGCCTGATACTGGGTTCTCAGCTATGAACAGAACACACACTTTGTAAACCGAAGTCCTTATTTTAACCTCTCCTTTTGACTAGTTCTGTGGCACATAGCTTCAGTGCAGAAAAGAGCAAGCTGGCACTCCCTAAGACCACTTATTGTCCGGTTCAGCTGGCCTCACCAGGCATAAGAGTTTGCAAGAAACAGTAAGTGTATATTAATATACACTACTGTAATCTTCTTTCTCTTAGCAAATTATCTGGAACACCTATGGTGAATATTGTAGAAGCTGGAGTAAAATGTAAGGCCAAAAGAAGGTTTCAGGAACATGGTCATTGGCCTGTCTGTTCACTGATGGACATTTTGAAGCCTCAGATATGTGACCCTGTTTATTTAGGAATGCATCATGTTCCTGAACATAGGTATCTAATGTTATATAAGATGCCTAACAGAATGCAGAAATCTGCATAGAGCTGGCTGATATGAGCCCAGGAGCTATGTGATGCTTCCACCCTTCTGACATGAGAGCTGAAGAATGGCAAAGATGTCCCAAGGCATCTCAAATGGGAAAAGACACCTAACTGGAGTCTTCTGAGTTCTTCCCTTTTTATGGGTTTCATCTGTAACATCTGTAGAGAACATTAGATTTTTATTTCAGAGTTCAGCACAGCAGATTGTTCTTTATATGGAGCAGGTATGGTGTCCTGTGCCACAAAGTGATTCAAAAAGTCTGAAACATGCCTGCTCAGAAGGGATGAATTAGCATGTCTTACTGGCTGGCAGACAGAAATACCACTGTCAGTCCTTACCAAGACATTTCAGCAAGTCTGCAGGCAGTGCAAAGCCACGTGGAGAGTATGGGGGTAACCCTGGGAGGAGCACTGTGCACCCAGAAGGTCTTCTTTATCCATGGGACAGCTTGGCTGGCACTAGGACACTACAACATGTGTACTGTCAGTAGGGCTTAGGTGCAGGGTATTTATGTGTGCATTTATCCTTTTGGGTTGCTTTATGTGCAGGTGTTGCAGAAGCAGCTCCACTCCGGCTGGTGAATGGCCCCACTCGTTGTGCTGGGAGAGTTGAGGTGCTTCATAGCCAGCAGTGGGGAACAGTGTGTGATGACAGCTGGGACCTGAGTGATGCTGCAGTGGTGTGCCAACAGCTGGGCTGTGGGACAGCCAAGTCAGCCCCAGGATCAGCGTATTTTGGGCAAGGTTTTGGCCGTATCTGGCTGGATGATGTGAAATGCTCCAGCAGAGAATCAGCCCTCTCCAACTGTGCGGCAAGGCCTTGGGGAGTCCATAACTGCAACCATGGAGAAGATGCAGGCGTTGTTTGCTCAGGTAACCTTCATCCATGTCCCATCCTACTAGGCATTAGTAGTTATTAAGCCTCTAAGGTGGGGCTGGTGGCTCTTCATCCTTTCACAGTCTCAGACAAGTATCACTTGTCTCACTTTCACAGTCTCTTTCTGTGTCTCAGACAAGTAACATGGGGTGATGATGGAAGTCTGAAGTTGGAGCTTGGTATTTTGAGGGATGATTGCCATCTCTCCTCGTGGTAGCTCATTTTTCCTATTTGCATTTTTTAAATATCACTAGAATATTATATGTATACTGCTAACATTCAGTGGCCTTGCAGGATAAAGCAAGCTACTTTTACAGGTCTGGATTGCATACCTTTTTTTCCAGGTGGGATCTAAACCTCACAGATGTCCCAGAGTGGAGAAGAGAGACTATATTGCCAGCCAACATGTGTATGACATTCATTCAACCCAAACAAAAGTGATCTTTGAAGGCCAAAGAGTATGCAGTATAGAAGCAAATCACTGACACTCAGATCTATCACAATGAAATGCAAGCACCAAACAGATGTGCCCAAATCAGGGGCATGTTTGCCCTGGAAACCTTTTCAGCTAATGAAGAGAGAGAGACATTCACACGGGGCAAGTCAGCCCAGCTGTCATCTGAATCACTTCAGGAGCCTCTCTCACTCCCCTGGCTGTAGAAGGAGCTTTGGGTGATGTTGTGTCTGATTCGGGTACCTCTCTGGATGCCTGCAGTTAGTTGGAGTGGACATGGTCCCACTGACCACAATTCCTACCACAAGATAAGTTTCCAGGCATATTCTCTCAGGGGTGGAGGGATTATCTGGAGAACACAAATGAGCACTTGAAGTCAACTTGTCCCTGCAACACCTCACGTCAGCATGCCCTCTGTGCCCAAGAGGTCATAGAGTTCCCACGCCAATATCATCCTCTCCTGCTGATATTGCCTCCAACCCATAAAAGCTTTCTTGTGCTGATTGTAGAGATACATTATATAAACATCTGGCTTTTGCTGTATTGGCTTGAGGTTCCCTCGGGTAGCCAGCACCCTCCCCCAGAAGACATTTAGCTACTATCAAGAAACCTTCATGCAGCCTTCCCTCTGATAAGTAAAACGGATTGAACCTTGTAGCCCCTCTGCGACATTCCCTTCAAGCCTTGAACCATTTCTGTGCTGCTTCTCATCTTCCACCTAAAAAAAATATATGTAAATGTGATTTGAATCTCCTGTTCCTCTGAGTCTGTCTCATGCTCTGTGTCATGGTGAGATCACCGTTAGCTTCACCTCAGCTCTTCTCAGATCCACAGTGAACTAGGCACCTCCCAAAAGCAGATGACCCAAGCTGCTTTAGACCTGTTTGGGGATGGGGTGAAGTGTTTCATGAGGAGGAGGGGGAAGAGGAGACAGTGTTGTGATTTAGCCTGGCAGGTAGCTCAACATCACACAGCCATTTGCTCACACCCCCACAGTGGGATAAGGGAGAGAATCAAAAAAGGTAAAAGTGCAAGAACTCATAGGTTGATGTAAGGACAGTTTAAGAAAGAAGGGAGGGAGAGAGGCAGGGAGGGACGGAGGGACGGAGGAAGGAAGAGACAAACAAAAGAAAGTAATAATAAAGAAGTGACACACAACACAATCGTTCACCACCAGCTGACCAATGTCCAGCCAGTCCCCCTGGCCAACTCCGCCAGTTTTATTGTTCATCATGATGTCACATGGTATGGAATATCCCTTTCATCAGTTGGGGTCAGCTGTCCCAGTTCTGTCCCCTCCCAGCTCCTTACGCACAGTCATGGTTTTGGCTGGGACAGAGTTAATTTTCTTCGCAGAGGCTCACACAATGCTGTGTTTTGGATTTTTGATGAAAATAGTGGTGATGGTTTAGTTGTTGCAGAGCAGTGTTTACACAGAGCCAAGGACTTTTTTGCTTCTTGTGCTGCCCTGCCAGCGAGGAGGCTGGGGATGCACAAGAAGCTGGGAGGGGACACAGCCAGGGCAGGTGACCCAGACTGACCAAAGAGATATTCCGTACCACATGATGTCATGCTCAGCAATAAAAGCTGGGGTAAAGAAGGAGGAAGAGGGGGACGTTCGGAGCGATGACATTTGTCTTCCCTAGAAACCGCTATGCGTGATGAGCCCTGCTTTCCTGGAAGTGGCTGAACACCTGCCTGCCCACGGGAAGTCGTGAATGAATTCCTTGTTCTGCTTTGCTTGTGCATACAGCTTTTGCTTTACCTATTAAACTGTCTTTATCTCAACCCATGAGTTCTCACACTTTTACCTTTCTGATTCTCTCCCCATCCCACCTGGGGAGAGTGAGCGAGCAGCTGTGTGGCACTCAGCCGCCTGCCAGGGCTAAACCACAACATGCACCCACAGCCTCCTTGCTGGCAGGGCAGCATGAGAAGCCAAAAAGTCCTTGACTCTGTGCAAGCACTACTTGGCAACAACTGAAACATTGCTGTGTAATCAGCATTATCCTTATCCTAAATCCAAAACACAGCACCATACCAGCTACTATGAAGAAAATTAACTCTATCTCAACTGAAACCAGAACAGGCAGTCATCTCTCCTGCCCATAAAAACAGCTTGAGTTGGCTGACCAACTTGAAGACACCCAGTATCAATACTGAGATGAAGACCTTACCTCTTTGCTTTGCTGGGATAAAGAATTCATGTTGTGCTGATGGGCACAAAGCATATTGTTTTTGGAAAGCAACAAATCACACACACACATACCAAAAAAAAAAAAAAAAGAGAGAGAAAGAAAATCTGTGTTAGAGCCTAAGTCTTGACTGGACATACCCAAAACGGGAAATTGTTCACCTGTGAAGTGCCAACTTTGGCCTGTAGGAAGTGTGACAGAGGAAAAGGGGTGACTTCTTCCCTGGGGGGTCAGTTCCCTTGGTCCTCTCTAAGGAGGGACAGACAAACATACGAAACTAAAGTTGTGTTGTGCAATGTCCAACACCCTTTCCAAGGCTTTTATGGATGCCTTTGTTGCCAGTCTGAATCTTAGTGGAAGCAACTGTTTCTCAGCAGAGATCTTACAGATACTTCCATAAACTTGGTATAAATATCAGACATCGTGTCAGACAAACAGCTTCCTGCCAGATATATGCTCAGGCAGCAGAGGTCCATAAGCAATTTATGAGACAGAATATCAGTTTTAGTGGAAGTTTATTGACACTTTGTAAAGTTTGCTTTTCAGGGAGAATCATGCGCTGAACTCTGTTTTCCGTCAGTGTAATTATAATCAAACTTGCAGATCTTTCAAATGATGAGAGAATAGTTTTGCCAAACCCTGAATCCTGTTAAGGTATGCTGATGGTTCTGTAACATCCCTGCCATTCTCCTTCTCAGATGAATCTTGCTGGTCCACTTCCTGTGGCAAGGTAAGCACGGTCCAATGGGGCCAGTGTGGCACTCACGATGTCTCCACCTCCTCCAGATTCTTGTTAACTGCAGAGACAGGTAACCGGATAAAGTGAAATCTGCTCTCAGGAACTATTCTGCACCAGAACTGCTAGTCAAAAGTGGCATAGATTCTCTGCTCTAGAAGAAAGTCTGCAGTTTAGGTTATACCTATATATTTGGGGCTATTAGCAAAGAAAACTCTGGACACCAGAGTCTTGGACAGGCTCCTGTGGAAGCCAGGATATAGCTGCATGAAGACCAGACTCTCACCCTCATGCACAGTGCACTGCTTGATCCAGAGGACTGCAGTACGTGGTCCCGACAGCACAATTCTATGTAGGTTCCAGGTGAAAGCCTGTGGGTCTGCCAAGACCCTACAGTCCTTCTCCTCCATAATGAAACCAGCCAAAGACCCCCAGGGGTTGCTTCCTTCACCCATGCAGGGCCTGTCCAAGCTTCTCTCCCAAGAAACAGGGCATGAGAAGTGAGGAGTTAAGCTCACAGAGGTTTCACAGAGTTCAACTAGGACATTTTCTGAGTACAGATGATATAGAGAGGGGTGTTTCTCCCCAGATACGGTTCCAGCTGTCCTTCTCCTGCCTTCCACAGATGCTTGTCATTACCTCCTATCCCAGAAACTGTTCTACCTCCCCTTTTGCTACCCTTTAGGACCCTTGCTCTATAGAAAACTCCCTTGTAAGCATCTCTCCAGCAGGACCCATCCCATAATCAGTTACTGATGTGTTTGTCTGTGCTCTACTGATGCCAGCTGGCCCACCACATCCATCCTAACCAGATGTTCCATGTTCCTCATAGCTCCCTGCTCTACTAATTTCTCTGCCTCCAACAGCATCTTCCTGAGAAGGAGAGCCTTCCTGCCTTGTGATTTCCCTTTTGTCCCCTGCAGTCCAGCCTATTGGCTCTGCCAGAACTGTTTGACCCTGTCCCCACATCAGTTCAGATGCCACAGTGATGGGTAGCTACCTGCACAGACAACATCAGCGTCCTCTCCGTGATAGCAATTGTGTTCACCCCATGGCCTGGCCTTACAGTCAAAGATGCTTTCTTCCGTCCCCGTGCAATTCACATCATCCAGCCAGATGACATCCGGCCCTCGGCCATAACGGGCACCTCCCAGGGCTGACAGTGGTGACCCGCAGCCCACCTGCTTGCACACCACCTTGGCATCCTGCATGTCCCAGTGGTCATCACACACGCTGCCCCACTGATGCTCATGGAGTACCTCAACTCGTCCAGCACACTTGTTTGGGCCATCCACTAGACGGATTGGTCCCATCTCAGGAACATCCACCTCTGCACAAATGCCAAGAAAAGAAATGTTAAGGGAGCATCCTATGTGCCCCACCACCTATGGAAGGCATGCCTGGTCAGCAGAGATTCAGGTACCCTGAGCACAATAAAGATATGCCAAGGGCTTCCTTTGAACAGCACCTGGGCTTTTGTGGGGTGAGAAGGAAGACAGAAAACCCAGAAAGAGGCTGTGGGAAAAGGGCAGGAGGAAGTTTTCCTGGTCACAGATGGCTTCAGGCTCTACTGGGTGTCTGGCTCGAGGAGTCTGTTGATCCTAACCATCTTGCAGGACACAGGTGGGACAAGGGGCCACAGTGTTCTCAGGTAGGAGAGGATTTAATGATGCCCCTGGCTGAGCTACAACCACGTGTCATCACTGGGCGAGCACTGCACTGCATCACAGGGCTGGCACTCAGTGATGGGATGTGTTCATCAGCTGTGTCCCTCTGTTGCTACGAGTAGACATACACAGAGCTCCACTGCCCCTTCCACAGAGGCTCGGGATGAGCCCTGATTCAGGCCTATGTATGGCAGGATCTGCCCATCCTACTGCACAGCATATGCAGGGTCAAAGGCGGTTACCTGAGCACTCCACGCTGGCATCTTCCACGTGGTTGCAAATGTTTTCTCCCCATGGCTTCGTTTCACATTCAGTGAGAGACCCTTCTGTCCCTGTGCAGTTCACGTCACTCAGCCAGATCTGGCCCTTCCCTTCTCCATATTTTGACTCCTTGGGGGCTGATAGTGCTGTTCCACAGCCCAGTTGCTTGCACACAACCTTTGCCTCCCTTAAATCCCAGCCGTCATCACACACGGTCCCCCAGACATCCTTGTGAAGCACCTCAACTCTCCCAGAGCAGCGGTTTGGGCCTCCCACCAAGCGGACTGAAGTGGAGATGGTAATGCCCGAGTCTGCAGACACATCCAAAGAGAGCATGCTCAGGAAAGCAGAAGGTTGTGCATTCATGCATTTCTGGCCCCCCTGCATAACCTCTCCCTCCCACAGTCATGGACACTTAAGATCAAGCCTGAGCTGGAAAAAAATGACCACGGAGCACCCCAGCGAGCAGAGAGGAGAAAAACCTAACAGACTGAAGTCCTCTTTTATGGTGTAAGGACCCCAAGTCACCAGCAGCACCAACTCAGTAGGGGAGTGCTTTGTATTAAGTCCTTGTTCCTGTCCAAGATTGTACCCACACTCATTGGGAGGACACCTCAACACATAGCTGGCAAAAGGGGGAGAATGCAAAGATTACCTGAACAAATTGCACTGGCATCTTCCCCATGGTAACAGTTGTGTTCCCCCCATGGTCTTGCCTGGCATTCAGAGAGAGCAGCTTCTACCCCTGTGCAGTTCACATCATCCAGCCAGATGGTTCCAATTCCTCGTCCAAATTTGGCTCCAATGGGGGCCAGCACTGCATCCCCACAATGCAGTTGCTTGCACACAACTTGGGCATCATTGATATCCCAGTCATCATGGCACACACTGCCCCACTGCTCTTCATGAAGCACCTCAACTCTCCCAGCACATCGGTCTGGACCTCCCACTAATCGGACTGGCCCTGGCTCAGGTATTTCTGTTCCTAAAAGCAAACAAACAAACAAATAAACAAAACAAACAGGGAGACGTTTTGGAGAAGTGTCTGTGCCCTTGATCACATGTAGAAAGCAGAATCTCTCATGATGCACCAAAACTCTCTGCTCATCCCTAACACTTGTCAAAGGCTCCCTTCCTACCTTCTGGCTTAAGAAGAAAGGTCAACGAAAACATAAAAAGAGCATGGAGGTTGTCAGGAGAGGGAGGCGACTGTCTGTGTCCACTCCCAGCTCTGTTGGACTTGTGATACAACTTCTCTGGGTCAAGGTGGATAGAAAGCTGGAGCTCAATGTCACTCTGCATTCCTAACTTCCTGACTGGATGGCTTAGGAATTGCACCATAGCTTACTTGAGGCAGAAGGGACAATGTGTCATAAAGTAGAAGATATGTGGAGGTTACCTGAGCACTCCACGCTGGCATCTTCCACATGGTTGCAGACATTCTCTCCCCATGGCTTCGCCTTGCATTCAGTGAGGGACCCTTCTGTCCCTTTGCAGCCCAAGTCACTCAGCCAGATCTGGCCCTTTCCTTCTCCGTATTTTGACTCCTTGGGGGCTGATAGTGCTGTTCCACAGCCCAGCTGCCTGCACACCACCCTGGCCTCCCGTAAATCCCAGCCGTCATCACACACAGTCCCCCAGACATCTTTGTGAAGCACCTCGACTCTCCCAGAGCAGCTGTTTGGGCCATCCACCAGGCGGATCTCATGTTTGGTTGTGTCTACATCTTCTGGAGAGAACAGACACCACAGCGTGAAGGCGGGGAATGAGAAAGAGGGCTTTTCCTCCCCAGAGAGGCTGTCTTTATTGCCAAACCAGGAGGAACAAAAGCCTGGTGTATCCTAGCATCCAAAATCTCTGGTGGCTGGGAACCTGGTTTTGAGTTGGGAATGGCCAAATGCTGCAGATGTTTATGTGACCACAAGTCTGTTTTGAGAAACAAATTGCAGGGTTCATTTTCAGCTGTAATGGGAGAGGTGTAGCCACCCCAAAACTACCCCAGCATTTCTGTTCTGAGTTTGCCCATGGATAAGGCCAGTGTCTCCCAACAGATGCTGCTACTTGGCACTGGGCTGGTGGCAGGGAAGAGAGGATTGAGAATTTTTTACCCTTTCTCCAAGGGAAGGGTTGAGTTTGCTCAACCAGGGGCAGTGATTGCTGGTACACAGCTGACATGGTGCTATCACAGACCTAAATACAGTCAGCTCTCAGGACTGGAAAGGATTGTCTCAATTGCTCAGTCCTGGTCCTATTATTAAACCCAAGAGGTCACACGATCCCTCTCAAAACCTGGCCCCAGTTACCAGTCCTCTAATCACAATGTCTGCCACCCCAATATCAAGAATCTCTGGACACCGTCACTCCTTCGCATGGATCTGAGGGACTCCAGCGGGAATAACTCAGTGATTGAAAAGTACCGTGGTCTGAACCCTGAAACACCATCATATTGGCTCATATTGGTCAAAGGGACACCAGGCATTTGTGTGACTGAGATCAGATTCCAGAACTGAGGATATTTTGATTTCTGGTTTAACTCTGCTCAAATAATCAGCTGTTTTATCAATGTTTTGGATCTTTACTGTTCCTTTCACTCAGAGATCTCCAACATGTACCAATTGCACCTCACAGATTGTACAGGAAGTATAGTCAGGTCTTCTCCATCAGCTGATCAGAAGAATGTGGCTTGCAGAGAGAAAAATATTGGCCACAGAAACAGGATTCGGACCAATGTTTCTTGACCCCGAGCAGCACACTTAAATCTCCAGATTAGACATGGCATCATTCTGTGTGACATTTTATGATAGAAGTGCATGCTTACTCATGCTCCACTCTCTACTAAAAATACTGACCTGCAAGCAGGACTCCTGTGAGGGAAGCTGAAACAGAAGAAATAAAGGATGTTAGTCTGAATCTCATCAGCTCTGCAAAATGCAGAGATTCAGGACAACACAATACCTGGCAAGAGATGAGACACTGTGAGCTCTGCTAGAGCTCATCCTCATTCTCAGCCTCCCAAACCCTACTGTCAATGGATTTGCCTGCATGTGACTTTTATGATAAAGAGATCAGATAAGGAGAGAAAAAGTGAAAAAGAAAGAAAGAAAGGAAGAAAGGAAGAAAGAAAGGAAGAAAGAAAGAAAGGAAGAAAGGAAGAAAGAAAGAAAGAAAGGAAGGAAGGAAGGAAGGAAGGAAAGGAAGGAAGGAAAGGAAGGAAGGAAGGAAGGAAGAAAGAAAGAAAGAAAGAAAGAAAGAAAGAAAGAAAGAAAGAAAGAAAGAAAGAAAGAAAGAAAGAAAGAAAGAAAGAAAGAAAGAAAGAAAGAAAGAAAGAAAGAAAAGAAAGAAAGAAAGAAAAGAAAGAAAGAAAAAGAAAAAGAAAAAGAAAAAGAAAAAGAAAAAGAAAAAAAGAAAAAAAAAAGAAATTGTCTACTGGAGAAAAAGAATTGGTTTGGGCAGGTAATGTGAAAATAGCATAACAGAGCAGCTGGGACTCCTCTCGTCCATACTCAGTGATCTGAAAGTCCTTGTCCAGACTGATTAAGTTATCCATCTTGCAATAGTCAGCAGAAAGATCTGAGTTGTGGTTGATGCACACCTGTCCCATCCTAGGACCAGTGTCCAGAGCAGAGGATTGAATTGCAGCTCAGTGTGCTTATATCTCCCTAGAGACTCTGGATGTGAGACCCAACTCTTAGCAACATCCGGGCAAGAGGTACATATCTTGATGAAACTGCTGAAAACGCGATGAGTTGCAAGCACTATAGCATTTTTTTCCCTTTCTGTCAGGGCCAGACCATGAAGAATCATTGCCGTTTCTGAACTTCAGGTAGACACTGGACAGAACTAACTCTGGGACAACAGCAGACATTGATGGCAGGAATGAAATGCAATGGGAATGGTTATGGGTTGTGCAAAAAAGCATCTTCAAGGTGGGGATCTCTGCAAAGCGCCTATTGCTGTCCAGAGGCTTCCTCTGTGAATTAATTAGAGGCTGAGTCAAACCTGGGAAGGGAAAGCTTGCCAGGATCTGTTTGTCCTGGAAACTCAGGAGAAGGGGACTTTGTACTCACTGTAGACGGTCAGCAGCAAAGAAGAGGTCAACCAAAAAATTTCTGCTCCTAAACGTAGTGGTCAGGCAAGGTCCCAAGCACTGACCAACAGCTTCAGGCAAGGGCAGAATTGCTGACACCAGCAGCAGCATTAGCATATAGCAATAGCCCAGGTAAGTCTTTTTTCCACTTGCTTTTTTTTTCAGCTACTTTTAAGAGTTATAGTTATCCCCTTCTCTCTGTAAACTTCAGTAACATTCAGATAGCTTATCGTCTTGGTAACCTGAAGTGTCTATCCATGTATCACAGCCACAGAGCACGCCAGTGCCCCTGCTATTGCCATTGGGTTGGTCCCATCCCTGACACGTGGAAACCCACAAAGCTTGGGGACCCACAGGAGAGAGACAAGGGCAGGGATCCCCACCTTGTGCAGTGCTATCTTTTCTCATAAGAGTTGGGATTCAGCTCCTGAATGAGACACTTCTTAAGGTGTCTAGATATTTGTGTTAGGTGGGATAGCACCCAGCTGTCCACCTGTGGCTGTCCAAGATGCCAGAGGGGATCTGAGTGTCCACACTGAGCTATCAGATACGAATCACTAATTGCTAATTCGGTAGCCTACAGGGAGATTCAGCTCACTGCAAAGTAGGCACCTCCAATTGAACCTCACTTCCTTGCGGTGTCAAATTTCCTTTCTGCTATAGGCTATAGAAGAAGCAATAATGGAAGAGGAGGACCACTGGCAAAGCTATGCCAAGCCGAAAGCAAAAGAAAAGAATCCAACTTCACTTACCCCATAGACATGCCAGGAGGACAAACCTCATGTTGGTAGCAGAGAGCACTACGTGCTCTGTCTCCACTGGAGAGGAAGGCAGAGAGAAGGCAGTGCATGCACCCAAGGGACAGGGTATTTGAGAAGTCCCCATGGTCCTGGCTCCTCCCTTCCATCCCAAAGCCTCCCTCCGTGCCCCATGGCAGGTGCTCAGCAAATGCGAGAAGCCAAGGCTCTGCCAGGAAGTGACTCTTGTGCCATAAGCCTCATGTATGCTGTAGGATTGTGAAACTGGACTCTTTCGGGAATTTGCTGAGCAAACAAGTCCTCTTAGTTCATCTGGTTCTGGACCATTGATGGCAGGGATGAGGGCATGTGGGGTTTTGCAAGTCACCTTCCAGGGCTGGCATCAGGCAGGAACAGAGTACTACTGCCCAGGCTTAGCTGGGAAAATGAATTTGATCCCTTGCCACTAATTCAGCATGGGAAACTGTAAAAAACCTTTCCCTGGTGCTGAAAGAAAGCAGCTTTGTCTTAAGAAGAGGGTTTTTTCCACTTTCACTCCCATGTTTGTCCCAAGAAGAAGGAAAACTTTGTGAAATTTTGTTCTGACGTTTCACAGTTCAGTTACTTCTTGTGTCAGTGTGAGCCCTCCTCCTAGTCTTAGCAATGCCAGATATGCAAGCAGCAGGATACTCTGTCACTGGCAGCGAAAACTGGGCCTCCAGGTCCCCTGTGAGGCTGGATCACCCAGATAGTCACTTGCCCAAGCAGGAAAATGATGCTGCAGCGATATGATGTTGCTGCTGTCATGGATTGGATCTACCTCATGCCAACTTCTGTGTCTGGAAAATGCATTTGGGTATGCATTTTGCTCAGCAGAGATCATCAAGCACTGCCAGGAGGTGGTTGCATTCATTTTTTGGACTTAGACATCTGTGCTGGAGATGTCTAAGCAGGGAGATGCCACAAGGCTGGCTAAGGAGGTGGATATCCTGAAAGGAGGGTGATGTGATGCCAAGAGAATTGCACTGCACCCTCCACTGCTGTACAAGAGGGGCATAGCAAAACCCTCAGCCCTCTTTCCATTTGCACTGGCTGTATGGGTGAGGTTGACCAATAGGACCATTGCTCTGCATCATCTCTAGGAAGCCCAGAGATGACTGCAGAATAGCTCAACTGAACACACAGAAAATATTACTGCTGAAGACACACAGACATATCTTTCACCCTAGAGAGTGTGCATTTGATGGAAAAGCTGCAGAGAGTTTGTGCATCTCTGATGTACTCCTCTGCTTAGACTGTGCAACCCTGGGACTATTTGCAACACCCCTCTGTCTCCCCCAAGCCAAGGAAGATTGTGAAGCTGAGATAGCGTCTGGAGATGACAGACATGGAAAGAAAACCTTTGGCAGAGATGGAGGGTAGGAGTGGGTGATGACCCACAGTTAATGTGAATGCGTAGAGCTAGCAAATCCTTTCGTCTCCAGAGGATAAAAGGAGAAGGCAATAGGCCAGAAAAGCAGGCCTGAATAAATACAAATCTCAAGATACCAAGGATCATGGCCCTCTCAGTTACAGACATACATACATCCAAGTTTTATTCAGGCTCATATTAAATTTAATATCAAAGCTGTGTGTGGTGGAGAGCATTGCATACAACTCAGCGCAGCTGAGCTTTGTATCCTAGCATTTGAAGACTGTTCACATCTGTTTGCTTAGTCTGGAGGTTTGTCCATCAAGCAGACTTTTAACCTCTCCATCTCTGCCCTGTATTCTATGTCTTGATAGCTGTTGCTGCCTCCCTTTTGGTCAGTCTCAAAGGCCAATGTCTGACCAACACATTTTGAAGGCTGATGCCTACACCCAGCCACTGATGTGCGTCAGAGACCTCAGAGCTGCTGGGAAGATAAGAGGGTCACACCCATTACTTGTAAATGAGACCCCCTGTTACAGAAGTCTCAGGTGAGGTTTGCTTTTTTCGCAACACCCATAGGTTATTGATCCACAGCCTGTTATGCTTTGACACTGATCCTTAGGTTCTGTCTGCCTGTGTGAGTTTGGCCAGTAATTCCTGGTTTGTATTTGTACAGTTGATTGCTCGGTTGATAGTTAAACTCAACAAACCTGTGCTCACTGATAACTCTTAGCACGTTATCTTCTAGGTGACTACAAATAGAAGTATTGGCTTTCTGCTCAATATTTTTCCAGGAACTGAATTTAGACTGAATCCTCTAAAATTCACTGGAGTTGCTTCCCTCCTCCCTCCTTCCTTCCCTCTCTCCCTCCCTTTCTTCTGTCCCCTCTTGATCACTTTCTTTCTCTCTTTCTCTCTCTGTCATTCATTCATTTATTCATTCATTCATTTCTAAACACACACACCAGGTCAAACCAACCGGTTACCTTGAAACTCCCCCATCTCACAAGCATTGTTAAAGATGATCATTGCCATTTCCCCAAATATTTAAGGCTGATTTTTGAAAGGATTGGGATTTTAAATTAAGATGAAAATATCTCTTTCCTAGGTGTGCATTCAGTATTTCAACCTGTCTTCCATCTTTTCCATTACTAGTAATTATTTTAGCCCTCTCATAATAATAAACATTTTAGTGAAATTGGAAAAAAGTGGAAAAGATTAAACACTTCAGCTTGGTTTGCACACACTTTCACTAGCTTCTTTTGCCCTCTGCATTGCTGATAAACTCTTTCCCTACTCTTTCCCATACTGCAAATGTGGTTACACAATGAATTGTTGTTGCCTGCTATGTCCTTTGCTCTATGTATCTCATTTTGCACCCTTGCCGTTCTAATTTTGACCCAATATGCCATTCTGTCATATTCTCTCTTAGTAACTTGGCCTGATTTTGTCCTTCTGAATGATTTTTCACCAAATATTATATCACTATGCTGATCTCATATTACCTTCCTATCCCTGCTTCCAAATGAGGATATTTTATGTTTGCGTCCTTGATGTTTCTTGTTAAAGAAATGAGCAACATTCCTGAAATTGTTGTACTCTAACTGGTTGTTTAGATGAACTTCATACTTTCCTTTAACCACTCAGAAAGTTTGTTAATATCTATTTTCTTCAAAGCCCATTGCGTTTATATTTGTCTCATTTGATTTTCCTCCTAAATAATTTGGCGTCTCAGCCCATTATTAGCGCTCTCACCCAAGCTGCTTTCATTGTTCTTAAACAGACCCAAAATAAAACACAGAAAACCCTTTCCTGTCTATGCCTTCTCTTTCTGAGCCAAGTTGTCTTCAGCACATCCTAAGACCTTGTTGATTGTCCTGGGTGGTTTTTGTTTTGTTTTGTTTTTTTTTTCCATGATTTAGTAGCTTCCACATCAATGCTGAGGACTAACAGATGTGCCACAGAGTAGTGTCATATCCCAGCAGGGAAGACAAATGTGACCCATTCTAGAAGCTGGAGGTTGGAGATACATCCAAGATCAAGTCAAACAGCAAGACACAACTGTATTTCAGTATCTGAGTAGTATCTCTATGGAGTAAGCACTCACATCTAAGACAGTCATCCATAGCACCATTTACAGTTAATGGAATAAAATAGATTCAAGTCTACACCAGGCATTAGACAAACCTAAGAATAAGATGGAGTGATCCCTAAACAAAACCCTCATTACCTGTATCTCACTGGAATTGGAGTTCAGATATCATTTAAGGGATGTCTACTTCTTTTAAGAGAGCAAATTTTAAGCTACTCAGGGAGCTAGTTAGCAGTGTCCCCTGGGAATCTTCTCTAGAGGGTTTAGAGGTCCATGAGAGCTGGGCACTTTTCAATAACCACCTTCTAAAAGCCCAGGAGCAGGCAATCCCATTGTGTCACAAGTCAAGCAAGCGAGGCAGAAGACTGGCCTGGCTGAACAGGGAACTCCTCTTGGAACTAGGGCAGAAAAAGAAAATATATGACCTCTGGAAACAAAGTCTGGCTTCACAGGGAAATTACAGAGCTGCAGTCCACATTTGTGGGTAGAAACCAAGAACAGCCAAAGCCCAACTTGAGTTGACACTGGCCACTGTGGAGTCAGACAACAAAAAAAGACGTTTTTTAAAGTATGTCAAAAGCAAGAGAAAGTCTAAGGAACACGTTGAACTGATACTTGATGAAGATGGTCACCTAACAAGTAAGGATGATGAAAAGGTAGAGGCATTTAATGCTTTTTTCTTTTTCCCTCAGATTTTAATATTAATGATAGATCTTGGGCTGTCCTGTCCTCTGACTTAGAGGACCATGACTAAGGAAGCAGTGACTTTCCATTTGTAGCCACTGAAGAGATATCTTTTAAGGGTCCTGTTTTATCAGCTGAATGTTCATAAGTCAATGGGACCAGATGGAATTCACCCCAGAGTACCGAAGGAGTCAGCAGATATTATAGCTGGACCTCTCTCAACAATTTACCAAAGGTCTTGGGAGTGGGGAGGTCCCTGACTGGAAGCTGGCCAACATTATACCTGTCCCCAAAAAGGGAATGAGAGAAGAATCAGGAAACTACACATCTGCTAGTCTAACCTCAGCCCCTGGAAAAGTTATGGAGAAGACTGTCCTGGGGGATACTGAGAGGCATTTGAAGAACAAAGCTGTTATCAGGCAGAGTCAACATGGGTTCATCAAGGGAAAGTCCTGCCTTAGTGATTTGATCTCCTTCTATGATACGGGCACCCGCTTGGTGGATGATGGGAAGGCAGTGGATGTACTCTTTCTGGATTTTAGTAAGGCCTATGATACTGTCCCTCACAGCATCCTTCTGGACTAATTGTCCAACTGTGAGAGAAACTGGTTCACACTACACTGGGTGATGAACTGGCTCGATGGTTCAGCTCAAAGGCTTGTAGTGAATGGGGCTACATCTGTCTGGCAGATGGTCACTAGCAGTGTTCCCCAGGGTTCAATTCTAGGTCCAGTCCTGTTCAACATTTTATCAATGATCTGGAAGCAGGAGTGGAGTACATCCTCAGCAGCTTTGCCAGTGACACTAAACTGGGAGGTGCTGTTGACTCCCTGGAGGGACAAGAGGCCTTGCAGAAGGATCTAGATTGGAGCACTGGGTGATTAGCAATGGCATGAAGTTCAACAAAGGAAAATGCTGAGATTTGCACCTGGGACGTAGTAATGCCAGACACAGGTCCAGACTGAGAGATCAGTGGCTGTAGAGCAGCTCAGCAGAAAGGGATCTGGGGTGCTGGTGACAGCATGCTCAACATGGCCAGCAGCGCCCTGGCAACCAGGGGAGAAACCTCATTTTGGGGTGCATTAAAAACAGCACAGCCAGCCAGTCAAAAGAGGTGATTCTCCCACTGAGTAGAGGCTGAGGGTACTTGGTTTGTCTAGTCTGCAGACAAGAAGGCCCAGAGGTGACCTCATTGCTCTCTGCAACTCCCGGAGGAGGGGAAGCACAGAGGTAGATGCTGACCTCTTCTCATGCTCACCAATGACAGGACATGCAGGAACGACACAAAGCCATGCCAAGGGAGGTTCAGACTGAACATCAGGAAAAAATTCTTCTCTGTGAAGGTGGTCAAACACTGGAAAAGGCTTCCTGGAGAGGTAGTTGGTGCCCCATGCCTGGCACTGTTTAGGGGTGCTGTGGTTTAACTCAGCAGGTAGCTCAGCCCCACAAAGCCACTTGCTCACTCTCCCTCAGCAGGATGGGGGAAGAGAACCAGAAAGGTAGAAGTGCGAGAACTCATGGGTTGAGATAAAGACAGTTTACTAGGTAAAGCAAAATCCATGCACGCAAGCAAAGCAGAACAAGGAATTCATTTGCTACTTGCCATGGGCAGGCAGGTGTTCAGCCACTTCCAGGAAAGCAGGGCTCGTCATGCGTAATGGTTACTTGCACAGACAAATGCCATCACTCTGAACATCCCCCTTTCTTCTTTTTTACCCCAGCTTTTACTGCTGAGCATAACGTTATATGGTATGGGATATCCCTTCAGCCACTTGGGGTCAGCTGTCCTGGTTCTGTCCCCTCCCAGCTTCTTGTGCACCCTCGCCGGCAGGGCAACATGAGAAGCTGAAAAGTCCTTGACTCTGTGTAAACACTGCTCTGCTACAACTAAAACATCGGTGTGTTATCAGCACTGTTTTCAACAAAAATCCCAAACACAGTATCATACAAGCCTCTATGAAAAAAAAAAAAATCTGTCCCAGCCAAAACCACAGCAAGAGGCATTTGGATAATGCCCTGAATAATATGCTTTAACATTTAGTTAGCCTTGAAGTGGTCAGGCAGTTGGACTCAATCTTTTTAGGTCCCTTCCAAGCAAACTATTGTATTCTATTTTATTCTACTCTTGACTGTGTATTTAAGTGGTAAGATTTCATTAGTGTAGGGGCTGCAGGAGTGGTCTCTGTTAGAAGGGACCAGAAGCTGCCCCATGTTAAAGAAGAGCCAATTCCAGCCACATTGAAAAAGGGACAGCAGTAGCTATGAATTAAAATGAGAAACAACCCTGCAGGCACCAAGGTCAGTGAGGAAAGAGGGCAGAAGGTGCTCCAAGCACTGGAGCAGAAGTTCCCCTGCAGCCCATGGGAGGACCATGGTGGAGAAGGTTGTCCCCCTGCAGCCCATAGTATACCACAGCAGAGTGGATTTCCACACTGCAGCCCACAGAGGCCCCCGTGTTGGAGCAGGTGGAGCAGCCCTCAGCTCTGATGCATTTCCTTAGGATACCATGAAGATAAGTTAAACTTCTTGATTTTCCTCCAGCCATACGTTGGTCCTGTGCATGCACATCAGGGAAAGCAGCAACTTTGGCTGCCTTAGCATCATCACTGTGAGTCTGTTCTCAACATGGAGCAACAAAGACCTGCTTTTTCTTTAACCAGGCACTCAGTCTCTTCCAAGGCAATCAGTGCCCATGC
>VXAL01012007.1:47683-71719 GCA_013399475.1 Chauna torquata
AACAAGGAATTCATTTGCTACTTGCCATGGGCAGGCAGGTGTTCAGCCACTTCCAGGAAAGCAGGGCTCGTCATGCGTAATGGTTACTTGCACAGACAAATGCCATCACTCTGAACGTCCCCCTTTCTTCTTTTTTACCCCAGCTTTTACTGCTGAGCATAACGTTATATGGTATGGGATATCCCTTCAGCCACTTGGGGTCAGCTGTCCTGGTTCTGTCCCCTCCCAGCTTCTTGTGCACCCTCGCCGGCAGGGCAACATGAGAAGCTGAAAAGTCCTTGACTCTGTGTAAACACTGCTCTGCTACAACTAAAACATCGGTGTGTTATCAGCACTGTTTTCAACAAAAATCCAAAACACAGTATCATACAAGCCTCTATGAAAAAAAAAAAAATCTGTCCCAGCCAAAACCACAGCAAGAGGCATTTGGATAATGCCCTGAATAATATGCTTTAACATTTAGTTAGCCTTGAAGTGGTCAGGCAGTTGGACTCAATCTTTTTAGGTCCCTTCCAAGCAAACTATTGTATTCTATTTTATTCTACTCTTGACTGTGTATTTAAGTGGTAAGATTTCATTAGTGTAGGGGCTGCAGGAGTGGTCTCTGTTAGAAGGGACCAGAAGCTGCCCCATGTTAAAGAAGAGCCAATTCCAGCCACATTGAAAAAGGGACAGCAGTAGCTATGAATTAAAATGAGAAACAACCCTGCAGGCACCAAGGTCAGTGAGGAAAGAGGGCAGAAGGTGCTCCAAGCACTGGAGCAGAAGTTCCCCTGCAGCCCATGGGAGGACCATGGTGGAGAAGGTTGTCCCCCTGCAGCCCATAGTATACCACAGCAGAGTGGATTTCCACACTGCAGCCCACAGAGGCCCCCGTGTTGGAGCAGGTGGAGCAGCCCTCAGCTCTGATGCATTTCCTTAGGATACCATGAAGATAAGTTAAACTTCTTGATTTTCCTCCAGCCATACGTTGGTCCTGTGCATGCACATCAGGGAAAGCAGCAACTTTGGCTGCCTTAGCATCATCACTGTGAGTCTGTTCTCAACATGGAGCAACAAAGACCTGCTTTTTCTTTAACCAGGCACTCAGTCTCTTCCAAGGCAATCAGTGCCCATGCTGTTTTTTAATAACATCATCACTTTCTCAGGCATGCCAGAACCAAGCTTCAGTATCATTGGCATTCTTACAGTAAAAACTCAGCCATTTGTCCTTTGGTCATCAGAACTACTGTGTTGAACACGGCTTTGTGGACCACTCCATGCAGCCAAGGTGTGAAACAGCTCACATTCACACTGCTGAGGGTTAGCGCCATACCAAGTAAACTAGCTATGCTCATTCTTCATAGTGCTTGGTCTGAATATGCTCCTCACCCTGCGCCTTTTCAAGGCCTAAGGATAGGTTTGTTGTGTTTTTCAGATTAAGCTGTTTGAGATACTGGGGTATTTATTTATTTATTTATTTTGAATCCTGCTAGAGTTGTTTTCTATAGGATGAAGATTAGATGTGTTGGGTATACTGGGGAGTGGCAAGGAAGTGTGTGCAGGGGGAGGCAGAGCCGGCTAGGATAGTGCTGGAGCTGTGAGAGGCAAAAGCAGATTGCTACATCTCTACACAGATCATCTAGTATAGGCTCTCGTGTGAGCTGAGCTGGGCTCTGGTTTTCCGTGGGGAAAACAAGTGGGTCAGTCTAGAGGAGAGGATGGGGCAGGAGTAACATGCATGTTTTTAATACAGAGGGAACAGGTGAGAACTGAAACAACCTAAAAAGGAGATATCTTGTTTGGGACCTGATGTGTGTGCCCTGTTGCAAGGTAAAATTTATAATTACAGCTGGTTGATCTGAGCTGAGAACATGTAAGGGTATAAAAATGTGAAGGATGCTCTCTGTGTATCTGAGGAGATGCATCCTAAGACAAGTGAAGTGTGCTGTTTGCATTCTCCCTCTGGAGGCCATAAAAGCACCTAACACTTTCCCTGAGCATATATTTTAGTTCCTACATGTTAGCGAGGGCCCTGCATTTAGGAGTGAGTTAGGGGAAGAAATGGTAATCATGAACTGAACTTTTTTGCTAAAACAGCTGTATTTGCTATATTTTCTTTGGGCTCTTCTCCTGCTGGAAAAGGAGTTTGAGTAACCCTGGATTTAAAATGCGCTTTGCTTCCCAAAGCCATATAGTGGTCTTATCAAAAAGCCTTTGCTGCTGATCAAAAGCCTTTGCATGCACCATAGCACATCCCACCTGGCCTCTTTCTAATACCCTGATGTCTGTAAAGGCAAAATGGGTGGAATATGGGCACTGAGACACCACATAGTATTGAAGACATCTTCACTGAAATATAAATATGGCATGTTACACCGCAGGCTCCCTGGTAATTAGTTCATACAAAGCCTGGCTAAGGCATTGACCCGAACCTGCAATGTTAGCAGGGTGGTGGGAGAGCAATATCATGCTGGGTGTAGAATGAGTCACATATGCTTTAATGCAAACATATAAAGAAGGGACCCAGACATCTGGAGCATAGCACATAAATGAGGTCATTTGACTGTAGTTTATATATGAGGAAACAATTTTGACCATGGTTATGGGGGACACCTTCCAATGTTGTGTAACACACCCTCTCCTGTTATATCTTAGCTCCTGCCCTGATGGTCTTTAAGCAGAATGTGTTGGGCATGAGTGGGTGCTGGGTGCACTATAAATGCAGGTCACTGCCAACAGCAGTCTTTCTTTAAGTCAGGTCATTTTCTGGCTGTGACATTGCTCAGGACCTCAACATGGACATGCCAACCCCACCAATATGGAAGGCACTGCTTGTTGTCCATGGGACAACTTTCCCCTACTGGACAGACCAGGCTGAATGTTGCCAAGCCTACAGCCATGCCCTAGTGTCTCTGGCTGGATGTCCCAGGAAGCAAGGCAGTGATTTATTACAAGCAGTACTTTGGCACCTGCACCTTTGCAAAGAGCTGAGCTTCCCTGTAGGCTCTTTGGAGGCTTAGGGGTACACAAACCACAGAATGTTCTCTAAGCCAAGATCCACAAAGGTCCTTCCCTTTCTTTGATTCCCCAAAATCTTTCTGTGTGGTTTAACATGAACATTTTTATAGAAGTCTTGCTATCTGTGATGCTCTTGGCCATGATCCTTAGGGAATTCCTGTCCTGTAACAGAACATTTTTCCCATGCAAGGACAAGGCTAGGCTTCTAAACCCCCACGATGTAGTATACAGTTGGCTTTGCTTCATTAAAACCCATCACCTGGTTTAGTCTCTATCAGGCTGGTTGAACAGAGGTGCAATAGTGACACTGTCTTGTCTGCACATTCTTTCCTAAAATCTTGCACAGCACCCCTGGCTCCATACCTGACTATGGTTGTCATGCTCAGACAAACCCTATGTATTCAAAGAGTTGCCATTCTTGGCTAGGAAAATGGAAGGTATATATTGTTCCCATATAGCCTGTCCCATGCAAGGACAAGACTTTTCTTCCAGGTCCCCGGTGTCCACCAGCCAGCCAGCCAGCCCTGATCTACTCACAGTTATCTCACCATTTGTCCTTATGTGTTAGCACTGGCAGCACACATGAAACACCTCTGCATTCACATGGCCCTTCTCATTTTGTCTCTTCCTCATTTTCTCTCCGGCAGTACATTCAATGAGCAGCCCCAGGGGAACATCTCAGCTGGTTGCAGCTACTGAACAAGCTGCTCCAGTCTGTGCTGCAGCTAGAGCACTCTGTGGAGATGACGGACAGGACATGTTTCATCTGTGTGCTCTCAGGGCTGTGCTACCCTCCGGTGTGCTACCCTCCTCTGCTAGCAGAAGAGGAACATGTTGGAGGGCAGGGAGATGTGTCCTACCCTGGGAGGTGCCCAGAGCCTATCTCAAAGCCAAAAAGGGTTGAGAGACGGGACAGACAGGAGATGCACAACCCAGGAGGAAGCTCTCAACTCCCAAGCAGAAAGGGTGCAAATTAATTGCTTGCACACTGAGGTTCGGTGCCATTTATACGCCTGGGTCCAAGGCATTGGTACAACAGCAACCAGTTACACCAGTTGCCAATAGCTAGTTTATACCCAGTGCTTAGCTGGCTTCAATTAGGTCTGGATCCTAATGTCTGTCCCAAGGAAAGGCCATGTTCAGGCCCCGCATCCTGTCCTGGTAGATCTTGTCGAAGGTCTCACTCTGTGCCACTGTGAAATGGTTCTTCCAGTCCCCACAGATGCCTGAGGAAGGAACATTTCAGTCTCAGACCACACCTCAGTGCACAGCCCTCCTCTCTGCTCTGTAGGCACAAGGGTGTAGGCTCAGCTTTTGGGTCCAGTTACCACCCAGAAGGGCTGTCCAAAATAAGATGGCATCCCCATGGACCCCATTCTTCACCCCCAGTGCACTTGCTGCTGCTCTCCAGACACCCTTGCTCTGGCTGTCCCCCTGGGGACACTGAAGCTCCACTGCTCCACCTGCCAGGGGGCTCCCCAGGCATTGCGATGTGGCCCCTTTGCTCACCCTTCCTCAGAAACTGGCCCTTAGTCTGGTCCATGATGTCTGCGGGGAGCAGGATGGAGCTGCACATTGGGTTCTCCCTCATGGCTGTGAAGGAAGCATTTTGCACTACTGAGGAGATAGCATCATCATCTAAATCGTATCCCAAGAACTGGCAGAGGCGTCTCACGCTGCCTTGCAGGTCCTGGGGAAACAGGCAAAGCCTGTTACCACTAAGGGGCTTGTGAAACATCAGCACATTTGGAGCTGGTTGGTCTGCCAAGGTCTCTACCTGTTTCAGCTCTTCATAGGTGATGAAGAAGAAATTCTCCCTGTCCTTCATCTCCATCCAGCCTAGGACATGTTCGAACCAGGAACCATGGGGCACTGATGGGAGACAAAAGGCAGCAGGGCTGGGGGTTGACCAGGGCAGGGCAGGGGGTGCAAGGTAGAGGAGGGTTCACACAGGGTTGGGAGTGGGGCAGCCACGATGCAGGACAGAGCAGCAGTGTCCAGGGAGCAGGTTAGACTGAAGGTTCAGCTGTGATTGCAGCTGAGCAAGGGCGTCTTCTCTTGGCAGGGAGAAGAAGGCAGGGAAACGGAATTTCCACCTGCTTCAGAACACAGCAGGGCTTTCTAGGCCTGTGTGTGTCTGTCCAGAAGTGCTCTGCTTTTTTTTCTTCCTCAGCCATTCACCTCTCTCCTGGAGGAAGCTTGGCTTCACATCCATCATCAGTGGATCATAGGAAAAGACCCCAGAGTCAGAGGTGATGGGAGACCTCCACACATGCCCTGAGCAAGCCATGAACCACAAACCACACTCACACTCTCCATTGAGAAAATCCCTCAGGAACTGCTCAAAGGACACAGGGTCCTCATAGCTGTTGCACATTTTGGAGAAGTAGTAGTAGGAGACAACAACATCTCGAGGATCCCGTAGTGTGTAAATAACCTGGGGTAGAGCACATACAGGAGTGAGACACTCCCACGAGGGGAAATCAAATTGCAGGCATTGGCTCTGGGGTGGATGAAGGGGTCTGGCACAAAAGGATCAACTCAGCGCTAGACTCCATCACACAGACCTTGGGCAGGGGTCCATGAACACACAAGTTCCCTAGAGCTGTTGGAGATTCCCCAGAGTATCCAAGGATGCAAGATGTGAGATAGGGGCTTTCATATTTCCAACTGGAGGGTGTGTAGGACACCTATCCTAGGCCAACACCAAGGTCCTCACCCAAGGTTCCCTAACTCCGAGGTTTCCCAGATCATGGGCAGTGGTCCTCCCAGTCTCCCTGTCCCCTTCAAGCTCTGCATTGATGCCCATCCCACCTTGGCCGTGGAATGGGAGAAGGACTTAGGGAAGATGTGCCTGGGGAGGTGGCAGGTCAGCAGACGAGGTGAGGGGTAGCTGAGGGCTGCCTCCAGGCCCAGACAGGTTGAGAACCAAGGCACACGGTCAGAATTGAGGACAGTTTGGCTCCAGCTGGGGTGGCCACGGCTGTGAATGAGGCTTAAGATCTCGGTCATCCACACAGTACCTGCCAAGGACAGCAGAGATACAGGGCAGGGGACTTGCCCAGGGGTTCGGGATGGGTGGACCTCACCAGCACCCCCACTACCACATCTGTGCCCCCCAGGAGAAGGTGTACCCTTGCCCATGCACATCCACTATGTTAAAAAAAAAAAAGAAAATCTCACCCAAAACATTCCTGTTCCCCACCGCAAGAGAAGATTCACCCTCCAAAAAACAGCCGGAAATGCTTCCAAAATCCCACCCCTCTTCTGCCAGAGACCTTCCCCCAAAACCTACGGAGCGCAGCTCTCCCAGCCCAGCCTGTGCCCCGCTTTCCTCCCTTGGCCATCCCCCGCTGTACCAGACTTGGGGTAAGTGATGTTGAAGATGTCATCGTCCCGCACCAGGAACTTGTTGTGGGCAAAACTCAAGCTGTGCTCAGAGTTGTAGGCAGGGGGGAATTTAATGCCTTCGTATGTCACATAGTGAACCGGCATGGTGCCTGGATGGGGACGGGGTCCTGCAGCTCTGCAGCCCTACAGTGGGGAGGGAGAGAGACAGAGTGCTGACGCCAAGCCAGGAAACTTCTTCCCACATAGCAGGTCCCAAAGAGAAGCCCAACCATCCCATTTCCAGAACATCAGGGGAGCTGCGTATTATGCAATAACACACCCAGATACTCTCTGATCCTTCCTCATGGGGATCCCACATCAACAGCAGGTTGTCCAGATGGGAGACTGCTGGCTTATAAGCATTTAAGGAGCCCTAGGGCTAAATTTCTGCTAAAGGACTAACCTCTCCCCTTCCTCCCTTGCTGCCCCATGTGTTTACCTGCCCTCACAGCTTCGATGGGTGTGTAGCAGCTATCATAGCAAGACCTCAGGCCAACCAGGGAGACAGGAGGCAGCTGGAAGCCAGAACTTCCCTGTCTGGTACGCAAAATACATCTTTGCTCTGCTCCAGGAATTATAGGACCTTGCAGCTTCCAGGAGCTGGAGAGAGAATAAAAAGGAGAGTAACAAGTTTCCTAGCCTTGTGCCAGCATTCTGGAGCAATGATTAACAAGCTCCAAAGTCCAGCAGCCACCCCTTCATTGCAGGGGGGTGGGGAGGGGCAGGTGGACTGGGGAGCACACCTGGTCCCTGTGTCCTCTGCCCTGAACCTCAACCCCACTGCAAGAACCCCACTTTTCTCCCATGCCCCTTTGTTTTCAGATTTTTTCTCCATTTTCCTCCGAATTTACTACTAAAACTCCCAAGAAAGGCCCAAGGAGTCATCCTGCAGTGCCTGAGTTTCTAACCATTTAAATTTTCCACAGTTGCTCTGAAAACTCCATAACCACTTGAACCCCCCTATTCCCATGAGCTGAAGGTCCCTTCCTTTATGTCAAACTGCACCAAGATTGTGCTGTGAAAAATGCTGCTTCCTCCAAAAGGAAGGGAACAAAGCTTAGTGCTAATCAAAAAAAAAAAAAAAAAAAAAAAAGTAAATTTAGCAAATCCACCTGAGACATTAAAAAATATCCTTCCAGGAAAAGAAGAGATGGCGCTGCAGCAATAAGGGATTGGTCAATTCTTCTTCTTTTTCATGAAAAACCTTCATAACTGCACTGCAGGGACAGGAAGAGGGGAAACTCTTCCTCCAGTGAGGCATTATATGGCTTTGTGTAGATCCAAGGACAGGATTGTTTAATGCCATTAATTAGAAGCAAGCAAAACCCAACCAATATTTTTTGTAAATAAGGCAGCAAGTAGTCTTAAGTGAAATTAAAGCCATTTTCTAAACGCTCCACTAGAAACGAATGCAATAAGCTTTTTCTTGAAAAAGAGACAGTTATTTTGAAAGCTTTATGTAACACAATGTGCTTATTAAGTAGACTGAAAAAATAAGTAAAGTACATGGTGTGTGTGAAAAGTATTTGAACAGTAGTAAATATTGCCTTTGAGTGCATAGGACAGTTGTTTTTTAAGACAAACAACTAAAACAGCAATTTCCCTTTTGATCATGTTTTGTTTTCAAAGCAAACAGGAGAGAAAATGGGATTAAGAAATGTTTAAACACTTCAAAGAGGAATGTTAACCGAACATATGCAATCAATTAACAGTGGAAGTAAGAAATGCAATTAACCCCTGGGACTACACATCACCTTTGTTGCTTTGAGTTAAGAAACAAGTCAAACAAAACTAAAAGCTATAAGGAAAGCCTCAAAATATTACAAAAATGTATTTTTTCCTTGCAATCCAAGGGAGTATCTACTTTTTTCAGAACAGACCTAAAGCAAATCTAGCTGTCTTTTTATAACCAGCAGTCAATAAATAACTGTAGACTTGCCCAGCTCCAAAAAAAAGTACACTAGCCTAAATGACCATTAAAAAAATAAGGGAATTAATATGCTTGTAAACACCCTATCTTAGATGTACAGTTAGTTAAAAAATAAGGTCATAATCTGTATTATACTTATTACATCACAACAGAAATCAAGAAGTATTTAAAAGCTAAGAATGAATTAACGCATGCTAGCCTTTAAAACATAATTATGATGTATGAATAATAAATTCACTTTTTTGAGCATCAAGAATTTAGAAAGAAGCCCCAAACATATCTAATGAAACTTGAATTCAAAGCAACTTAGAATTAATTTAAATCAATTAAAGTAATTAATTAAAATTATTGCTTTAAATTAAATTTAATTAATTAAAGTAGTAATAGCAGAGTGAAGTATCATTAAAGAAAAAAACATTCATGCTGAAGGGGAACAGAAATCAAACACATCACACTTTCAAGGAGCCTATGCAATTAGCCCATTGCTTGAGCTCCAAAAAGACATAGTCTCTAGATGGGTGGAAATTAAAATAAATAAAGCACCGAAAATGTCAATATCGGTTTTGGAACTGAAAGGAAAAATGATTTTTTTTTCACAGCTCTCACCTAAAGTTGATGCACTGGTAACGCTCTGCCCTCTCTGGGTAAGCAGTGAGTTGTTAATCAGAGATGTAGCCAGCAGAAGGGCAAATAACTCGCATGTGAGTGTCTAATTCTCAGGTGCTTATAAATGCAGCCCTCCAAGCTGGTTAGGACGATGGTCCCCCACTGGGATTAGCCGCAAGGAAGTCCATGTCACCATGTTATCATGTCCCAGTGTACACCAGTTGCCCCAAACCAAGTCGCTCACCATCTCCCAAACAGACAGCAAATTGCATTGCAGCACCAAGGTGTTGTTAGAGAGGATCAAGCAACACGGGGAGATGCGAAGAAACTGCTCACTTTGGTCACTTTAGTTCAACATTTGCAGCACCTCCAAAGACCCCTTCACCTCCTCTGACTGTGGTTATTTGCAAACTTGTTTGGTTTTCATGTGGATTTTCAAACAGCTCCTGCTCCTACTTTTCTTTTATTCCGCCTGCGTTTCTTTTATTCCCTGCTTGGAGCAGCTCCAAGCAGCTTTGTATCTTCTTGTTTGCTTTGCCTCTTGGCAAACTTTATTCAAAGAGTTGGATTATCCACAGGTCCTCGGAATCACTTGCAGCCCTTGCAAACAATTAGGCTCACATTTCCCTGCACTGTTCTTGTGCTGGGGAGATTGGTTTAAGAGGCTTGTTACACAATGCAGGCAATTTTATATTTGAGCTCTTTGAAAAGGTTTGCGTAAATTCTGATGTTGATTGTCCATGTTATTGGTTTATCCTAAGCCCTCTTGTATTGAAATTTTGGCATGTGGATGAAAGGTGGCAGGAGCATCTCAGAGACTCATCAAAGCAAATGCCAAAGGACAGGTTTGGTTAGCAGAATCATGACCCAACAAAACGGCTTCAGGAACTGCAGATGGCATGTGACAGGGTGAGCCCTTCCAAGGGACATGGGCTGGCTGCACCTTAAAAAAAATGCATAGGTGCTATTCCACTTGCACAGCTTAGAGAAGTAACTGCCTGGAGAATACTCCAAAGAAACTGTGCTAAAACACACCTTTTACACCTAATTCTAGCTATTTTGTTTATATATATATATATTTTAAGCATAATTTCTAAAAACTGTTGGCTGCTCTGCTAGAGCAGGCAATTCATAGTGGCTACACAAATCACATCTTCACAAGTACATCAATCACTACATGCTGATATTAAAATTATGAATATGCAAACACCTTTTCAAATCTGCCCTCTCCTTTGCAAGGTGGTCAAGACAAGTTTCAGGGGACGGCAGGCAGGTCTGAGACTGATTTGACTCAAAAGTCAACCCCAATTTCTGGCAGCAGATGGAGAAGTTCAGACTTTGGTCTGAAGTTCGTGAAAAGTTCAGGCTTTGGTCATGCCAGCTGCTAGCCTCGGCAGAGAATGTACCAGGTTTAATTCCCACTTCTGCCAATTATTTTTAATGTGACTGCTGATGATCACTTTGTGATGATGTCTCAGATGCATCTTCAGCAGACAACCAATGCTCTGCAGCCGTGGCATTTGGCCCCTTCCCACCCCACCATGCCAGAGAACTTTGCGCAGAGGACGAGTCACCTGACATCCTTGCTGACGGAAAATCGTCTTCATAGCCCTGCAGTGGACCTGAGATGCTGTTCCAGTGCTCAAGGCCCCTGGAGTCACAAGCATTGTGAAGGGTCTTGCTCCTTTCAACAACTTAGGTCTTGGGTTTTGTATGCAGGAATTTTAATTTGCCATGTGCTTTAACAACCACCAGACTCACCCAGACCTTATACTGGTGTTGCAGAAAGAGGGAAGGCAGCAATGGAGGTATTAAGGACTAATGGAGATGGCAATGCATGCACCCATCTCAATACCACCCTTGACTGTTTTCTCAGTAGCTGAAGTGAAAATATCTGCATCTGCAAGGTCTCCGTGGTCACAGACCCCATATTGTCCACCAGCACTACCCCATGCACCGCCAGTCCTGCTCTGTCAATTCTTCCATATCCTCCAAAAACACTTGCCTGTGGTCCCTGGTCTTCTTCACATTGCATCCATCTGCAACAGTCCCTCAAGGTTTGTCTCTCTCTCCACTCCTCCCCATCTCTTTCTGCCCCAGCCTCCCCCATTCCTCAGTTTCCCGCAGTTAAAATGGCTTGGAGTCTTTGTGGATTGACCCTAACTAGGCTATGGTTGCCTCTGCCTCTCCATTTGATTCCCTGGCCCCAATTTTCTCCAAAGCTGTTAGAGAGGGAGATTAATCAAAATCACTTCTAACTTTGGGGCAGGGAAAAGAAAATTTGTTTCTCCTCTGGGCTTTCTCCTTCGCTGCCACTGAATAAATGTGACAGATGCCAAGGGGTTGGTGCCTTGTGGGTAGCAGCTGCAGCACAAAGCAGCCCCAAAGGACACAAACAAGATGAAAATGAGGTTTCTTTTCCTTCTCTGGGGAGTGCTTGCTGTGCCCCTGTTGTTGGCCGACACAAGGTAACTCCTTCACCTTGTTCCTTTCCAGGCTGGGCATCTGCACTAGTGCACCCAGGCCCAGAAGGAGGCATCGAGGCAGAGCTGGGTGCAGAAGACATCTGGTTGGTATTCCTGCCAGAAGGATTTGGTTGCAGATGGTGATCGGTGCAAGTACAGCAAGGGTGACCAGCCACAAGGTACCTGCAAGGTCTCCCAAGTGGATTCTGGATGCGTCAGGTATAGCAAGAGAAAGTCAGGAGAGAGAGGAGGGGAGAAAATAGCAGTTTTGTTTAAATATGCCTTAATCAGGTATTTTTCTTTCAAAACCTTAAGCATGGATTGGGAAAAAATATGCATTTAACAAAGCTGAACCTTATTACAACTGACAAAAAGCAGTCTATACCAGCAAAGCCTCTCCCCATAAAAAAGACTGAGGAGATATTGATTCTTACCTGCACAAGCTGAAAATGCTTTAAATCCCAATTTCTTCCTACTCTATCAGTATTTCTTTGTGACAAGCTGTGGCCCTCGCATACAGATGCGCTCTGCTACCTTTATTATCTGCAGACGAGCTTGTATCTTCAGTGAAGCCAGTGCACTCCTCTTTTCTCACCCTGTGGTATTCGGTGTTGAGGAAATAGCTAGAACTTCTGGAAAGAAAAAGGAAAAAGTGACCTTTGGACAAATATAGAGATGACAAAAACTCTGCTGACACTCTGGAGAGCACAGTTTCCCGTTTTCTAACAATTATATACCTATACTTCATAAAACATGGAATAAACACATCATAAAATACTAACTGGCATGAGTAAAGAGACATCCTGAACCTTTGGGTCCTGGAGCTGGATGCAGCAAGGCTATGCACCTCCCTTGCTAGCAGTCTGGTACTTCATCTCTCTCTGTTTCATTCCCAGGTTCTGACCCCACTTCCTGTGTCTTCCCCAGGAGAGATTCTACTCTTCCTGCACCAAGGATGGGAGCAGCAACAGAGTGCCCTGGTGTGTATTGACCAGCAGCTACAAGCAGGACAGCAAATGGAAATACAGCACCTTGCAAGGTGAGGACTTGACCATGCTCCATAGGGAACCTCTTCCTGCTTTTCAGGACTGCCACGGTGAGGATAGATCCCCACCAACGCTGCTCATGCAGCAGAGAAATTACAAAACTACTGCCTCTGAGCATGAGCCAGCAGTGTGCCCAGGTGGCCAAGAAGGCCAACAGCATCCTGGCCTGCATCAGAACAGCTAGAGGACTAGGGAAGTGATTGTCCCCTTGTATGTGGCACTGGTGAGACTGCACCTCGAATAACGTGTCCAGTTTTGGTCTCCTCACTACAAGAAGGATATGGAGGTGCTGGAGCATGGGCAAAGAAGAGCAACAAAGCTGTTGAAGGGATTAGAGAACAAGAGTTATGAGGAGTGGCTGAGGTAACTCGGGCAGTTTACTCTGGAGAAGAGGAGGCTGAGGGGAGACCTCATTGCTCTCTATACCTATCTGAAAGGAGGTTGCAGCAAGGTGGGTATCAGTCTCTTCTCAGGCGACAAGTGACAGGACTTGAGGAAATGGCCTCAAGTTGTGCCAGGGGAGGTTTAGATTGGACATTAGGAAGAATTTCTTCATGGAGAGGGTGCTCAAGCATTGGAATGGGCTGCCCAGGGAAGTAGTGGAGTCCCCATCCCTGGAAGTATTTAAGAGATGTGTGGATGGGGCACTGAGGTGCATGGTTTAATGATGGGACTCAGTAGGTCAGGTTGATGGCTGGACTTGATGATCTTGAAGGTCTTCTCCAACCCAGATGATTCTATGTTTCTATGATTCTATGATCTGCAGAGGAATGGGGAAGCATTGGCTGGACAGTCTCACTCACAGAGTTGTGGTCAATGGCTCAATGTCCAAGTGGAGACCAGTGACGAGTGGCATTCCTCAGGGTTCAATATTGGGACTGGTGCTGTTTAACATCTTTGTCGGTGACATGGACAGTGGGATTGAGTGCACCCTCAGCAGCTTTGCCGATGACACCAAGTTGTGTGGTGCGGTTGACACACTGGAGGGAAGGGATGCCATCCAGTGGGACCTGGACAGGCTTGACAGGTGGGTCTGTGTGACCCTCATGGAGTTCAACATGGCCAAGTGCAAGGTCCTGCACCTGGGTCGGGGCAATCCCAAGCACAAATATAGGTTGGGTGGAGAATGGATTGAGAGCAGCCCTGAGGAGAAGGACTTGGGGGTGTTGGTGGATGAGAAGCTCAACGTGACCCAGCAATGTGCGCTTGCAGCCCAAAAAGCCAGCTGCGTCCTGGGCTGCATCAAAAGAAGCGTGGCCAGCAGGTCGAGGGAGGTGATCGTCCCCCTCTGCTGTGCTCTCATGAGACCCCACCTGGAGTACTGCATTCAGCTCTGGGGCCCCCAACATAAGAAGGACATGGACCTGTTGGAGTGAGTCCAGAAGAGGGCCATGAGGATGATCAGAGGGCTGGAGCACCTCTCTTGTGAAGACAGGCTGAAAGTGCTGGGATTGTTCAGCCTGGAGAAGAGAAAGCTCCGGGGGAGATGTTATAGCAGCCTTCCAGTACCTAAAGCAGGTACAAGATAGCTCAAGAGGGACTTTTTACAAGGGCGTGTAGTGATAGGGCAAGGGGTAATGGTTTTAAACTGAAAGAGGGCAGATTCAGGTTAGATATATGTAAGAAATTCTTTCCTATGAGGGTGGTGAGGCACTGGAATAGGTTGCCCAGGGAAGTTGTGGAGGCCCCATCCCTGGAAGTGTTCAAGGCCAAGTTGGATGGGGCTTTGAGCAACCTGGTCTAGTGGAAGATGTCCCTGCCCATGGCAGGATGGTTGGAATGAAATGATCTTTAAGGTTGCTTCCAACCCATACCATTCTATGATTCTATGATTCTATGATTCTATGAAATGGGATAGCAAGAGAAGGAAGTGGTGCAGATCATCTGGACCAGTTTGAAGGTTGTCCCGCAGCCCTAACTGCTATCCTGAAGGGGAGCAGCTGGAGAGAGTCCAGAGAAAGGCGACCCAACTGATCGGGCCCAGCAGTGCATGTTAATGGAAACGAGAGGAGACTGACAGGACGTGGGAGTGGGACCTACTCTGGCTAAAAGTACGATGCTACCCCTGTCTGTATCCCTTAGCTGGCAGTGGTGCACCCCACAGTTCATCCCACCTCTACCTTCAGGCGCTGCCCTACTCCTGCTCTTCTGGAAGAAGGATGGGCACCAATGCAACACTGGGTCTGGTCCCAGAAATTGCTCCTGGCTCCCCTGAGCCCTGAGCCGAGCATGCAAGGGTGTAGCAGGAACTGCGAAAGATGGGTTCCTTCCCCATCCTGGATGGGCTGCAGTGTTCAGGAGGCTTTGAAAGATGACTTTCAAAGGTGATGGCCCCTGCGGCAGCCTCAGGAAAGTAGAGGAAACCTCGTGCTTCGCCTGCTGCCATCCCAGCTCCATGCTCCTTTTAATTCCTGCTCCCAAGACCCAGCAATTAGTCCATTCATTTTAGGAGCCTGTGCTCACCCTTCTTCCCCAAATCTTCTCCCTTTAGGGGATGGTCCCAGGCAGTTCCCCAATGCCAAATTCCCAAGGAGCCAGGTTCATGTCTCTCCATCTGTTGGTTCAGGGATGGAGGATAAACCTCCTTTCACAGGGGAGAAAAAGCAAGAGCTGTGCTGAGTCAAAATGCCCCAGTTCCCAGCACGTCACAGGCATTCATCATTTCAGAGATCAGAGAGGGGCAGATGTTTTAGCCTTCTGCATTTTTAGCAAAGGCTTCTACTCTATTTCTCTTCTTTAGTCTGTTTTCAGAGGGTGCTTTTGGGGCTGGCCACAGTAGCAAAGATTTTAAAGAAAAGGGCTTTTAAACAAAAAGCAATGTGCCATGAACTCATGCAACTTTAGTGTCTCATTCCTGCAGTGTGTTCATCTTTACGCAGAAAAGCTACTAAAGGGAAAATGGCAGGGTTTTATTTCCTATTCTTGACCTTTTTGTCATAAAGCTAGATGCCAAAGTATATTTAGCAAAGTTAAAAAAGCTAAGATAATGCAGCCTGAGGTGTTTCTTTAGAAAACAAATCATAATCTCTCGGCCACCTTAGTATCTTATATAAGACTTAGGTGAAAGTGCACCAGCAGGTAAATAACCGCACCTGAGCTACAAGAAAAGCCCAGGGCTATATGATGTCACCTATAATTTTGACCTAGACACAACATAGATCATTTTTTAACTCAAACAATCATGATACAGAGGCTGATATGAAGTAGATCTGGTTAAAGAGTATGGTGCAGAGACCTGTGTTGCAAGGCACCAAGAGGCCAGGTCAGCCATGGAGATGCTGTTATTTATCTAAATTAGCAGACGTTACAGATCCAAAGACAAATCTGTCCAGAGTCAAAGAGATAACATCCAACAAAGCTGCAGAGCATCAGGNACACAGTGCAGCTAAAATCAGCTTTAGCTGAGAACAGGGTTAGTTAGTTCACACATCTAGAGTGCAGATGGCCTCAGCCAAGCCAACCACTGAAAATATCCTTGCTGCCACTGTGCAGAACTATGTCCTAGAAGACCTGACTCAACACATGGGCTGCTATTGATGCCTCCTTAAGGCGAGTTAAAATGTGTCTTGGAGGCATATGGTTTTTCCCCAATGACTGCATGGGGAATTTAGATCAAATACTCGGACCATCCTGCCAGGCCATCAACATAGCAGCTGTCACATTCCTGTAGTCTAGTCTATGGAAACATCCAGTGCCTGTCATTTCCCTGATACTGTCACCCTTGTGCCTCCAAAATGCATACAGCTCTGCCTGGGAAAAAAAGTGGGAACCCAGGACTATGAGCTAGATACATTCTTTCCCTCCCGTGTGCACGCTGCCATGTAGCTCGCTGTGTTTTGAAAGCATGTAGCAGCTTAAACTACTTCTAAAAATCAGAAAAACTTTTTTTGCAATGCACTCAGCCCCTGTTTAGCAACGCCTTTGCCTTCTCCTGAAAAGAACAATGGGAAATGGGGCATTACAGCAAAGCTTCCAGTTTTCCAGGGGAAGCAGGAAAGCTGAAGCAGACTCCAGTTTCCCAGGGGAACAGAGCAGGAGCTTTTGCTGAAATGGTATTTCTGCTGGGGATGGGGGATACCTCTAAAATGGGGATGTATCACAGCTGGCTCATGTATTCAAGCAACAGCTGCCATTGCAGAAAAGTAAAGGGCTGCACTGCACCTGAATTGCACCTAATTGGCGTGCTGTAAGTCCTTCCTCCACTGCTCCTGGTCTTGCAACGTTTCGAGCATGCAGGCCCCAGGCTGGAGGAGGCTCAGAAATGCAATAACCACCAGGAAGGGGATTTGCTGCTCCTGCCCAGTGCAGGATTGGTCCCAGTGCTGCGCTGTCCTGGCCGCATGGGCTATTGAGCCAAGGAAAAGCAGCTGTAGCCACAGGATGGCACCATCAGCCCTAGAAGGGGACACAGGATGTGGGTCTTGGTGCTCCCAGCTGCAGTCTTGCTGCAGTTCAGAGGTTTGGGAAGGGCTGTCCCTTGCTCCGTGGCACCAGCTTTGCAACGCATGGCCAACGGTTTTGGGGTCTCTGTGGGGGAGAAAACGGGCCAGCCCTGATCTCAGACCAAAGCCCTGCCCAGCAAAGGGCTATAGAGAGCGGTGCTCGCTCCTGGGATGCCTTGCATGCACTCTCACCAAACCCGAGCCATTGTGAACCTAGATCCTCCAGGATCTAAAGCAGGGGTGCACACAGAAATAGGAAGTTTACTGACAAATTTTTACATGCATGGGATGCCTGCAGTGTGGAGCTCACACATACCCCTCCACGCCGACCACACTCATGTGCAATTGCACACATGTGCCAACACACACTGCTCTCCAGCACACAGGAGTCATGCTCATATGGGTCTGGGAGTTCATGAGGAACAACGATGGCAGGTGAACACAACCAAGCAATGGGAATGGAAGAAGAGGTACCAAGCAAGAGCAGGACACATTAAGAAGCAGAAAAACATGAGATGCTTTGCCCAATCCCTGCAGCGCAGACACTTTCCTCCTTAATACTTCCCCTGTGATTCTTGTAGCTCACTTTCTCTGCTCCTGCCCCAAACCCTCTTTGCCTAAATCATGGGCAGCCAACTGTGCAGCAGATTCACAGCTTGCAGAGAGAAGGGGTCACATGTTGGCTCTGCATAGGATTCCAAACAAGACACAGAGTGGCCCTGCTGCCCTGCTGCATGTTAATGCACAACTGAACTATTTACAGTAGCTCTTATGGCAAAGCAAGCTCCTCAGCTCTGCACAGAGCCTTCAGCTTAAAGAAAACCATCTTGAAACAAGTGTGAAATCCCTGTGCAACACCTTACCTGCAACAGTGCACTCTTCTTGTACTGATTTTCTACTTTTCATCTCCTCCAAAAGGTTTCAAATTCATCCTTTCCCGAAAGCATTGGCTTTAGGAGATTGTCCTTTGGCAAGTGCAATAGCTGTGCTGTCATCAAGCATTCTCCCTTGCTATCTTGACATATCTTGGTTCCAGAGCAGTATTACTCAGCAGGAGGAAATCCCATCAGGCTGCTCATGCCAGGGCAGGAGACTGCTGCCCTGCTGCACTCAGAGGGGCTCTGGCATGTGGGATTTGCCAGTGCAGCCTCCAGCAAACTTCAGGCTCTGTGATGAGATCGCATCCCTTGGGGACATGACCCCTCTGCCATGCTCAGGAATGTGCCCCAGCAACACCTTCCGCCTTCAGGCAGCCAAGCCAACATGGGGCCCATGCTCTTCTAGGGAGAGGTGTTGAGTTGTTAATATTTTTTCCGTTCATTCTCCCTGTGCTGGGAGTGCAAAGGATGTGAAGCCAAACAGTTGTGCCCTGAAGGCAGCCTCAGCTGTTCACCCGGCTCTGCAGAAAAGACATGGAGGGGGGCAGAAATGTTCCCCGTCACATTAGCAAACAGTGGAGGCTACAGCAGCAAAAACAAAACAGCTCACTTGCAAGGACAAATTTGGACTGGAAGGAGTGGGGGTGGAGACAAAGCAATTCAGCAAGCCTCAAGCTTAATAAACCCTCCTAATACCTGACTGTTTACCAGGCACTTGAGCAAAGAGGACTCTGACAGCTTTAGGGAGCTGTATGGCACAGCTAAACATCCATCCCAGCCTACAGACAGCAAAAATCACCCTGGTGTTCCCAGCTGAATGTTGCAAGCAATGAGCCATGCAATTGCAGGAAACGTATTCGGCTTCCCAACAGCAGAAACCAAGAAGCAGGAGGCAGCAACAGTGCAAAAGAAGCGGCTTGGGCAGCTGGACTCCATCCCTTCCCTCTCCAGCCTGACCCTTTGCATCCTCTGACCTCCAAGAGGGAGGTTTTTCGTTGAAAGTGGGTTTGTGCCCCATCTATAGAAAACCATGGGAAATAGAGGCTTCCCCATACTGCGGCTAAAACTAAGGCGACTCCTGAATTTGGGGGTAAGTGAGAAGGAAATGGGAAAATACTCAAGTGATGCAAAAAAGGAAGGCAAATGGGTCTTCGTAAATACAAAGAACGGCTAAAATGCTCACTTTCCAACCTGAGGCAGTGAAAGGTGGCGATTTGCAAGAACAGCAGATAGTTATCTGAGCAGCTTCATCAGAGCCACACAATCCGGAAGGCAAACACTGGCTCCTTGTTTGAAAGCAAACACGAGGACTAGTTCCCTCCTCCACCTCTTGCAGGGAAAGCAAGTACCAGCGGCATTGCAGCCTCATGGGCTGGTGGTCAGAAATGCTGCCCCTGGACTTTGAAACCCATCGCTTCTGCTTTGGATGGCTATGGCCACTCTGTTCCCCTGCTTTTTTACCCTTGACCAAGGGAAGGGCTGAGTCCTGATTTCTTCCCTGCAAGGTGAGCGGCTCAGCCACCCAAAAGCATGTGACAGGGAGGGGGCAGAGGTGGCCCCCTGCGTCCTGCATCTCACGTGGGTTGCTATCGGTTAGCACCAGTGGGCTCAGCCACTCGCTCACTACTGCCAGTGGGATAGGGAAGAGAAATGGAAAGGTAAAAGCAAGAAAACTCGTGAGCTGAGATAAAGACAGTTTAATGGGTAAAGTCAAAGCCGCATGTGCAAGCAAAGCAAAATACAGAATTCACTCACTCCTTCCCATGGGCAGGCAGGTGTTCAGCCACTTCCAGGAAAGCAGGGCTCCATCCCACATAGCAATTAATTGGGAAGACAAATGCCATCACTCCTAATGTCCCCGCTTCCTCCCTTCCTCCTCCTTTCCTTGACCTTTTATTGCTGAGCATGACACCATATGGCATGGGATATCCTTTTGGTCCTTTGGGGTCAGCTGTCCTGGTTCTGTCCCCTCCCAGCTCCTTGTGCACCCCCAGCCTCCTCACTGGCAGGGTGGTATGAGAAGCTGAAAAGTCCTTGGCTCTGTATAAGCACTGCTCTGCAACAACTTAAAACATCAGTGTGTTATCACTGTTTTCACTGCAAATCCAAAACAGCACCATACCAGCTACTAAGAAGAAAAATAACACTGTCCCTGTCAGAACCAGTACAAGGATGCACTGCTCAGCCTGGGCAACACCCTCCGCTTCACCCTGCCTCCCGCAAGCCACCCTGCCCTGGGCGTGATCGGGTGCTCAGGTGGAGCAAACCCAAGAGGCTCTGGCCACAGCCCCAGGGACCCAAGAGATAGCAGGTTTCTTCTCCTCATCTCCACAACTTGGGCAGCACCAGGTAAGGGTCCTTCTTGGTCGTTCTGTGTTTCCCAGGAGGGCAGAGCTGGGGTCTAAGTATGATTTCTGTGCGTGTTATCTCCCTCTCTCATAGACCTCTGCTTTCAGACCCCAGCTCCAGACTGAAACATCTCATTTTGGGGTGTCTCAGTAGGAGTTTCTGGTTTTGTCTCATTCATCCAACCCACACCAGCCCCTTTTTTCTTCTGAGATGCCCTGGGATATCCCAGCCACCAGCACATCCTATGGGATATGATGTGGACTTAGTCCTCCTCTGGACCAAGATCCCCAGGGCACCTCCTTCCTGCCTCATCCCCACACTGGAGGGAGGGATGGATCTTCTCATCTCCCACTGCTCTGATGAGAAATCAGAGCAAAGTGGCTCTCCCTGCTTCTGCCGCCCATCCCAGCCTGTCCCCTCTGCCATTATTTTGGAAGACTGATGTGCCAGCTTGCTTCAGTGGGGCTTGGCTCCAAGCTGGATTCTGCCCAAAGGCAGACATCCACCACAGAGGCAGGAGACCTGACGCACAGACCCTACTGCACTTCTCCCCCAGGTTTCTGAGCTGTCTTTCCTCTCCGTGCTCCAGTAGCCTAACCCCATGGAGAAGTGTAGAGACCTCGAGGAGATCCTCCTCAGCACGCCCCAGTCCCGGAGCGTGGGAATTGAGATCACCAACAAGACGAGCGTGACCCTTCGCAATCCCAGGTTTGTATGATGGCCACCAGCCCCCATCTTGACAAGGTCCCCAAAGCTTGGGCATGAGTTTGAGAGCAGCAAAATGGGGTGTGCATGGGGTGCTGGTAGGTGGAGAGGGTCCATAAAAGCTGCAGGGGGCACAAGAAAGCAGAAAGGAGGTAGAGGCACCCATGGCCTGGGCTGGTGCCAACAGGAAGAGGGGAGTGCCACAGCCTTGTTGCGCACACCTTGCAAAAAAATGCTCAGCCTTGAGAAAACACAGGGCTGGGCAAATGCCCAGGTTCCTCAGGGCTTGTTTATCCAAGGTGAAGGATACCCCATCATCTCCCACCCCACTGTTTGCTGCAGTGTCCAGGATCACAGAATCACAGAAGGGTTACGGTTGGAAGGGACCTCTGGAGGTCACTTTGTCCAACTTCCTTGCTCAAGCAGGGTCACCTACAGCAGGTTGCCCAGAACCACGTCCAAAGGGCTTTTGAATATCTCCAAGAAAGGGGGCTCCACAGCCTCTGTGGGCAACCTGTGCCAGTGCTCTGTCACTTGCACAGTAAAGATGTTTCCTGATCATAGAATCATAGAATGGTTTGGGTTGGAAGGGACCCTCAAGGCTCATCTAGTTCCAACCCCCCCGCCATGAGCAGGAACACCTTCCGCTAGATCAGATGGATGTTCAAAGAGAACCTCTTGTGCTTCAGTTTGTGCCCATTGCCTCTTGTCTTGTCACCTGACACCAACGAGAAGACCCTTTTCTGCCAAGCTGCTTCCCAGCTGTGTCTCCAGCATGTCCTGGTGCCTGGGGTTTCTCCCCCAAGCGGCAGGACTTTGCACTTGTTGAACTTGTGGTTCCTGTCACCCATTTCTGGGCTGTCCAGGTCTCTCTGGATGGCAGCAGGACCCGCTGGTGTATCTGCCACTCCCCAGTGTTTTGTGTCGTCAGCAAACTTGCTATATTCTGCCCCATCATCCAGATCATTAATGAAGATGCCAAACAGGATTGGACCCAGTATTGACCCCCAGGGTACATTGCTGGCTCCTGGCCTCCAACTGGACTTTGCAACCACTGATCACCACCCTCCGAGCCCAGCCATCATGGGATGTCACACCTTGGCTTCCTCCTGCCCTGCACCCCTTCCTGCTCCATCACTGAGCCCTCAATTCAGTGCTTGGGGCGAGGGAGGTTCAGCAGCTGGGGGAGATGGGATGGGGACAAGGGTGTCCCCAACCTGGACCTGTGCCTCAGCTCCTCCTGCAGCCTCATCCCCTTGTCCAGGGGGTATCAGAGGTGCTTGTGAGCGATGCCCCATACACGGGGAAGCTGAAACCTTCCAGTCTGTGATGCTATGGCTGTCTTTCTGGTCTCTCCACAGCTATTTCTGTCAAAGTGGCGAAATCTTCACGCCCCCATCACCGTCCATCAGCCCCCAGTCCAGGGAGACGTGCATCTTTGTGAAACGGCACCTGAGCGCCTGGGGCGTATCCGGTGCCCTGCTGTATGGGTCCGAGCCCTTCTCCTTCGCCGTGATGTTTTACAACCCCAGGAACAACAGAATATTCGCCCACCAGTATGCGGTGGAGATCTTCCACAAGGCCACCATCTCCGGGAGCCTGGAGAGCCTCTACTGGTCCATGCGCAGTGACCGACCCCAGTCCCAAACCTACAGGAAGGAGCTGCTGGACAAAAGCACCTCCTCCATCATCGTGTCTGCGGGGATCTACAGCATCTCAGCCACCATGTCCAACCACAACAAAGCCGTCCTTAAGGTGCTCCTGGAGGAGACGCGTGGACCTCCGCCACAGTACACACCCAGCTGCTTTCCTCATCCCAGGAACATCTCCTCCAAGGAGGTGCACCCCCAGGCTTTCTCTTACCTGCCGAAATAGCCACACACCTCCGTGTCCTGGAATTTTGTCCCCCACGTTGGAAACCCAACAGTTTCTGCAGAGCATGTAGGTTTGTTTTTAATTTCACGTTTCCTCCAATTTAACTCCCCGTTCATCAAGCCTGCTATTAAGCGAAGCAAGCAATCCAAGAAGAAAATCATTTTTAGTTTTCACTCTGAAATTTTACAAAAGATCTCCGTCCTCCAAAGCTGACGAATTAAGAAATGCTGAAGAAAAAGAAAAATAAAGCAACGCATTTCTCTGAGAGCTGCTGTTCACTCTTTTGGGGTTGGTAATAACCAAAGGGAAAGGAAGAAGGCAGTGGTAAAAGCAGGGCTCCTGCATCTCAAGTTTTCAGCCGTCACAGTTTCCATTCCCTGAAATAAAACTGCTTGTTGGGAATGGAGGCAGAATAAGGACTTTGTTTCAATTCTAAATTCCCCCTGGTAACATGCATTGGCACTGACTCTGCCTGCTGGGATCATGGCTCCTCGGCTCAGCACCATTCTTGCTTGGCACAGCCTCAGAAAAAACGTCTATTTGGGGTGAATGGGGAAATATTTATATATATTTTTAATATATTGTTTTTTTTCTGTTAATTCTGTCCTGGTAACACCTGAAAGCAGCTTCTCCTACGGTGAGTCACAGCCAACAAAACCTGGCACCGCGCTGCCCTGGGAGCTGCTGCTGGGGCTGCAGCGGAGTCAGGTTGCAGGAATTTGTTGTGGTTTCAACTCTGGCCACCGGGCACACTCACTCGTTTATTTATTTTTCTCCATCTTCCGTGTGTTTTGGCGGCTTTTGAGACCATGCTGGGAGGGAAAAGGTGCTTTTATGGGGATTAAAACAGCCTGCAGAGCATCGGTGGGGAACGAACACAGGCTTGCCTGGAAATCCCCAAGCACCAGAAATAGCACGCGCACAAACACGTCAGCTCCAGGCACGTCCCTGCCATGCACACGCGTGTCCCCCCCCCACACGTGTACTCCAGGCACATCCCTGCCATGCACACGCATGTCCCCACGCACATGCGTGGGCTCGAGACATGTCTCTGCCACGCACGTGCGTCCCACACAGATGTGTGTGCTCCAGACACGCCCCTGCCACGCACACGCGTCCCCCCCACACACGCGTGTTCCCCAGACACGTCCCTGCCACGCACACGCGTGCCTCTCCCCACGGTCAGGGCGGCGCGCTTCACGCATGCGCTGCCTCTCCTCGGTCTGGTGTGCGTTTTGCGCATGCGCCCGCTCACCGCCCCTCGGGCCCCCCCCCGCTCCGCTGCCGCCGGAAGTGGCGTTGCCCGCGGCGCGGCGCGCGGCCGGAAGCGGCCGTGGGGGAGGCGCCGTG
>VXAL01012007.1:71828-140294 GCA_013399475.1 Chauna torquata
GGGGCCCGGCGACCCGCGGGGCCCAGCGGGGGCGGCCCCGGGGTGAGTCCGCGGGGACGAGGAACGGGTTGGCCCCGCGGGAGGAGCTGCGGCGGGACTGCGAGCTGGAGGGGCCGAGCGGCCGCTGAATGCGGGGGTAGCGTCCACGGAGGTGCACAGGGGGACCGGGGCCTTCCCCGCCGGGAGAGTCAGCTCCGGGCCGTGCTGCAGAGGGGCTGTGAGGATCCGCCGTGATCCGGAGGGAACCCACGCTGGTGCGGGAGGGGGCTGAGCTGAGAGGGCCGTGTGGGTACTGGGGGGATTGGGTGTGATTTTAACGGGGTGGGGGAGCAGGTCCGGGAGGGCCCCTGCTGATGGTCACAGGGCTGCAGCACCTCTCTTGTGAGGGGAGGCTGAGAGAGCTGGGGTTGTTCAGCCTGGAGAAGGGAAGGCTTCAGGGAGACCTTACAGCGACCTTCCAGTACCTAGCGTGGGACAATAGGAATGCTGGAGAGGAGGTTTATCAGGGAGTGTAGTGATAGGGCAAGTGGTAATGGCTTTAAACTGAAAGAGAGTGGATTTAGATTAGTTATTAGGATGAAATTCTTTACTCAGAGGGTGGTGAGGCGCTGGAACAGGCTGCCCAGAGAAGTTGTGGATGCCCTGGAAGTGTTCAAGGCCAGCTTGGATGGGGCTTTGAGCAGCCTGGTCTGGTGGGTGGCATCCTTGCCCATGGCAGGGGTTGGAACTAGATGATCTTTAAGGTCCTTTGCAACCCAAGCCATTCCACGAGTCTGTGTTGGTACTGGGGTCAATGGATGACAGCTCTGTACTGGGAAGATCTGGTTGTAATGTTGAGGGGAGTAGAGCAAGCTAAGAGGGGCCATGTTGATGTTGATACTGGAGGGTATTGGAACATACTGGGACATTTTGATTGTGATGGCAGGGGGTGTAGAGCAGGTTAGGGAGGGCCCATATCGATACCGGGGGGAGGGTGACTGCGTACTGGGAGGGTCTGGCTGTAATGAGGGTGGGGAGGGGGATGAGGGCCCATGTTGATGCTAGGGGGGAGTTGGGGCATGCTGGGAGGGTTGGGCTGTAACGGTGGCGAGGAAGGGAGCAGGTCAGGGAGGGTTCATATTGATACAGGGGGGGGGGATTGGGACGTGCTGGGAGGGCTTGTGGTGTTCCTTTAGGGGTGTTGTGATACGCAGGGAGAGTCCTTGTTGGTATGAAGGGGGGGAAACTGGGACACACCAGGAGTGTTTGTGGTTGTCTGAGAGTGGAAAAAGGGTGAGGAGCTGGGCTGGGGGGGTTCCTGAGGAAAGACCACCACAAGGGCTGCCGAGCTTGCCCAGAACGAGCTAAAGCGCTCTGTGGGCTTCTCCTGGCTCTCTCGAAATGGAAACACCATCCTTTCTCTGCCTTGATTAACCTTGCCCCTTCTCCAAGGGCTGGTGGTGCCATGGGCCTGGCAGCGCATCATGGCTCCAGCCAGAGCAGTGAAATGATCCAACTGTCTTGGGGGGGGCGGGGGAGAATATTTTTTTTTTGCTCAGCCATTCCTACCGAGCTGTAGTTGGAGCTAATTCATCCTAATTATCTCATCCATCGCTGCTTTGTGCCTCTTTGCTCTTATCTCTTCGCTCTTATGCCAGCACCATCCTTCAACTTAAGTTATTCTTTTTCTTCTCTGACATATATCCTTTCTCTGACGTGTGTCTTTGATTATATTTATAGGCTGCAGTCAGTTCTTCCTTCTCTGTATCAGCATGCTTATGTTAGATAGTCCAAGCTCTTGCTCCGTGGGTAGGACGGGTTACCCTCACCAGTCTCAGCGTTCTCTGGTACTTTGTCAGCTGTTACATGGAAAACCAGCTTTGCACCATCTTCTCCAAAGTGCTTTTCAGGAGGACTTTGCTTGATGTCGTTGCTGCCTGCACTGGGAACACCTCTCCCACTGCCTTTTGATGCTTTTAGTCACCTGTGCTCGACTGACCCTCCCCTGGGGCTTCTCTGCTTTGGCACACAGAAGCTCTGCTTCAGCAGACTCCTGCTATTTTTCACCTTGCCCTTGGCACTTCCTATTTCACCCTTTCCTGTCCCTCCAGCTCCCAAGGGCAGCAGGCTGTGGGCATGCATTTTCATCCTTTCCTGCATTACAAGTGATTTCTTCAACTGTCCTCCGGTTCTGGGCCAAAGTTGTGGAAATCCGTCTGTCACAAGCCATCCTTTTCATGGCGGTTGTTCCAGAGCTGCCAGGCTGAGCCCTTTTGCTGCCACCTGGTCCTTTCCCCATGTCCCTGGAGGCTCCAGGATGGCAGGGCTTGGGGCAAGCTGGAGGCAATAAAACTGCGGCCACTTCGGTTGTCTCCATGCACAAACCACCAGTGTGTGACGTCTTGCATGGTGTGGACCCATAGGTTTCCCGCCGTGAACATGTGCATGTGTCACCAAGAGCGGACCTCTCCAAAACTGCGTGGTTTAAACCGACGGGTGGTGGTGGATGCCTCGCAGCCCGGGGTAAGTCAGTGTCTCGCTTAGTTCCTTTCACCGTGACCACTCAGCCCTTCGCATCCCGTCTGTGCTGGGGAAAAAATTCTGAGACACCTCAATGATGGTTCACTGCAGGCATCCAACAGGAAGATGCTTGTGCCAGCAGATGGAAATCACCAGCATTTGTTGTCTTTCCTGAATTTATGGTGTCAGGTCAGCCTGGGCAAGCTGGCAGGTGGATGTCTATGTCCAGCCTGCTGACTTTTTCCTGAGAGGCAGCAAAGGCAGCCCTAATATTTGGGCTTTCCCTAGAGCAAGATACTGTAGACTTTGCGACCTGTCGTCATCCTCCTGCGCCACATCCTCCAGGGGACTGCCCCTTAGCAGCAGCCAGGCTTGCATCAGCTGCCTCTGCACCATCTCTCCTTGCACAAGCAAGCGATTCCTTCTTTTTTATGTTTTTAAACACTTGGAGATAAGAGTTATGGGGCTCTGAGACTGTGGTTGTGTTCTTGCCTCTGCTTGGGGGGGTTTCTGGTCACCCTGAGGACTCAACTCAAAGGCGTGTATGAGGGCTCTGCAGCCTTTGTACAAGAGCAAGAGTCATGGGCTTGAAAAGGAGGTCCAGATCCATCCCAGAAGGTGAGCGTGCCCAGGAGCAGGGCAATCCTGAGCCTCTGTCCCTGCTTCCAGCCTTACTTGTGCATGAAAGAGTGAGGGTTGGACTGTAAGTGATGATGGAAGCATCTAGTGAATGCCTGTCTCAGCAGGTGACAAAAGGTGGTCACTGCAGCTAGGTACAGATTTCTGCTGTTTATTCAAATTCTCATCCCCTTCACCCTTTTCTACTTATAATACATTTAACAATTACCTTCTTTTCCCCACTTTTCAACTCAGTACCTTCTTAAACTAGCATGAGTTGCCCTTTTTAGGCCCACCCTTGTTTGCAGCTGTATGTGAGGGTCTACGAAAGCTTTGAGCTGATCATTCTTTCTCCATGGCAATGAAACCAAATCTTACATTGAAACCCACTCAATTTAATTGTGGATTCACCCTTTTTTTTTTTTTTTTGGTAACTTAAGATCCAGTGGGGGTGGGAGGCACAGATAATAAGCACTGTTTCTTGTAACACCTTTTATTCATTAAGCTCTTGCTATTAATGGAATCAAGCTGTTATTAATAGCATTTATCTTCACACAGTGCATTTGCCTTCTTGCTCACAGCTGAGCCCCTTGCCTTCCCTTACAGTTGCCTAGCTGAAGCTCCATCCCCAGCGGTGGTAGGTCACACTGGGGCACCAGTAACATCCAGGCAGGTTTGGAAAGTCCCTGGGGACTCCTGTGTTCCACCAGTGGTCCATAATCCCATGGGCTTTAGCTGTATGTAGCAGCCAACACCCACTGGGACGTGGCCTGAGCTACGCAACCTGCTGTTGATGCCAGTGCGTGCTGGTGGCCTTGGGACAGATTCGGCAGACACTTTGTGTCCAGGTTTTGTTGATTCTTGCAGATTCAACAGCACCAGCTGTCTCGGGAGCTTATCAGTCCTGGGGAAGCTTTGACCAACTGCCTTCTCAGCGCATACCTGTCCCTTCTTCTGCCTCTTATTTCCTGGCAGCTGTCTCTCTTCACACCTGTAGAACCCGTTCTCAAATAGAAGGGACCTTTAGGATAGTTTCATGTTTAGTCTTGCGGCAGCTTCTGCTCTGTGTTGGTGTCAGGTCAGTAGCAATGCTCTCCTCTGCACGACGTGGTATGTCGGGAGCTCAGATGCTCTTAAAGCATCTGTGAAGTCACTCCCTACCATTGCTCCTGAAGTCCTGCCCACTGCTGCTGCCTACCTTAGGACTTAAGAGGTGAAACCCGGTCTTTTGAATTTGGTTATTTGCAAAGAAGAGCTGCTCATCTTAGCTGGTTGCTCTTGCTGCACATCAGGCACTTATCGGATGTGATTTGATGTGATGTTTCAGGAGTGTACTGTACAAGGAGATGGATCATATATCAGCCTTGCTTTCATCCCATGGTTATCAGTCAGATCTAAACCAATCTACATGTGGCATCTTGAGTTCGGACAGCAAATCCAGCTCAGGAGGTGGGCAAGGTAGATACTGGAGCCTGGTGTCTCTGCGGAGCAGGGCAGAGCTGGCCAGCATGCCTGTGACTGCTGTCCCCAGGCTTACCTCCCCACAGAGCCTTTGGGGCAACGACTTCGAGCCTGAAGGTTGGCTGGTTCATTGTCCATTGCAGAGGCTGGAGGTCACTCTGCCCCAGCCAAGGACACCTTCTCTCTATGTACAGGCCACGCACCGGTGTCACAAGGCCTGTTCTGCGTGAGTTCCTATGAACAAGCTGTCGGGGTACCTGCAGATTTGGATGGAGCCCAGAGAAACAGTGGCCAAAGAGAGGAGATGTACGTGCTGAGAAGGCAGTCTGAAAACTGCCCGATAAGCTTGTATAAGGAGACGAGCTGTGCTGTTGAATCCACAGGAGCTGATAGACTCAGGGACACCAGGAGTCGGCTCAGTCTGTCCAAGGCCACCAGCACACGCTGGCATCCACCGAACGCGTCTAAGAGAGCAAAGGCTCCTCATGGCAGACAGAGACTGCGGGGTTGTGTAGGCACCTAATGAAGCCGAGCACCTGCAGAGGAGCTCCCCGAACCCCTGTCTGGAAGCTGCTGGCAAGCTGGTACAACCCCCCAGCTCCTGGCTATAGGGTTGAGGCTGGCTTCTCAACCATTGCTCTGCTGTGGGTGAATGCGCAAGTGGGCTGTGTGAGGGGGTAACTACTGGCAGCTTGACTCAGTTGCTAATAACAGGTTAATGAGTAAAAAGATTTCTAAGAAGTATTGATCAGTGTTGTTTCCCCAGCACTAGCACCACCACGCCAACTCAATTTCCCTAAGGTAAAAAGGAATTGCAGACAGCAGATTTTGCAAACTCACTGTAGTCCCTGCGTGTGGGCTCAGCTCTGACCTGCCTCCCTCCACACTGTGGCAGCCCATGTCTTTGTCTTCATGCCCCTTGTGTTACAGTCCTGCCCCGTGACAGGTCACCTCTCTCATGCTCTCCCCTTCCTGACTTTTGCAGAGGGTCCTGTCTGGGTTGGCAGCCAGTGCCTGGAGCCATGGAAGAGCAGCCAGGTTCTCCAGCCTGTGAGTCCCCCTTTTCCCTGCGGCGTGTCTGCATTTCTGAAGATGAGCCTGAAGGTGAAGAGCAGGAGGAGACTCCAGGGAAGGACACAGCCCGGGCACAGGTGGAGAGAGGCTCCCCAGAAGGGTGTGAGCAGGTTTCTCCTCGATGTTCAGGACGGGACTGGCAAGGGCACGGTTCCCTCATCCCTCAGGACACAGACAGTCCTGGCCAGAAGGCAAGAGAGGATGAGGGGGCTGCCCCATACCCAGAGCCTGAGGCGCCTGGGGAGCTGCAGCCACGCAGGCCGTTCCGGCGGAAGCACCGGCTGTACCTGAAGCCTAGGACGAACCTGACCCCAGCGTCCCCAGGACAGGGGGAGAGAGCTGAAGAGCCAGGGCCCTCCCGGGGAAAGAGGCTGCGCTTGATCTGGGGCCAAGCCAGCGACTTCCGGCGGAAGAAAAACCTTTTGGAGAACGGACTGGAGGAGACACCCCTTATGCCCCAGAGCAGCGAAGAAGAGGAGGAGGGAAAAGGTTCTCAATCCTGCTCCCCTGAGCCGCATCTTCCTGGGGATGCCCGTCCCAAGCCGGACTTTGTGCAGCTGATCGACGAACACGGCATCTACTCCACCGCAAAGCTGGTGCTAGGCAGCGCGGCGGGCGAGCTGGAGGAGGCAGCAGTGGTGCTGCCACCCCACCTGAAGCGGGGCGCGAGCGTGGCCAGCAGCGGGGCCGAGTTTGAGATCCGTGAGGTAATCGTGGACGAGAAGCCCTTCCAGTGTGGCGTGTGCGAGAAGGCCTTCAAGCGGGCCTGGGAGCTCTTCAGCCACGAGGTAGTGCACAATGAGGAGCGCCCTTTCCGCTGTGACCTCTGCGAGGCCTCCTTCAAGCGCCACTCGGACTTCAAGAGCCACCGGCTGGTGCACACAGAGGAGCGGCCCTTCCGCTGCGAGCTCTGTGGCAAGCGGTTCAAGCGCTCCTCCAACCTCCAGGAGCACCGGCGCATCCACACAGGCGAGCGGCCTTTCCACTGCGCCTGCTGCGACAAGAGCTTCAAGACGCCCTACGAGCTGCAGCGCCACACGCTCACCCACTGCACCGAGAAGCCCTTCAAGTGTGCAGACTGCGGAAAGGACTTCCCCACCTCCAACGCCCTCCTCCTGCACCAGCGGCAGCACTGCGATGACAAGCCCCACGTCTGCGGCGTCTGCGGCAAGAAGTTCACCTACGGGCACAGCCTCAAGGTACATGAGCGCGTGCACACGGGTGACCGTCCCTTTGTCTGCCCGCTCTGCGGCAAGGGTTTCAAGCAGTCCAATGCACTCTCCTCCCACGAACGCGTGCACACAGGCGAGCGTCCCTTCGTCTGCAAAACCTGCGGGAAGGCCTTCAAGCAGTCATCCTACTTGGTGATCCACGAGCGGGCGCACACCGGGGAGCGCCCCTACAAATGCGAGGCGTGCGGTAAAGCCTTCGCCCGCCCTTCCTTGCTGCTGCAGCACCACCGTGTGCACAGCCAGGAGCGGCCCTACAAATGCAGCTTCTGCCACAAGTTCTTCAAGGACCTGGCCTACCTGGCTGTGCATGAGAAGGTGCACACAGGCGAGACCCCCTACAAGTGCAGCGTCTGCGACAAAGGTTTTGCTCACCCGTCCAACCTGCTGCAGCACCAGCGCGTGCACCGCGATGGCTGAACCCCAGAGCGGCATGCGCAGCACAAGTGTTTCAAGGCCAAGAAGCCCACAGCCATAAGCGAGTTTGCTGCAAGTGTGTGTGCAGCAGCAGACAAGCCCCAGGCCAGCCCACCACAGCACGTGTTCCTGTACGTGTGCAAGCCATGTGCAGGGGACTGCTGCAGCATTCCTGGAGAGGAGCCCAAAAAGTGGGTGCTGCTGCAGCTCTTCTCCTGAGCGCCGTCCCAGCAGGGCCTCTGCTGCACAGCTTTTCTCTGCCAAACCCTGACATGTGCCACTCTCTCCTCCTCCCTCCAGAGAGGTGATCCTGCAGGGATTGTAACTGAGCCCTTGGGCTGGGGCTGCTGCAGACTCCTGTCTCCCAGCCAGTGCTGTCTGCAGGGAGGTGGCATGCCCTCCACGAGTGCTGCTGGCTGCAGGCTGGCCAGTGGCAGTGAGCTGTCGCTTATGGCATGCTGCTGATGGGCAGCTGCAAATCTTGCTGTGAGGCCATGGTGACTTGCAGAGGCAAGCCAGGCTGGCTGAGGCTGCAATGCGGCTGAGAGGCAATGTCCAGAGCTCTGAAGAGCAGAGCAGCATTAGCCAGATGGTGGCAAGCCCAGTGTTAGGCTAATGCTAAGGGATGCTGCTTCTCCCCGCAGTGTTTGGGTGTTACAAGGAGGGCTACCCAGTCATCCCAGTAAGCATAACTCAGCCTGGCCCCGTAACAGGCTGCAACAGCATGTCTGCCTGGTGCTCTGGGGCCATGCTGCTGCATTTCTTGAGTGCAAGATGCAAGCTGGGAGCTCCTGGGGAGCCCCTTGAGGTAGGGTTGTGCTGCTGGCTGTGACTGAGCCCTGCAGCAGTAGACCTGTCCGTTTGGGGAGGTGGGGGGAATGAAGTACGTTGGTGAAAAGTATGATGGGGAGGAGCAATGCGTGGGCATCTCCCTTTCCTTCTGAAGCATTTTAAGCATCCCGTCTGTATTTCATGCTGCTACTGATGATGAGGTTAATGACAACAACGCCCTTTGCTCTGCTGTGCAGGGGCCATGTGGGCACTTTGCGGGTACAGCAGCACACACGCTGCCTCCATTCAGCAGCCCGGTCCCCCTCAGGCAAGGAGCAGAGGCAGGGTTGTGTTGGCTGCAGGTTGTGTGTTCTCACTTAAAACTTGGCCTCGAGGCACAAGTGAAGGGTTGGGTGCAGAAGGGTGACCCTGGGAGAGCCAGAACAGGGAGGAGAGGTTACTGCCCCCGCTGTGCCGGTGGTGGAGCATCTCTTGGAGAGGCACTGGAGGAGAGGTGCTGAGCCACGCAGGAGCCACCATCTTGCCTCTCCCAGCCCATCTGGAGGGAAGATCTTGTCATCGTGGATTGGAAACACTAACCTTTTTTTCTGCCCCAGGGCACTGGTGAGGCTGGTAGGGAGCAGAAGAAGGGGGGTGCACATGCTGTGATCTGCTCTGGGAGCCTTGTCGAGAGACACGCTGTGCTGTAAGCTGTTTTCTAGCTGTTGTGGGACCTGGATGGGGAAGGGGTGAGCAGACAAAACCAGCCCTGGATCCTCCTCGTTTCTGTGCGGTGTGTGCCTGATGTATGCAACGGCAGCACCAGGTCTAGAGCCACCCGAGCTGTTGCTGCCACTGAAGTCTGGATTTGTTCTCTTTGACTGATAGCTGCTCCCGCTGCTGGGCGGAGTGTGGCACGTGGACCTTTCCTTACAAAGGCAAGACCTGGGTCCACCCCAGAGCCCTGTTGGGCACCAGCAGAGCCCCGTCCTTGCATCTGAGCCACCTCAGAGGGGCCTGATATCACGGTCACCTTCGTGCTCACTGGCGCTGTGGGACTCGAGGTGCCAGCACTTGGACTTCTGTTGATCCCGGTCCTACCTTGTCCCCCTTTTGTATGGTTCCTCTAGCACTGGGGGCGGAAGGGATGTGTGCTCCTCGGCACTCTGCACACTAATTACAGGACAGTTATTTAACGACATCTTTGCCTCATCGCTTCTTTGAGCCCACTGCTGCATCTGTCTGAATCCCTGCTTGCTTTAGGCATGGCCTGGTGACCGTGCAGATGGGGAGGTCCAGCCCTGGCCTCTGTGCTGGGCCAGCTGCGAGGTGCATGGCGGGGCAGTTGGGGGTGGCTCCTTGGTGTCAGCCTCAGGGTACTTTTCCTTAGCAAGCTGAAGCCAAGTCCTCCTCCGGCATAACTTTGCCAGCAGGGAAATGGTCGGAGTCAAAGCAGCCCTTGCTGGTCTTGCCTCCTTCCTAATCCCTACGTTCTCTATGCCTCCTCTTTCAGACATGCAGGAGGTACTGACATGGTGTAATCCAGTGACCTGTGTGTGATCTTCAGCAGCCGTGTGCATGGAGGAGGCTGTTTTTATGACACTGTGTACACAGCAGACCTGTCTCTTTTTTTTCCAGGATTAACTCTGTCCCAGGAGCTGGTGTATCTAATTCACAGTCCTCACTACCAGCATACGGCTCGTGTCTGCTGGCACGTGTGGCTGGCAAATCCGGTAAGGAGAGACCCACCAAATCTTGGATGTGCAGTGGATTTCACCAGTCGCTGCAAAGCCTGTGTCCCACAGATATTCAATGCAAAAACCTGCCAGCAAGCTCTGTTTGGGATTTGCAGTTGTGGATCCCCTGTGAGGAGGGTTACAGACCTCCTGGTCAGGCTGGCCTCAACCCTTCCTCAGAGCTTCCTAGCTTCCTCCCGTTTCAGCTCGTGAGACAACCACTGGAGCAGCTCCGGCCTCTTCCCAATGCCGTTACCAGCTGCAGAGCTCCTGGCCAGGTCATGAGGTTGTGATTTGACTTCAGGGCTGTGTCCGAGACAGCCTGTCTGGTGGGCAACCTGTCCCTGAATGTCCTGTGTTGCCAGCTGGTGGTGGACACGTCCTTGTCTTGACAGGTTCCTGTCCTGGGATCTGAAGCCTGAGGGTCTCTGTGGAAGGGGAAAGGAGACACTAGTTATGCTGGTGAGGAAAGTGAAGGAGTGTCCTGAGTGGGTGTCAGGTCTATGTCCTCATCTCATCTGCCCCAGCTGTGGGATGACAGACTTGGTGCTCTGCTCTGCTGCACGCTTGTCTGATGGTTGATGAGGCAGGTGTGCCTGGTACTGTCAGGCCGGCTGTCCCTTTGCTGAGTCTGGGATTGTCTCAGCCTCCATCTGGTAAGAGGAGTACTGAAATGATGTCAAGCTGTCTCAGAAGGAGATGTCTGGAGTTAAAAACTCAAACCTTTGTTGCCGTCTAAGAATATGGCTTATTTGAGCTGTTTTACCCATCTGCATTCACAACCCAGATCACCTGTGCATTTCCACAGTAGTTAGGAGGAGATCAGAGCATGGAGATGGGACTTGCTGCAGCTGCCTGTACCCAGGTATTGCTTTAAAGTGGTGACATGTTCCTAGGAATAGATGCCCACAAAGTGCCAGTGCAGCCCCTGTATCCTCTTTGTGTATCCGCATTTCCATCACCAGGATCCAGCCTGGGTGTCCCATTGCAGTCCCTTCTTGCTGCAGGTTCATCACCTGGGTGCATGTCAAGGTGCTACATGCTGCCGGGCTGCGTGTAATATTTGTGCAGATGTATGTGGAGGGCGTCTGTAACCACAGCATGTGCTGGGTCTGCCTTTCCCCAGGCTTGCAGCTGACTGCAGGCTTCACAGATGTTTTGCTGAGACAGCTAATTGAAAGCAAGGTTGTGACCCTGTCCTTTACTTTCTGCAGAGCATCACTCTTGGAAAAGGCACTGCCCAAGTAGCCCTCAGGAGGTGAGATAGATGGTGTGCCTGCAGCTGTGGGAGCAGACTGAATGTGATGACTGGGCTTAGGAGAGGTAGCAGAGATGGCACTCCTCGACTGAGACAGCAGGGAGAGAAAGTCCTTCACCATTTAAAGCTTGATGAGACACTGAAGCTGTTGCATTAGCCACAAAGCACCTGCATGATGCATGTCATAGCAGTGTTGGCCCTTTGCCCCTAACCTCAGAGCAATGGCAGCTTCTCTTAGGCTGTATCACAAACACCGTCTGCTTTCTCTCCTGGTCACGAACAGGAGAGTTTTTTGCAGAAGAGACGAACTTGAGGGGTGGGATCTGGAGGACAGCTAATGACACTGGCGGCAGGAGGCAGCTGCCTGCTTAGAAGATAGGGTGTCATTTGTGTCACTCCATTTCTCTCCGATGTTACAGTTTACCTCTGCAGACATGTCACACACCTGAAGGTGTCTCCAGTGGCACTTGTTGCCTGTGTAGGAGCAGCTGAATCGAGCACTTCAGGCCCTACAAGCAGTCGAAGGAGATATGGAGTGAATTCAACTGCTGAGGCCATTAGAGATGACCTGGGGTATCCAGCTGGCCTTTAGTTGCTTTTTTCCACAACAGCATGCATATCTTACAGACCCTATATGTTAGCACTGTGTGAGTGTCTAAGGTGACTGAGGGCATCTCAAGTGGCACTGGTTGGTGCTAGCTGGACTGTGTTCTCGTGGTAGCTGAAGAAGACCTTCTCTGATGGTTCAGTCTATAGAATGGCTATTACCAGAGACACCTATCTCTGAATTAAAGCTGTTCTCATAAGCTGGAGTCATGTGTCACCAAGTGATGACATTATGGCTAACAACAGGGAAAAGGATGACCTCGCTGCTGGAGGAAGTTATTTCTGTTTTTGTGCCACTTGGATATCCTGCAGACCCCCTGCTACCCTCTCAGCTGCCGCCAAGGGGATGATCTCATGTTTGTTCCAACATCCGGTTAGCTCCTGGAGTTTCTCACACGGAATCTAGAGGACAGCTTACCTGGGGTGAGGAGTGAGGGTCAGACGGCTTGTGTGGGGTCTTTCACTTTATTTTTAATAATTGCTTATAATTTCAGGACTTTGGTCTAAAAAGGACACTGAGTTTGTTTCATGAACTTTCCTTCAGGTGCAGTTGATTAACATGACTCAGTTCCTTGACAGGTCACTATGTTTGGAGATGGCAGCACCTATAGCATGTCTGTATAGCTGGCTGGTGTCTGCACACCGCTGTAGATCACTGTTATTCATCATATGGCCAAGTAATGAAGGCAGTGGGTATTTATTTTGCTACATATGGTTCGTAACCTGTTGTAAATAATGAATAGAGCTGCTAGGCAGACTAGCATTTCTAACCATTAGAAAGGAAAGAAATGAGCCCCTCCGAACTGGCACAAGAAAGAGGAGAAACATGGGGAACTAGGGAAGTAAACCAATATTTTTACCTTCCATGAACTCAATTCTATGTGTTTCCCAGTTGTTGGTGTCATTCACCCCCAGGGAAGTTGGAGGTAGGACTAGACATGTTGTGGCACAACAAACCAGTATTTTCTTGAACTGGAAGACTGAAAAAGGCAGGGTGTTGCCATGCTTTCTGCTTCTCTGTACCCAGTTGCTCTTGATAACCCCACCCCATTTAACATCCCATGAGGTACAGAAGTTGCTAAGGATTGCACAAAAGGCTCTGCCTGCCTTCGTTCAATGTTTGTACTGGAAATGTCTTCATCTGAGACAGGTCTCCACCTGAGACAGTGCTCTAGACAACAACTCACAGCCAGTAGACCATTGCTTGGAAGTACTAATCTGATGTATTTTCGCCATTGACCTTAAGTCAACATAATTCATTCCTCAGGATGTTTTCCCAAATGGTCTCTGAAAGGGAATTTTGTCACATTTGGCACTCTGTCTGTGAAGGCACCAGTTACCTTTGCAGACACATCTGGCATTGTTCATACCTCTGCTTTTTGGCCTCCTGGTCTCCCTCCCATCAATCTGGGGGCACAGCCCTCAGTACCAACTGGTTTGTGAGCCTGTGGTCTGTGGGGTGAGGCTGAAAGCAGGGTCCCTCTGCACTGTGATGCTTTGAGGCATGGGGTACCACCAGAGGATCATGAGCTACCAGGAAAGACCACATGTGAACCTCTGAGGAGGTTCGCAAGGGATGGTTGTGGATTGGCATATGGGTAAGAAAACAGTGCACGTGGCCTGTAGCTACCCCAAAATGCAGTGTCTGATACTGCAGGAAGGATGGCTGAGCATTTGGGGTTGCAGGGTAAATGCTTTCACAGAATCACAGAATGGTTGGGGTTGGAAGGGACACTTCTCCTTTAATTCATTAGCAATTTTAGTCCTGTTTTAGGTTCTCTGCTACTGTGCCCAGCCTGATGCCAGGCTGCAAGGCCACCAGGCTGTCCTACTCTGTCTGGTGCGTGCCACCAGAGAACCCCTGGAGCTGACTGGAGAGTGCCAAGGTGGATTAAATAACTTTCAGAAGACTGGGATCCCTTTAGGCAGCTGTTTAGGGCTCCTGAGTATGTCATTGGTACAGGCCAGCTTATAAATGTCCAGCCCATCAGCAGCTGCTTTGCAGTCTCCTAGATAGCATGTTAGGGCTTCCTGCAGGTCTGCAGGAGCTTGGGGGAGAAGGGACTTGCACTGAAGAGTGAGGTGCAGGGGAAAAAGTGTGTGGGGGGGAGACCTGTGTCCTCTCTGAGGAATGAGCTTGGCTGATGACCTCCACAGTGTGGGCTGACGGTGCCACAGGGGCCACTTCTGCACAAGGAATCATGCCAGCATCACAGGGCAGCATCTTCCTTCATGAGCTGAGTTGTCTCTGCGTTGGTGTCCTCGAGGGACTCTGCCTTGGCTGGGTGGCAGATGGCTCCTGCAGGCTGGAAAGGCATTGCAGAGGCACCTTGCTCCCTGGGGCACCCACGGTCTGCAAAGCAGATGGGGACAAGAACATGCGACTGTTACTGGCCTGGGAGCCGTGGAGTACCCTAAGCTCAGCTGATTTGACACCATCTCTGTGTGCTGCATCATCTCAGATCACATTGGGTCTCAGCATGGCTGCAGTAGGCTGATATATGGGGACGGGGACCTTGAACTGAGATGAGGGGACCCACCTGCAGCTTGGGCTGCTCCAATGCACCTCCTCTTCAGGTAGAGCCACAGCATGACTCCGCTCGTCATCATCACCAGGGCAAGCAGTGCTACCAACGCAGAGCAGGATGACGGCGAGCCTGTGGGGAGAGCACCCCCAGCTCAGGATCCTGCTTCCAGCCAGTAACAGAAATGGAAGAAAACTGAACGCCAAACGTGGCCTGATCCCCCCAGTATCTCTGCTGATAACAGAGCAGGGCTTTCCTTAATCAGGTTTTGCATCAAAACCTGTGTATTTAATAGCCAGAACTGACTGTCCTCCCCACCAAGAGTGCAACTAATCTCTTTCTGATCCAGTTTGTGCTGCCCTGCAATGCTGTGGTCTCTGCAACACCATGTGAGCACCTATTTCAGAAAAGGTGACAGGTCCTGAAGAGAGCACAGAGAGTCCTTGAGGGTTAAGATAGTTGAGCTGCAAGAGGAAATAGAAGAGACTGGCTTGTTTTGAGATCAGAAAAGCATCTCTGATACGCCAACCAGTGATATTTGAGCTCACTGCTTGTAGAAAACAAGCAATATCCACCAAGGAAGACCTTCAAGAGCTTGTTCAGACATGTGCCACAACCTTTATACGTCTCCTTTTGCAGTGAAATAGCCACGCCAGGGCTGCATACATAATTCTTGGGCCAAACCATTCCCTCCTACCCTCAAATCCTCTCTCCTTGTAGGCAGACCTCTGTGCAGAAGCAGCTCAGCCTCATGAGATGAGGCATGGTGGGGGACTCTGCCTTTCTGCTTTATTCCCACCTTGAGCCCTGCCTCTCACCCCCAGTGCAGACAGAGCAATGCTGGTTGTCATAGGATGTTCTGGGCACTCACCTTTTGGCTCTGTGCACACCACATGGGCTGCCACACCATTCCTGCACAGCCCTGGGCCGATCTTGCTCCTCTGGCACTCCAGGAGGAGAGACTCTGATCCCCGGCAGCTCAGCCCCTCCAGCAAGGTATGGCCATGCTCTGGGCTGAACTGGCCTCCAATGGGTGCAGACTGCGCTGGTCCACAGCCCAGCTGCTTGCAGACCACCTGTGCCTCCAACAAACTCCAGCCGCTGTTGCAGATGCCGTACCAGGTAGCGTTGTACAGCACCTCCACGCGCCCCGCGCAGGGACCTGGACCATCCTTAACCCGCAGTTGCAAGGGGTTGGTGCCTGCAGGGGAAAGCAGAGGGGGTGAGGTGGTCTCCTTGGCCCCTTCACACGCAGCACAGGGACAGAGAGCCTAAGACACACATACCATGTATGCCCCCACGCTCCAGCAGTTATGGACGTGTGCAATACACTACCTGTGCCCACTGCATCTTTCCCCTGCATGAATGCCCCCTTGCAAGAACAGCCCCATCATCTCACACATCCGCACGTGATGCTCCCATCAGCACCGTGCTGTGGCACTGAGAGCTGACCATGTCCCACTGCAAGAGAAAGACCCACTGGGTTTCTGAGCATGCTTTCAGCATCACCCCTGGGATCACCTGAGCACACAACGCCCGCGTCTTCCTCGTGGTTGCAGTTATGGACTCCCCAGCCATTCAGGCTGCAATGGGAGAAGTTGGCTTCAGTACCAATGCACTCCACATCGTCCAGCCAGATGGGGTCAGGCCCTTGTCCGAAGTGAGCCTTGCCGGGGGCCGACACTGCTCTCCCACAGCTCAGCTGCTGGCACACCACCTTAGCATTCTTTAAATCCCAGCCGTCATCACACACAGTTCCCCACTGCTTGTTGTGAAACACCTCCACTCTCCCAGCACAGCGGTTCGGGCCATTCACCAGCCGGACCTGCACTTCTTCTGTGGTGTTGGACTCTGCAAGGAGAAATACATTGTCCATTGGTTAGGAAAGAACAGAGCATCCCTCATCTTCCATCATTGCCAAAAAAAAAAAAAAAAAAAAAAAAAAACCAGTGCAAATGCAGTGTTGCTAAGGTTCTCCTGCAGGAGGTGCAACCTCCCAACCCTTTCTGAGGAATTCATCTCTCCTGGCTGTGGAGGTGGGGTTCAGTTCCAGATTCAGACCCTAAGGTGTTGGTGTCTTTTCCATGAAAGTATGTGAACCGGGTAAAAGTCTCAGCCCTTACAATGGAGACCTGGCTGGTCAGAAGGATGAGTGAGTCCCTCCAGGGAGCCCCGTTGAGGTGGATGGCCAGACTCAGGCTTGATTCCACTTGGTGCGATGGGAGATTCCTATGGGATGTTGGTTATGAACAGAGTATCTGCTGGTGCTCCATGCATGCTCGGCTTCCTCAGGCTGGCATAGGGCTCAGCTCCTGCCTTGTACCCCACTCCTGCGCGGCACAGTAGCCTGGGCTGGACTGGGGATGAGTCTAGCCAAGAAGGCTTGCACTATTTTGCCAGAATTCCCAAAAACGTTAATTTCCAGGGTCAGCCCACTGCAGCATCACCATGAAGGCAATAAGATGCAGGACAGACCCTCCACCACCACCCTGGCCCCCACGGTGCGCTGCATTGCAGAACTTCACTGACCTGAGCACACCACGCTGGCGTCTTCTCCATGGTTGCAGTTATTCTGTCCCCACGGGCTTGCTCGGCAGTGGGCAAGGCTGTCCTCAGTCCCGGCACAGTTCACATCATCCAGCCAGATTTGCCCAGTGCCTTGCCCAAAGTGAGCACCGCTGCGTGCAGACTCAGGCTGGCCACAGCCCAGCTGCCGGCACACCACGGTGGCAGCCCGTAGGTCCCAGCCGTCGTCACACACCGTCCCCCATTCCCCCTTGTGGAACACCTCCACTCTCCCGGCGCAGGGGCTGGGGCCTTTCACCAGACGGACTTGTGCCTCCACCATGATATTTGTGTCTGCAAGCAGAGGTAGGCAATACAGCATTTAGAGAAACATGTGCACAGGGAACTTTCTGGCGCTAGCAAGTGCAAGGGCATGGTGAGCAATGGCCAGGGCATAAACTTAGGGCAGATGTTTGGCCATGGTGAGACAAGTGGACAGATCGTTGCCTGGCATGCTTGCAAAGATGTGCATGCCGACATGGTACTTGAGGGCTTCTTAAACACCAGCAGATGCCTATATATAGCCTCCTGACTCAATGCCCTGTAGGGAGGGGAAGAATTCCTTTTCTCAGTTCCTTACTGTTTCCCTGGAGCCTTACAGGTCCCACACAGTCTCAATGCAGCCCAAACCACAAACGAGCGTCAACCTCCTACCCGTTCAGCCACACAAAGTGAAGTTGAATCAGGACAGATATAAAAATATTAGAATGTGTCCAAAGGAGGGCAATAAAGGTGGGGAAAGGACTAGAGGGCATGACTTACGAGTGGCTGGGGTCACTTGGTTTGTTCAGCTTAGAGAAAGAAGGCTGAGGTGTGACCTCATTGCAGTCTACAGCTTCCTCACGAGGGGGAGCAGAGAGTGAGATGATCTCTTCTCTCTGGTGATCAACAACAGGCTGCATCAGGGGACATTCAGGTTGGATATTAGGAAAAGGTTCTTCATTGAGAGGGTGGTCAGGCACTGGAACAGGTTCCCCAAGGAAGTGACCATGGCCCCAAGACTCTCTTTGTCCAAGAAGTGTTTGGACAGCGCTCTTAGATACATGGTTTAACTCTTAGGTTGGCCTGTATGGAGCCAGGAGTTGGAATTGATGGTCCTTATGGGTCCCCTCCAACTCAGAATATTCTATGAGATCAGGTAGTCCTGGGCTACTGGGATGTGGGGATAGAGGGGTCAATGGCACCAGTAAAGGGAAGAGCCCCTGTGCCCACGAAATCTGCTTCCTGCAGCCAAAGGTCCTGTTGTAACACTGAGTAAATGGGTCAGTTCAGAGCGGAGAAGGCTTTTGTGTAAGGGGACTCCAACCCATGCTTTTCAGGATCACTGTGTCTGGGGGTCTGAGCATCACCTGAGCACACAACACCAGCATCTTCTTCATGAGTGCAGCCATTGATTCCCCAGGGCCTGGCCCTGCACTCAGTGAGGGCATTTTCTCTCCCAGTGCAAGTAACTCTGTCCAGCCAGATGGGATCCACCCCTCGTCCAAAGGAAGCCTGTGCCATGGCTGACACCGCTGCCCCACAGCCCAGCTGCTGGCACACCACTGTGGCATCGTTCATGTCCCAGCCGTCATCACAAATGGTCCCCCACTGCTGGTTGTGAAGCACCTCCACTCTCCCAGCACAGCGATGTGGGCCATCCACCAGCCGAACAGCTGACTTGTTAGCAGCACCAGCATTTGACAACACTGCAAAATGTGGTGGGGAGACCATGCATCAGTAGTGCTGAGTGGTGGAAGGATCCCCTAGGAAGGGCATGACTGACATCTGCCTCAGCACCCTCAGAACCAAGGTGTCCACCTGTTTGTAGCATGCAGACACCCTCACATTGAAGGGATGGTCCTTCAGGATTGAGTGTAGGTGAGTGAGCACTGTAACAGGTTGCCCAGAGAGGTTGTGGAGTGTCCCACCTTGAAGACATTCAAAGGCCCTCGCACTTGGTCCTGAGCAATCTGCTCTGGATGGCTCTGCTTGAATGGGCAGGTTGGACCAGCTGGCCTCCAAAGGTCCCTTCCTACCTAAACCATTCTGTGTGACTCTGTGATTCAGTGACCCTTGAGATTCTGATGTTGTGTAGGGTGTGCAGGGACCACTTAGAGGGGGAGTTCTCTTAGACACTCTCTTTTTCCATTATTATGGGTATCAGAGGGGAAAAAACCCTTCCCATTGCCACTGAACTGCACCATTCCTGCACCATCCTGCTCCAGTCCTCCCTGGGTAAGTCCCATACTCTCCTGGAAAATCCTGTGCTCCTCTCTCAGCCCCACAAAACCATACAGATCCAGGGCCAGCCCACTGCAGCATCACCATGAAGGCAATAAGATGCAGGACAGACCCTCCACCACCACCCTGGCCCTCACGGTGCGCTGCATTGCAGAACTTCACTGACCTGAGCACACCACGCTGGCGTCTTCTCCATGGTTGCAGTTATTCTGTCCCCACGGGCTTGCTCGGCAGTGGGCAAGGCTGTCCTCAGTCCCGGCACAGTTCACATCATCCAGCCAGATTTGCCCAGTGCCTTGCCCAAAGTGAGCACCGCTGCGTGCAGACTCAGGCTGGCCACAGCCCAGCTGCCGGCACACCACGGTGGCAGCCCGTAGGTCCCAGCCGTCGTCACACACCGTCCCCCATTCCCCCTTGTGGAACACCTCCACTCTCCCGGCGCAGCGGTTGGGGCCGTTCACCAGCCGCAGGAAGGAGGATTTTGAGGTGTCCGTCTCTGAAAACACAATCTGGGGTAAGCCCTTGGAGAAATGCATGCCTGTTCCTACCTCCATGATTCCTACCCTAGTTGTCTTTTCAGGCAGAGGAAGCCTGTCTTGCTGTGCAGTGTGCTTTCTGTGCTCCAGGGCTGTATCCAGCAGCAGGACAACCCATGCAGCTATCTCTGGGCTGCAGCCAGTGGTGCTCAACTGGGAATGATATGTCCCATCCTTTAGGATGGATCCATCCTTTAGGGGCAGAAATGTTCCGCTTGGGGCTAGTTACTCCCCAGGCTTGGAGCAAGTCATGGTGCTGGACATAGTCATAGTCATAGGATCATAGAATCACAGAATGGTTTGGGTTGAAAGGGGCCCTTAAACATCATCTGGTCCAACCCCCCTGCCATAAACAGGAACATGTGTCACTAGAGCAGATTGCTCAAAGCCCTGTGCAACCTGGCTTTGAACACTACCAACAACGGAGCATCCATAACTTCTCTGGGCAGCCTGTTCCCATGTCTCACCATGAAACATTTCTTCCTTATATCCCATCTACATCTACCCTCTCAGTTTAAACCCATTGCCCCTTGTCCTGTCACTACAGGCCCTGGTAAAAAAAAGTGTTTCTCCATCTTTCTTATAAGTTCTCTTTAAATATTGAAAAGCCACAATAAGGTCTCCCCAGATCCTTCTCTTCTCCAGGTTGAACATCCCCAGCACTCTCAGCCTGTCTTCACAGGAGAGGTTCTCCAGCCCTCTGATCATCCTTGTGGCCCCCCTCTGGACTCGCTCCCACAGGTCCATGTCCTGCTTATGCTGAGGGCCCCAGAGCTGGATGCAGAACATCAGGTGGGGTCTCACGAGAGTGGAGCAGAGAGGGACAATCACCTCCTTCACCCTGCTGGCCACATTTCTTGTTATGCAGCCCAGAACATAGCTGGCTTTTTGGGCTTCAAGCAGACACTGCTGGCTCAAATCCAGAGCAGGTCCTTCCCCTCTAGTGAGCAGTTCTGGAGGAGATCCATCCAGTGTGAGTCCTGATGCACAGATCCTGGCCCTTTGCCCTGGACAGCACCATGGCAGTGGAGCGAGCTCAGAGGGAAAAAGCCCTTGTGTTGACTCCAAGAGCACGGAGTCCTTGTATCAACTCCAGGACAGCGGACACGTTGCACTAGTCCCTGCGTTGCCCTGTGTTGCAGGACTGCAACTTACCAAGGCACACCACACCAGCGTCTTCTCTGTGGTTGCAGTTATTCTGTCCCCACAGGCTGGCTTGGCAGTGGGGTAGGGCATCCTCGGTCCCGGTACAGCTCACGTCATCCAGCCAGATGCGCCCGGTGCCTTGACCAAAGCGAGCCCTGCCAGGGGCCGAAAGCACTGCCCCACAGCCCAGCTGCCGGCACACCACCTTGGCGTCGTTCAGGTCCCAGCCATCGTCACACACCGTCCCCCACTGCCCATCATGCAGCACCTCCACTCTCCCGGCGCAGCGGCTGGGACCATTAACCAGCCGCAGGTCTGTTGAACTCGAGTTTCCTGCATATGCAGACACCCCAGGGAAATTCATGCACACATGGTTGCAGAGCACCTCCTTCTGTCCCACCCCATCTCATCCACCAGCTGCAACCCACATAAGGAGTAGGGTAGGGCTTGCATTAGAACATTAGTAGCACTAGGGATAAAAGGGATTTCCATAGCTAGACACTGCTGATTAACCAAGGGAATAAACCCCAGGCTTCGCCAGGTGTGAAATTTGGCTAAGGGGTGCTGCGTGCAGGATCCAAAGGCAAGAGATGCAAATGGGAGTAATCTGCAAAAGGAGCACTCCTAAGCCTGCCTCCTGCACAGCATTTCCTCTGGAGAGAGTCAGACTCATAGAATGGTTTAGGTTAGAGGAGGCCCATAAACTTCATCTAGAGCAACCCACTGCCATGGGAAGGGGCATCTTTCACTGGAGCAGGTTGCTCAATGCCCCATCCAACCCAACTGAACATTTCCAGTGATGAGGCATCCACAACTTCTCTGGGCAGCCTGCTTCAGTGTCTCACCATCCTCAACATAAAAACAATTTCTTCCTTAGATCTCATCTAAATCTACCCTCTTTCAGGTTAAAAACGTTGCTCCTCATCCTGTCACTACAGGCCCTGGTAAAATGTCTTTCTCCATCTTTCTTATAAGCCCTGCTGCCTGCCCCAAGTGCCACAAGAGCACTGGTCATGAGTCTGGCTGTGAGCCTGCCTCCTGCTGACCCCAGCCCAGGCCTCACCTGAACACACCACACCAGCATCTTCTCCGTGGTGGCAGTTGTGGACGCCCCAAGTCTTCGCTTTGCACTGGGAGATGTCATTTTCTTCCCCTGTGCAGCTGACTTCATCCAGCCAGATGCGGCTGGATCCCCACCCAAACCGAGCCGATCCTGGGGCCAAGAGCGCCGTCCCACAGCCCAGCTGCCGGCACACCACCGTGGCATCACTCATGTCCCAGTTATCATCACAGATTGTCCCCCACTCATTGTTATAAAACACCTCGACCCTCCCCGTGCACTTGTTCAAACCACCCACCAGCCGAAGCATGGTAATTCTGGAAATCTCCGAGCCTGAAAGATACACAGAAATGGGCATTATTAGGGATACACTTGTATGTCTTAACATCTGCTGGGCTGGAGAAGGACAAACAGCCCTGTGACAGATCTAGATGCTGTTTCTGCAGCTAGCTTGCACATCCCTGTCCTTTATCAGAGACTTGCAGCACAGTGAGCACAGGACTGTTTACAGGGTGAAAGGAGCACTGAAAGATCCCTTCCACCAGTTACAGCCTGAGGGAATGTGACAGCACTCTGGTTCAGAGGTAGGGAAAGAGAAAACACACATATCTCCACCTGAAGCACACTTTTCAGGAAGAAGGGATGTGCAGGGGTCCACTCAATGTTTCTCCGTACTTTCCTTTCGCCTTGTTGGGAAGCTGCATCATCTAGGTTCACCTAGTGCTACCCACTTTTGCACTAGAGGAAATGTCAAAGGATGTTTTTCTGGTCGTTCCTGTGCTTTCATGACTGCTGATCAGCACACTGATCTATCTGTGGAGGTTTCTCTTCCAGGACAAAGGCTAGATGGGCAGCAGCTAGCTCAAAGCTGCCAGTGTGTGTATCATATTACAGTGGCTTATTCCTGTGCATCTTTCCATATTTATCTGCACAACCTGGCACTTAGCAGCACTGGCAGCACAGGTCGTTCTGCCTGTTCTTAACCCTGGGCAGGGTGCAGTTGCATCTGCTGCCACTCAAGCACCCTCCAGCTAGTGCTCCAAGAAGGCTGCAGGTGCTTTGCCCCATGAAAACATCTTGGACACTCCTGGGCATCTACAAACACTGAGGTGTGTCTTAAGCCATGCTGCGTTTTCCCAGTGTCCATGTCCCAGTGCCCATATTTGTCTATGTGTCTGATAACTCTGTTCTTTAACATGGTCTCTACCAATGCGGGCAATTCTGGACACCAGAATTATTGGCCAGCTTGTTCCCAAACTGTTCCCAGCCTGCAGTTTGCAGGACAGGGCTTGATCCGTCTGCAGAGAAAGCATGTGAGAAGGATTACCTGAGCACACAACACTGGCATCCTCCATATGGCTACATCCATGGAGTCCCCAAGGCTTGAATGGGCATTCAGCAAGGGTAGCTTCTGTCCCAAGACATCTCACCCCCTCTAGCCAGATGGGGCCAGATCCTTGCCCAAACGAAGATAAACCTGGGGCTGACAACGCCGTCCCACAGTCCAGTTGCCGGCACACCACTTTGGCATCATTCAGATCCCAGCCATCATCGCACACGGTCCCCCACTGCCAGCTGTGAAATACCTCCACCCGCCCGGAGCAGCGGTGTGGGCCGTTCACAAGCCGCAGGCCTTCTGGGCTCCCCAGGTCTGAGTCTGAAAACAGAATTGGGGTGAGAATAAATCCTGACCAGAAATTCCTGCCTGTCTGGTTACTAGCAACATGGTGGACCTCTCTGTCCAGGGGCCTTGCAAGCTCTTCACCAGCACATAGTATTTCTGCTAATGCCACACTGTGGACATGCATGCATGAACACTTTTTGGATCTAGAGTGTTAGGACCATGCTTTGTACACTGAGAATCTGGCCAAGTCTTTGCTACCCATTCAAGACTGAAGTCCTGCTTTATGCGGAAAGATAAACTCTGGAGTCTCCAGACTGCAGGTACACAGGCACCAAGATCCTGGGGAGGGCGGCACAGTCACTGCACCACGTGCACCATCAGTGCATGTAGTTCTGGCAGCATGGTAGAGGATGCTCGCCTTCTCCTCAGCACACATGCTGAGATATTAGCATCCATCCCAGCAGACAGGCAAGGACGCTCTAGTGAAACACCCCACTTATGCCACACTCGCAGCCTCTGCTTCACTGGTAACTCCATCTAATTCTCCACCGCCCTTTATGGAGGGTTCATGTGCAAGGTGCAATCTGGCACATGGTCATGTTCAAGATGATTCCCCCCCTCCTACTCCTGAACCTGCCAGCGAGGGAGCTGGGTGAGTGTGACCTGAGGACAAAACCCTGATGGAAATGTGGATGGTTTCCTGCAAGCCTGATATGGTGTTCAGTGAGGACAATTTCTGTCCCTCTGCAGTTTGCCCCATACAGCCAGATGGGGCCATGTCTTCATCCAAGGCAAGCTGGAGCAGGTAGTGAAAGGCTTGCACAGCTGCACAGCCTTTAGGGCTAAACCTGAAGGAGAGAGACCCTTTTCTGCTCACTGCAGTATAGGACCCTGAGAACCATTCGAATAATGGGACTACCTGGCCTAAGAGCATCCCTCTACCTGCACACAGCACCCACACCCTCTCCCTGCAGCATCCACTTCTGATGCCTCATTTTTTTCCCAGTAGTGATCACACTGCTTGGGAGAGGAGGGGAAAGGCATTAGTTACTGAAGGGTTCCTATGATGTGAGTATCCTCATGGGGACAGGCAAAAACACGCACCTTGAACAAGGAATAGTCTGGCAAAGAGAAGGGACTCCCCAGGGACTAGTGGCTGTATGGTAGCATGGCTGAGGAGCAGTGATTAAAAAACCACGAGCACAGTAACTGCCTGGACCTATGACCCCAGAGCATCAGGGCTCTTTGTGTGTGATGGTCTCTTGGAGAAAGCCTATATCATAGAATCACAGAAGCATATTACAGGTTTGGAATTTCTGGGGATCCCAGGTTTGGGATTTCCAAACACTTTGCCTGCCATAAGCCAGGCATTGGTAGACATCTAAAAGGAAAACATTTCGTGCTCATTGCTGGGGACACAGAAACAAGCAGTGGTTAAGCCAGGACAAGCTGAAAAGGGTGAATTACAGAAAAGAGATGGCATGACCTCCCCAAGGGGAGGATTGATACCTGACTCACCGACACTGACCTACGGCCACAGAGCACACGACACTCGCATATCTCTTAGACTTGCAGCTCTGGGCTCCCCAAAGCTTGACCTTGCATTCGAAGAGGGCTCCCTCTGTGCCTGTGCACTCCACAGCGTCCACCCAGATCAGGTAAGGACCTTTCCCAAACTGGGAGGAGTCCGCAGCTGAGCGCGCTGCCCCACAGCCCAGCTGCCTGCACACCACGTGGGCTTCAGCCAGGTCCCAGCCATCGGCACAGACTGTTCCCCAGCGCTGGTCATGAAACACTTCAAGTCTCCCAGAGCATTTATCTGAGCCATTCACGAGACGGAGATCAGCTAGGTCAGAAACGCCTGATCCTGCAACACCAGAAAGCATAAACATGTAAGGAGACACCTTCTGCTCTGTGAAACTTTGGGCTGCCAGCAATGGATTTACGCAAGAGGCTGAGCAGCTTTGGGGGCCAAGGATGCTCTCACAGCTAGAGACAGGGCAGGCTTTTGAGCTGTGGTGCCCAAGGCTTGATTAGAATGGCCTTGATTGAACTATAGTCCAATATAGTCCAGGCTATTTACCTGATGGGAATGGTCTCTGGCTCATGCCAGGATTTCTGATAAATAACATCAGTCAAAAGCATGCCAGAGACATTATGGAGACAGCAGTGCAAATGGGCAAGCCGTTTGTTTTTCTTGGGTTTTAATGTCTAAGTGCTGCCCCTCTTCCACCAAGAAGGACAATGAGGGCCTGATTTCAAAGGAAAGGGTCTCCAGGTTGGCTGCGAATTGTTCCTGTATTACAAGCCCTTACAACCACATGGAAACACCAAGTCAAACCTCAGTAATGCTTGCTGTGGTGCTCCCAGTACTGTGATGGACAGCGGTTACCTGAGCACACCACACTGGCATCCTCGTCGTGATCACAGCCATGGACACCCCAGCCCTTGAGCGTGCACTCAGAGAGGGCAGCCTCTGTGCCCGTGCAGTTCACGTCATCCAGCCAGATGGGGCCCTGGCCCTGGCCGAAGTAAGCTTTCCGTGGAGCCGATATCACCACCCCGCAGTCCAGCTGCCGGCACACCACTGCAGCGTCTGGGAACTCCCAGTTGTCATCACACACAGTTCCCCACTGCTCACGGTGAAACACTTCCACTCTCCCAGCACAGCGACCTGGGCCATCCACAAGCCGAACTGGGGCAAAGCTGGAAACAACCGAGCCTGCAAGCAAACAGGCAGCTCAGAGCAGCCCCACACACATCCATCCGATCTCTGTGCAGGAGGATGAAGGACCATACATTTTCACATGCAATGCTGCATAGAGCATCATGGTCACATTGCCTCTGAATCCACAGCACTTCATACTCCTGTGGAGACACTTCTCAAAGGATCTGAGGGTAGTGGGTCCAGCAGCAAGTGGGATAAAGAAGGCACCTTGCTCCTACTGTGTTGGGGTGGGAGGACCTGGCTGTAGCAGAGCAGCCAGTGCATCCCAACCCACTTCTGGTGGGAGCAGCGCTGCCACACACTGAAACCCACCTGAGCACACCACGCTGGCGTGCTTTCCATTGCTGCAGCTACTCCTTCTCCATGGGCTCGCCTTGCATTTCATAAGGGCTGGTTCTGTCCCCTCACAGCTCACATTGTCCAGCCACGCATGGAGAGATCCAGTGCCCAAGTGAGCTTCACCTGAGGCTGACAGAGCCGTCCCACAGCCCAGCTGCCGGCACACAACGTCGGCATCCTTCTTATCCCAGCTGTGGTCACACACAGCTCCCCATTCCTCGTCGTGAAACACCTCGACGTGGCCAACACAGCGGTGTGAGCCATTCACCAGTCGGAGATGAGCGGGCTCTGGGATGATCGAATCTGCAAACATTCGAGAGAGTTGTAAATCCCTTTTAATGGCTACAGATTTTCTTCCGTGCTTATTTCATTGTAATTAAACTCCTGGCCCCTCTTCCAGCCACCAAAACACTTGGAGGTGAGAACAGGAGGGCTTCTCACTGCAACCCAAAACTCCTCCCATGGCCTGCACTGCTCCTGCACTGTGCCAGACCCCAGCCTCACTCTCTGCAAGGATAGCTCACTGGGCAGGTTGCTTTCACTAGATTTACCCCCAAGATGTTAATCTTCCTGTAGTTAGAGTTGGTCAGCCTGGAGGGTTCATAGGGAGAAATAAGGTTCCCTGCAGGAATTCCTTCCACCACCTTAAATAAACACCTTGGGGTGGGAGGAGCAACCCTCAGAGGGGACCCGCTTCATTCGTCAGCTACAGTGAGTCCAGGGAAGTCACGCTGGCTGCTGACGCTGACCCTGGGTCCCGGCTCAGCCTTACATGGGGTATAGACCAGCCAACCTGACACCTCCCACCGACCCTCTGTCTTGGTCCATGGGACGTGCGTGGAGAGGCACAGGAGGAGGGGTGATCACCTGTGCACACCACACCAGCGTCTTCCCCGTGGTAGCAATTATTGATTCCCCATGGCCTGGCCCAGCAGGCAGACAGCGTGTACTCAAACCCTGTGCAATTTGTCTCATCCAGCCAGATGACACCAGTCCCTGGCCCAAACTGAGCCCCTCCAGGGGCTGACAGTGCTCTCCCACAGCCCAGCTGCCTGCACACCACATTGGCATCCAGCAAATCCCAGTTGTCGTCGCACACTGTTCCCCACTGCTTGTTGTGCAAGATCTCGACCCTGCCAGCGCAGCGGCTCCCGTAATTCACCAACCGGACCTGGTCACCCTCTGGGTTAAATAAAACAGGAAAAAACAGAGAAGGGTTGGCACACTGCTACCCGCAAATAGTTTCTTTCTGCAGCACGGGAAGACTGTCCTGCTACTGGAGCCGAACATTTCATTTAATGCCCTGATGGTCATGACCTCAGGCTCATTTAATGACCATGGTCATGGATCTGCCCAGACAGCTGTCTGAGACCAGTGGCCCCCAGCACCTTCTGGCAGAGGAGCAAGAGGCCAAAACCTGAACATCCTATTGTGATCATGCCATTCTCACCACCTCCTCAAGGGGAACAGCCAAAGTACGTCCAACCCCCAAATGCCCCTTGACAACAGGGTGGCCACAAAGAGGATTATCTGGGCTTGTTGCAGAGGCAGAAAATTAAGGCGATGAACCAAGCAACTCTCCCCCCATGTCATTATCAAGGTGGTTACCTGCACACACCACGCCAGCTGATGTCCACGGATGACACGTGCTGTTGCTCCAGGGTCTTGTCTTGCACGTAAAGAGGGCAGTTTCTGCACCCATGCAGTTCATGCTGCCCGGCCACATCTGTCCTGATCCTTGCCCGAAATGAGATCCACCAGGAGCCAACAGCGCTGCCCCACAGCCCAGCTGCCTGCACACCACTCGAGCCTCAGCCAGCCCCCAGCCGTCATCACAGAAGGTTGCCCAGGTGTTGTTGTGGAAGACCTCGACCCTGCCGTTGCAGTGAGTTGAACCGTTGACCAGGCGGAGCTCCACTGAGACAGAAACCCCTGAGGCTGCAAATGACAAGGGAGAGCCATAGCCGCTCCTGGCCCTGCCTGATGGAGCTGGGCATCCTCTGTGCATGGTGAGCATGCATCAAAAACTCCTTCAAAACCTCTAATGCTCAGGCGATGGATGAGACAGTCCCGGATGGGCAGGAACTGTGAACCTCATGAAGTTCAAAAAAGCCAAGTGTAAGGTCCTGCAACTGGGCTGGGGCAATCTCCAGTATCAGTAAAGAACGGGGGGATGAATGGATTGAGAGCAGCCCTGCAGAGAAGGACTTTGGGATAATGGTGGATGAAAATCGGATATGAGCCGGCAATGTGCACATGCAGCCCAGAAAGCCAAGTGATGGCATATCCCACCATTGGAAGTGTTCAAAGTTGGGTCGGATAGGGCCTTGAGCTACCTCATCTATTGAAAATTGTCCCCACCCATGATAGCGAGTTTGGACCAGTCAATGTTTAAGGGTCCCTTCCAGCCCAAAGCATTCTATGATTCCATGAACTGGGAAGGATGAGTTACACCTGCAGAAAGCTTTGCATGGTGTAGGCTAGCTGTCCCCAAGACAAATAGGGCTTGGCATAGGTGCTTGGTAGTTCATGCATGTAACTGCAAGAGGCAGTTTGAATCCAGCAGGAGGGGAAGCCCAGAGAGCTCACTTGTAGCTCAGCACTGAATTCATGGCAGCAGAGGTGGGGGAAGGCTTTTCATGGTAACTTGCCTGCCTGCACGCTGCAGGTGTTCTCCAGCACTGCAAAGGGACACTGCAGGTGTGCGCTCCAGGACATACCCTGTGCCCCCAGTGCTGTTGAGCATTCCCAAGATCCCTTACAAAACCCTAACAGTATTCCCAGGGTGCTGACGTTTAATCCTCTGTGTTGTAAGGTCTAGGTGAGAGTTACCTGAACATACCACACCAGCATCCTCTCCATGGTAGCAATTGTTGACCCCCCAGGCATTGGCCTTGCAGTCAAAGATGGTGGCTTCTGTGCCGGTGCAGTTCACCTCATCCAACCAGATGGGATCTTGGCCTCTCCCGTAGTATGCTCCTCTGGTGGCCAACAGTGCCGTCCCGCAGCCCAGCTGCCGGCACACCACGGTGGCATCCGTGAGGTCCCAGCCATCATCGCAGATGGTGCCCCACATGTGGTTATGGAGCACCTCCACTCTCCCTGCGCAGTGGTTGGGGCCGTTGAGCAGCTGGAGCTGACCCAGCTCCGAGGCACTGGAGTCTGCAAACACCCCAAGGGGAACAGTTGGAGGATGGCTGTGAGGGGAACAGGTGTGGAGGTGCTGCACAGCAGGGCATCAGGACTACCTGAGCACTCAACACTGGCATCTTCCACATGGTGACAGTTGTGCTGTCCCCATGGCCTGGCCTGGCATTCGGAGAGGGCTGCTTCCGTCCCTGTGCAGTTGACGTCATCCAGCCAGATCTGGCCCATGCCTTCCCCGTGCCGAGCCCCCTGTGAGACTGACAGCACTGTCCCGCAGCCCAGCTGACGGCACACGACCAGACCCTCATGGAAGCTCCAGTTGTCATCGCACACCGTCCCCCAGGTCCCGTTGTGGAGCACCTCCACTCGCCCAGCGCAGCGGCCAGGGCCGTTCACCAGGCGAAGCCCCACTGGTTGCGGGGAGGTTGCACCTGCAAAGCCAGGAGGAGAAGGAGGCTTGGGGATGACAGCCTAGGGGTGTCTTCCTTGCGCATTTGAGGTGCCTCCTGTTCCCCATCTGCTGTTCAGAGAGGGTTTCAGAGAAGTATCTGAGCATCCTACACTTAGCTTCAGCTTAGCGGAGACTGAGGGGAGACATGGCAGCCTACAGTTTCCTCATGAAGGGAGCAGAGGGGCAGGTTCTGATCCCTTCTCTCTGGTGACCAGCGACAGGACCCAGTGGAATGGCACAAAGATGCATCAGGGGAAGTTCAGACTGGATATTAGGACAAAGTTCTTCACTGAGAGGGTGGTTGGGCACTAGAACAGGCTCCCCAGGGAAGTGGCCACAGCACCAAGCCTGCCAGAGTTCAAGAAGCATTTGGACAATGTTCTTAGATATATGGTTTAACTCTTGGGTTGCCCTGTATAGAGTCAGGAGTTGGACTTGATGGTCCTTGCGGGTCCTTTCCAACTCGGAATGTTCTATGATTCTACGATTCTACATGTCCTGACCACCCTGAGGCATCTCAGGTGGCCCTGGGTGTCTGTTTGTGCACAGCTGAGTCCTATCTCTGTATCTAAATGCCTGAATTTAATCATCTTACCATCATTGTGGCTCCCACACCCCAGGAGTCCTTTTCTTGCTCTTTTAATAGGCAGACAAATGGTTGGTTGTCAGTAGCAAAGATGTAGTTGCGCCATGGAGTAACTTTGTCTGGTACAGCTACACAGACAGTTGGGAGAAGTGGAAAAGTGCTTGAGCTACAGGAAAGTCTTCACGATGTGCAAGACGTGCAGCATAAGATTGCCTGTAGGCCTTCATGCATGCTTAGCAAGAGCACTAGCAAAATGGAGACAGTGCAGAAAGGAGCCATAAGTTAACTGCAAGTTACTAACATGGAGAGCCTAACTGGGTCAGCATAAAAAAATGCTCAAGAGGAACGTGATTGCCTTCTGTAAATAGCTTTTTTACCGTGGATAATGATTTCCGAAGTGCTCAGGCACCAATCTGTGCTCAGGTCCAGCACACTTTTGCTGCTCCCAGAGCTGAGTCATAAGCTGCGTCGGGACCTGGTGTCTATGTGATCCCTAAGCAAGGTGCCCCATGCTACAAAGCTACCTAAATTTGAAAAGCTCAACACCCCATCCTCCTTTTCTACTTTTACTACCAGCACAGAGTAATGGGCAACTCTGTCCACCTAAAATGGGGCCTGCCTTCTGCAAGGGCCTGTCTCTCTCCACTAGATATATTGGTCTGTTGGGTATATATCACGCACCTGAGTTAGGACCTTCGGTGAAGACCTGATACCCTTGGTCAGTAAGCTGCAAGGATTTTCTCAAATGATAAGCAAGGGGTCAGGATATAGCACTTGGGAAGTCACAGAGGCCAGAAAGAGGAAGAAACAATTTAAAAATCAAATCCCTGAGTCGTTCTCAGATACAAGCAGGATCTGTAGCCTTGCTGAAGGGGACAAGCCGGCCCTCTGCATGCAGGCTTGAGTAGCTCAGCTCTTTTATTTACAAGTAAAATACAGTGGGGAGGAGGAAAATGTCTTTGCAAAGAGACCCCTAAAGATTCACTTTTAAGATGAGTCTGAACCAGATGCATTGCAGGCACTCACTTTCCAGTTTGCGAGCTCTCCTATCCCAGGCTAAAAGCACAGTCTTCTAGGCATTTTGCTCACCTTCCTCATTTTTACTAGAAGTTACCCTTTACTGAGCAATAACACATGAACTAAGCTGAGACTTAGCAGAGCTGATGTATTTCGTGGTATGCTTCTTGCAAGCACTGCCCTGGGCAGGGAGTCTGGAATGAGATTTCACGGCTACCCTGGGCAGTCTCATGTGCATTGACTGCCTGCACTTGGGTGGGCAAGTCACAGCCCAGATGGCTCCAACTAGCCAGGAGATACTGGTTATTGAAGAGGCAAACACAATACTGAAATTTCCAGCAGCAGGATTTCCAGAAAAGTGGAAAGGTTGTACTGTTCATGAATAGATCACCAAAGAAGAAGAAACCATATGCAAGATAAAGTTTTTTTTTTATATATATATATGTGTATATATATATACACACACACACACACACTTTTTTTTTCTTCCCATGAGGAAGTGATACAAACTGGCCTTAGCAACAATCAGTCTGGAAATTAAAAGGAAGTCTCTACTAGTAGGGAAAACATGTTCCTACTTCCACTTGCTCCAAACATGATCAGAAGATGAGGGTTTTGCTAGTACCCCTTGTAAACTTGAAAAAGCACCAAAAAGGTGCCCACATTAAATAATCAGATTCTGCTCTGAGCTGTGGCAACTTGGACAAAGCCCTGGGCCTTTTCCTAAGTATTTTCAGAGCAAAGCTACCATTAAACCATCAGCATGATATTGCTCTTGCAGCAGAGCTCTTCCCTGTCATTGCACCGACATCTGAGAGCACAGCATGGCTACAGATCCAGTGTGCTAGATAAGGGACCTCTAGGGTGTGTGACTTCCTTATGGCTCCATCTGAGGACAAGAAGGGCCATGACTTACCAGCATGTTATCTGCCCCTTTAGCCCAACAAATACTGGGTTTCTTGTGCTGCAGAGCATGAGCCACAGCTTGGCTCAGTGTACCCAACCTTGTCCTGGCAGCTGGGGTCTATGGCCCCTACTTGCTCATCGCCTCATCTTGCAAGGAGCTGCCCCTCTTACGCCATGCACAGGGACATTGAGTTTGTCCAGACCCCATCCGTCCTGCAATACCATGAATTTGCCATGCACGGTCTGGGATAAACCAAGGTTAAGCAGGACAGGAGACCGTGGGTGTCTATGGGACAGCTTCAGGATGCAAAAGTGAGCATGTTTCCCTCCACTCTTGTAACACTTGTAAGTCCCAAGTCTTTAATTATGTGGCAAAATCACTTGTGCAGAAGTAGACAGGCAATGCATGGCTTTGAGAGTGCAGTCTGCAGGGATAGCCTCACATAAAGACCTTTCTCCTGCCTCCAAAACCATCATAAGTCATTCTTCCCTGCCTCAGATCGATGAATGAAACCCAGGACACTTGGCCAGCCTATGCTGTACTCCATGAAGCACTGGATGAATGCACTGGAAGAGCACATGTTGCAGACAGTCTCCCTGTGGTCAGAAGCATAGGCTAACATCACTCACCCCAAAGGCACATCATCAAGAGGAGGATCCCCGCGCTCTTGGCTCCAGTGCAGATGGGTAGGTTTCTGCCCCAGGGGTACCTGGGTGAGGGATGGAGACTGCCTAGCATCCCCATGTTCACAGCCTGGCCATGGGCTGGAGGCTGGAGCAGAACGTCCTGGTGAGAGACAGCAGCTGAGTACCCTGTCCCACTGGCCAACTGGGAGGGATGGAGAGGAATTGGGGCAGAGCTCCAGGAATGGGAGTGACGGGTATTTCAGCAGCAAGCCCTCCTCCTGCTCCCTCCCTCGCCCTGCACTTTTCCCTGCCTAGCTTTGTGTGAAGCTGTGCCAGAAGTTGACCTTCTGCTCCATGCTGCAGCCTGATCCTGTCACTGGATTGTGAAATGGAGAACTGTTCCAGGAAAACGCAGACCAAACAAACCCCCTGTGCACTCAGGTCCTGTGTTATACGTGCCAGCCCCGAGGGCACCCTAGCTGTCCAGCAGTGTCCTGGGGATACCTTCTTCTGACAACGTAAATCTAGCCTTTATGTACAGAACTGGGGAAATTTACCTACATTAGCTTCATTAAAAAGTATCTGATTGGGGTTTCAGGGGTAAGGTATTTGCCTCTGCAGGCAAATAAGCTACTCAATGTTGGAAATGCCTTTACTGTGGAGGCTGGAGCTAGCATGGTGCTGAGCTGGCCAGGAAAGAGCTCTCAAGCCAGAAGGAGAGGGGGAAAGAAAATCCCACATGCAAATGAAGAAAATTTGCAATCTGTGCTCCAGGACTTTCCCCAAACCAGCATGGGTTCCCACTAGAATAAGCAACAGGCCAATGGATAAGATATTCAGATGTGTCATGCAAAGCAGGTCAGGCAATAACCTGAGATAAGTGGAGAGAATAACCATAGGCGGAGAGAAAATGGACAAAATTATTTTCTCACTCAAGAGATGAAGCAAGTGAGCTGTGGGATTTGCTGTCCTACCTCTCCCATCACTGCAGAGTGCACATCCTGGTGGCTTGTTCAAGTTTTGCAAGGAAAGGGCCTGAAGCCAGATTAAGCATGCCACTGGAAAAATAAGTTTGCAAAGTGGTTAAATGAATATCACACGTTACTCTGAATGGGAATGCTAAGACTGTGGTGGATGCCATGCTAGTGGTGCAGTGGAGATGGGGATGAGCAAGGATATGGTCCCAGGCAGTGCACGTCTCTGCAAAAATAAGAAGTGAAACTGGAACATGTTATGGGGGAAGGACCTAGCATGGCTGGGATGGTCTCAGGCTGAGCTGAACTGTTCAGCCTGGCAAAACCCAAGAGAAGTAGCATAGCAGAGAGCAGATCACTGCCTGTAGGAAGAACAAATGAGAAATCTAAACTGCAGAGGCATGCCAAGAGTGGGCAGAGCTAGGGCTGCAGAACGAAAGGAAAAAGATGTGTACTAAAAGGTGAAATACTGGTACAAGAATGAGTGGGTGAAAGTTAAGCTGGAAATGAGTCAAAGCTAATAAAATGTAGAGCAGTTGGGAAAGGTGTTTTCATTTGTACTGAGGCTCGGTGAGCCCAAGGACTTTGTGTCTCTTCTTTGCAAACAAACAGGCCAGCAACAAAGAGATTCCCGACACCAGCCATCACAGAAATGCTATGAACTGTTATAGCCTGGCATGCTCAATGCAGCTGTGAGCAAGGGTGCTGCTGCTAGTGCTGTTTTCACAGTTTGGACAAATAGCTGCTCTGGAAGTGAGTCATGCTCCTGTGTCCTTTCTGTTCCTTTTGAATTTGTGTGTTGTATCCCCACGGGAAGACTGAGACACCTTCCTGAGATATTGCAGTCCCTGCAGAGCATCTCCGCAGAGTAGTCCGTGGCCCTGACTCAGATCTAGCAGGTGCTGGTCCTGCATGTTGGAGACATGAAGAGACCTGAGTAATCCAAGCTTTCTACTCTGAACTTCCTTTAGTAATAACTGGGCATGAGTCAGCCATGAGGTGCTTTGACACAGCTCCTGCCTTGGAGAGTAATGCAAGCATTTTCCTATTAAAAAGACCTTCTCCAAACTGTCCACATATTTTATTGCACGCACGCACATACACACAAAATGATGCAGATAGTTGATGCTTTTGTGATACCTAGGCTCCAGTTCTCTCCTGAGGCAGTGAAAGCACTCCAGATAACTGGGTCCACACTCCAATTTTCCCATGTTCTGATGCACTCCTGCAGACACCCAGAGCTGGAAGAGCCCAGGAGCCCTGAGCCTTTGGTATAAACTTTGAGACAAGCAAGGTTGGAGGAGTGGGTCTGCTGGGGCAGGCAGAATGAAAATGAGAAGGCTCACGTGCCAGCAGCAGGATGAGCAATCCTGAAGTCCCAGGACTGGTGGATGTCCATGGAAGAGCAGATGACCTGCAACCACACATTGACAGGCGAGACCTGGCCAGAGGACTGCATGGCTGGGGCTTAGGACAGGTAGCAAGATGCAGACTGATCACAGCTTCAGCCACTGGCTGGAAGGGAATGAGAGGTGACAGGCTGGATCTGAAGGGCATCAAAATATACATCTTTTTCAGTACTAGTTCAGTACTCATGTCTTCTCCCCACTTCCTCTTGCACCAGCTTTTCTTCCATGCCGTTATGCAGAGATCAGCATGGCTCACAAGGCAGGGGATGTTTGCCTTCCCCAGTCCTGTGCTCACACTTCTGCCATCAAACTGTGAACCTCGGAGACTTGCCAGGAGTGTACATGATCCCTTTCCCTGTTGCGGAAGAAAAGTTCTTGGGGTGGAAATCCAAAGCCTATTCCCCCTACACCTGCCAACCTGAGCACGGTTTGCTGCATGGCATTGCAGTGTGATGAGCCTTGCAACCAACCGCACAGCTTTGTAGTCATCCTGAGCTTTTAGTGGATGGCCTTTATCCAAAGCTGTAGCTGCAGGAGAAGTCCCTCTCTGTGACAGAGCTTCTCCCTCACAGGGTTTTGTTTCTGCACCAGGAGAGGATGCAAGCATGGAATGTTGCAAGTACCCCGTAATGATCCCACCGCTGTACACGCAGTACGTATTGCACAACATTGCACCAATGTGCAGATGACAAGACCCTGCTGCCCCACCAGTTCACAAAGGCAACCTTGCTCTTGGAAGGACTGAACAGATCCTTCAACGTTGGCATCAAACAGAGAGCAAGGGAGGGCTGGTTTTCTTCTCCCAGCACTCTCCACTGCTGAACAGAGCTTGCAATGCCAGATCCTACCCTCCATGTTTCATTGTCATGTCCTCAGCTACACCTCACAATGCTCTAAATATTCATGTTCTTCTGCATGCACCCACTGGTTCCTCTTTTCTTGTCTCCAGTCCTTGCTCCTGCTCCATCTTCTAGCAGGTGAGATCCTAGCCAACTCTTTCTAGCTCTGTCAGCAACTTATTTGAGATGTTACCATGTCACATAGACTTCTTGGTTCCTAAGCCCAGATTCTTGCCATGCTTCTTCTTTTCTCTGTGGCTTAGTAAACCTTCATCACAACCTGGTGAAGTTTGTGGTCATTTGTTCCCTCCCTGTGGCACTGGGACATTACTCTCTCCTGACCATGGGACCCCTTGGCTTCACCAAAGTAATGGATAGTTTTGGGCTTAGATCTGACCCCATGGATTGCTCCATTAGGAGCATGACCAACCACAGACCCTTCCTTCTATTTGGCCAGGACAATATCTCACCCAGAGTTAGCAGTCATCAGTTTCCTATATCTGACCTGATCATCTACTATCCCTTTACAGCCAAAGGACCCATTCTTCCATCACATACACCTTGCCTGAACTTCAGGCCAAGTCACTACATACTCCTAAATCTGTATACAATATTGCATTCTTGTTCTTCCACGTTTCAAGATTTTTTACTGGTATTCAAAAATGGATTGAATAAATACAACGAGTGAGGTACTTCTCAGCCCATTCTGGACAGGCTTTGAAGTGTATTGCTCATTTTGCAAAGTTAGCTATGTACAGTGTAGTAAAGCATCCTGCTCACTTATTCCTGGATCAGGAAATGATTTCCATGGGAGATTAGAGAAAAAGGTATGATCTCTGTTGGGGTGATGGCATGGGATGACTGGTTTGCAGGCACAGGACTGTAGTGCTGGGAATGAGGCATCTGTGCAGGCAGATGGGATTGGGATGCTGGGGCCTACCTGGAGGATCAGACAGGGGTTATCATTCTGGGAAAAACCTTGCTTGGAGACTGAGGGACCTATGGTGCTCTGTGTGGTCATGGGGGGAACTGGGTTCCCCAGAGGCTCAGTGCAGTGAGCCAGGGGCTATGGGGTGTGCAGGAGAGGACTCTGCTCTGTCAGAGGAGATCCTCTCTGTGGATCCTCGCAGGGCTGCTCTACTCTGGCTCCACAGAGCAGTGTCTTTGCTGCCTTCGGGGGTCCTGAGGAAGCCTTGCCTTCAACACCAGGAGTGTGGCTACCTAAGCCTCAGATGACATCCTGGCATCCTCCATCTTCTTTACACGTGGTTTGTCTGCAAAACAAAGGATCAGGGTGATGCACAGAGGGTACAAACCCCAAACCGAGAAGTGAGGCACGATGAGCCCTGCAGGGAGACCAGGTGCACGCGGGTGCACAGTCGTCCTGCTCTTACCCTGGGAGCGTCCAGCCTGTCTTCCACACCTCATCCCCAGGTACAGGACCAGCAGGATCCCACAGAGTATTGCCCCCACGCCAAGCAGACCTGCCAGCACTGAGCAGGTCTGGGTAAAGTCTGCGGAAAGAGTTAAGCTCAGAGTAGTTTGGTTGGATGGTCGGACCCGCTCCACCCTTGAGTTCCTTCTTGCCCTTCCTTTCTGCTGCACAATTTTGCAGACTCTCAACATTTTCCGTCACAGTACTCCCTGGGGCTGGGCTTACCTCTATCGGCTTACCGTCTACTTTGGGAGGATGGGCACATGGACCCCCACCATAGACTGATGTCAACAGAACATTTTCACCAGGGGAACCCTCAGCATCCCCAGACACCCGTGTGTGCCATGTGGGAGGCAGCAAGGCACAGCAGAGCTGGGTTAGGTACAAGAAACTCTCCCTTTGCAGAAATCACTGTCCATTGGCAATTGTATCTCCCTGCCCCATGGAGGGGGAGACTTTCTGAAGGAGAACATGATATCCACACCTGCTGAGATGCCTGTTCCTAATTAATCCCACTTTGTTGTCTACAGCTTTTTCCTTCAGGTGCCTCTATCCTGTCCATCTAATGGTTTCTGGCAAGGAGGTTTCTGCCTAGGAGGGAGTTAAGACTTGGACAGAGACAGGAGTATTACCCTACCATGTGTCCTCAGTGTCATGACTAAGTGGGAGCGCTGCCTGTCCCAGAGACCAGGTTGGCCACTTGCGCAAGCAGAGCGGTGCCAGCTGTAGAAGGACTATGGAGGTTCCTGTCACTCACCTTCCATCTCCATACACACCACACCAGCTGCAAAGCCATGCTTGCACTGCCCCAGACCCATATTTCTCTGCTGGCACTCCAGGAGGAGAGACTCTGATCCCCGACAGCTCAGCCCCTCCAGCAAGGTATGGCCATGCTCTGGGCTGAACTGGCCTCCAATGGGTGCAGACTGCGCTGGTCCACAGCCCAGCTGCTTGCAGACCACCTGTGCCTCCAGCAAGCTCCAGCCACTATCGCAGATGCCGTACCAGGTAGCGTTGTACAGCACCTCCACGCGCCCCGCGCAGGGACCTGGACCATCCTTAACCCGCAGTTGCAAGGGGTTGGTGCCTGCAGGGGAAAGCAGAGGGGGTGAGGTGGTCTCCTTGGTCCCTCCAACCTCAGATGCAGCGTGGGGACAGAGGGTCTGGAAGGCTGTGGCATGGGCACCTTTGTAGCACAGAAACAACACTTGCAGGTCACATTTGTGTTTTAGTGCCAATTGCAGAGGTTTGTGAGCAGTAGCACACATGCAACAAGTGGGTCAGCACACTAATTTGGACACGTATACTTTCTCACACTCCATAAGTATCTTCATGGCAATTAGAGACATGCCTTCTTATTTGCTCTAGGTAATTTTTTCCAGTGCCCTGCTGAAGGCAAGCAACGAGCCACCAGCACCCACTGCAGCTATGAAGCATGGGTTGCCCTCCTCTAATGCCGTATGAGATGCCTTAATAAGCAGTATCACCACAGGGCTAGTAGATGCGAGATGGGAATCATAGGAGACCCACACTTGCCTACGGTAGCCAGCCACCTGATAGCAGTGGACTCCTCTGTTTGGGAATGGTGCATCTTAGTGGGACCAAGCAGTAATTCAGGTCAGCAAATATTGTCTGCTTCAGGGTCTCTCCAGCCTGAATGTCTCTCCAGCCTCTCTTGACTCAGCTGACTGCATAATCTCTGAGAGAGTCTAGCCAGCTAATCCCATGTGTAGGCCTATAGATAGACACCTTCTTTTGGTACCTTCATTTCCAACCAGTTTGAGAAGGACTATAAGATGTGAAAATGTGACATTGCTCAGGGTCCCGTTGCCTGAACAGAGGGATAAAAGTGCTGCCTGCAGTGCCCTACATGGTGTTGGACGTCTGCACAGGGCCTGCAGATGTGACTTAGGCCTCACAATACATCTGCACACCCCTGCCTCAGCCAGGATACACTTGACATGGTAGGAGGCAACTATACCTAGGCAGATAAATGCTATCAACAGCAGGATGGCATTGTTGCTGAACTCCAAGCCAAGTGGCTGGGTTAAAAGCTGTCCTTTGCTTTGCTGTTGGAGATGAGGAAGAGTGAGCAGAGAGAAGACAGCCTAGCACAGCCCTCGGGCAGAACAGCTTTGGTGCCTGACCCCACATTAAGTATCTCTTAGATGGGTACTAACTCATCCTGTCCTGGATGGCCCATCCCAGTCCCTGCAGTGTTACCTGAGCACACCACACCAGCATCCTCGCTGTGGCCGCAGTTGTGCTCTCCCCAGCTGTTCAGCCCACATTCCTCAAGGGTGGACTCCGTTCCCATGCAGTGAACACTGTCCAGCCAGATGGGGTCTAATCCTTGCCCAAAATGAGCTGAGCCAGGTGCTGACATTGCCGTCCCACAGCCCAGCTCCCTGCACACAACTGCAGCATCATATATGTCCCACGTGTCGTCGCACACGGTCCCCCACTTCTGATCGTGAAGAACCTCAACTCTCCCAACACAGCTGTTCGATCCATTCACCAGCCGCAGCAAACGGTGCCGCAAAATGTCCGTGTCTGCAAAGGGAGCAAGGTGCACATTCATACCTGGTCATCAGCTCCAGCCAGCCTTTGAAATATATTAAGCCATGGAAAATCTAGAACATTCGTTCAAGATGCCTGGGAAATGTGTTACATTGTCAAAGATGGCTTGTGATTTGCTTCTCATCAGCTCGGATAAAAAGGGACCACAGCTACAGAGCTTGGGATTCAGCACTGGACAAAGGGTCCTGGGGTCAGTAGTGACTATGCAAAGTGGTAGGAGGCACAAGTAGATGAGTTTATGCAGCTAGAGTTATCAGAAGGAGAGGGGATAGAAGAATCGCTCTCATTCTGTGGTTCTGCACAAAATTTTCCTAACATCTTGCTGAGGTCTGTCACAGGGAAGAGCATCACCTGGTGTGGCATTCACACCATTCTCTGATTTTATTTATTTATTTATTTACCAGGGTGCAGAAAAGGCACCCATCCCTAACTGCAAACATGTGGTCAGGGTGCTACTGCACCCAACCTGCACAGTACTTATGAATGCAGCTTACCTGAGCACACCACACCAGCATCCTCCCCATGGTCACAGTCGTTGGATCCCCATGGCCTTGCCTGGCACTCAGAGAGGGTGGCTTCTGCCCCTGTGCAGTTCACATTATCCAGCCAAACATGGCCGGACCCTGGCCCGAAGTGAGCCAAAACTGGGGCTGAGACTGCCGTCCCGCAGCTCAGTTGCCGGCACACCACTGTGGCCTCACTTAGACTCCAGCCGTCATCACACACCGTGCCCCACTGATGGTTGTGGAGCACCTCCACTCTCCCTGCACAGCGGCTGGGGCCGTTCTCCAGGCGCAGCAAGGCTGGTGTTTCAATGGCTGTGCTTTCTGGTGGCGCAAGGGTGAGAGAGAAGACAGCATCAGAACTGATCTCCCATAACCACCCATGTCCTCAGCAGCTGCAAGGTTCCCTAGATGATGCTCCCCAGCATTTCTGTTCAGGAGGGTTTTTGCGTCCATGAAAAGCTGTTGAGGTATTTAGGTGCAGACGAATCAGCTGTGTGACCTCAAAGCCCATGCAAGTTCAACGTGAGCACAAGCAAACTGCCTCCATAAGCTGCTGCAGTCTGTTTTTAACGGGTCAAGGAACCTATTGTATTGGCTTGGTGAACCCAGCAATCTCCAAAGGTAGAGGCTTTCTGCAGACTCCCATACTACCTTCAAAAAGGCCTCAGGACCCCTCACCTTTGCCTGTGAGGTTGTAAGCTGTTGGTCCCTGCAGCACAGTGGGTTGGGACCTTACTGGGAACAGCTCTGCCACCCCATCCTGTGCACTCCCTCTGTCCTTGGTGCACACTCTTGTTGCCCATACTAGTGTACTTTTTGTGTGCTACCCCTCATCATCTCTACTGCTCCTTAATTTGCAGAAGAATGACCTGTGTGCTAAGGAGTGTGGCATGGCACTTTGCAACAGAGAAGAGAGGGGACAAGGTCACCCTTTCACCTAGGTGTCTGCCACCCAGCCCTTGGCTAAAGCTGTGAAAGTTGTATCAGTCCTTGGAGCAAAGCATCCTCCACTGACCTTTTCCCAGTTGCAAGCATGGTATTATCAATGATTACCTGCACATATGACTCCAGCGTCTTCTCCATGGTCACAGTTATTGACTCCCCATGGCCTGGCCTGGCATTCAGACAGGGCAGCTTCTGTTCCACTGCACTGAACATTGTCTAGCCAAATGGGGCCTGTTCCCTGGCCAAAGTATGCTGAGCTATAGGCTGAGACTGCCGTCCCACAGCCCAGCTGCCGGCACACAACTTTGGCATCAGTGACGCTCCAATCATCATCACACACAGTTCCCCACTCATGATCATACAGCAATTCCACTCTCCCGGCACAGCGGTTTGGGCCATTCACCAAGCGCAGCTCTGTGGAACCAGTGCTGGGGTCCAGGCGTTGGCTGGCTGAGTCTACAAGAAGCACAAGAGGTGCACCATGAAAATCCCCATGAAAACCCTTTGCCTCACATTTCTGGGGCACTGCAAGACCTGGCATGACCATTCTGCATTCCACCGTGTTTGCTGACTGCACTCAGTGATGGCTAACATGCAGCCACCTTTGAACTGAGACAAGAAGCAATGGACACAAACTGGAACCCAACAGGTTCCCTCTGAACATAGAATCATAGAATCACAGAATCATTTAGATTAGAAAAGACCTCTAAGATCATCAAGTCCAATCATTAACTTAGCACTGCCAAGTCTACCACTAAACCACATCCCTGAGCACCACATCTACACCTCTTTTGAATACCTCCAGGGATGGTGACTCAACTACTTCCCTGGGCAGCCCGTTCCAATGCTTCACAACCCTTTCAGTGAATAATTTTTTCCTAATATCCAACCTAAACCTCCCCTGGCACAACTTGAGGCCATTTCCTCTTATCCTATCGGTTGTTGCTTCTCCCAGGCTTGTTGCTTGGGAGAAGAGACCAACCCCCACCTCGCTACAGCCTCCTTTGAGGTAATTGGAGCGAGCGACACGGCCTCCCCTGAGCCTTCTTTTCTCCAGGTTAAACAAGCCCAGCTCCCTCAGCCACTCCTCATGAGACTTGTTTTCCAGACCCTTCAGCAGCTTCGTTGCCCTTCTTTGGACATGCTCCAGCACCTCGATGTCCTTCTTGTAGTGAGGGGACCAAAACTAGGAACATCAGGAAACATCTTTATTCTGCAGGTGACTGAGCACTCGCAGAGGTTGCCAAGAGAGTTTGTGGAGTCCCACTCCTTGGAGATACTCAAAAGCCTTCTGGACATGGTCCTGGGCAACCTGAGATAGGTGGCCTCATCTGGTTGGACCAGATGGACCCAGAGTTGCTTGCCAACCTCAAGTGGTCTGTGATTCTGTGAGATAAGGCTGATCACAGCTTCAGCAGTGTCATGCCATACGGTCCCGGTAACCTATGGTCTTTCAAGCTGTGGTTGGAGGTCTTGAGGACACTGGGATAGAAGAAGGAATGCTTTGTTCATAGTGTTCATGGAGCACCCTGTCCTCTGTATACATGCAGATGGAGAATGGGGACTCGGTACAGCTGTGTACCAATGTCTGCTGGGACAATTTTGGCACAGGTAGCTCCAGTGTTCACCAATTGCCTGCGCCTCAGTGAGCCACCAAATCTCCAAGCTATGACATAGTTTGTGGATGCAAAGGAGAGTTGTCAAGCTGATTTCAGATTGCCAGAGGCAAAAGCATAGAAACAATCTGGTGTCTCTTATACTGGTGATGGTGAGGAGGAATCTGGATATCTCCTCTTGGCCCCTCTCCCCTGCCTAAGGTTGGGCATCACAGAGTGGGTGGCTGTTTCTCTAGCTCTGCCCACTTTCCCTAGAAATTCAGCCAAAGCAAGGGTCCTGCTCACCATGGAGAGGTGTGATGTGGGTCCCTTCCAACTCAGGATATTCTATGATTCTGTGATTCTATGATGTGCAAGATGCCCCTACACATCCTCCAGAGGAGGTTCAGTATCTCAGGACCTTTGCAAGGTGGACTTAACACTAATTTACTGGGCTGATAATGTTTCTAAAACTGCTTTCCAAATTGTTCGCTGGTCCACTGGCCCCTGTGCTGTATGGGATAAACCACAGAACATCCAACTGTGTCCTCCCACCCCATAATTACCTCAGGGTGTTACCTGCACAAACCACACCGGCATCTTCTCCATGGTGACAATTGTTCTTCCCCCAGTCCTTCGCTCTGCAGTAGGAAAGCGCGACTTCCGTCCCTGTGCAATTGACGTCATCCAGCCAGATGGGACCGGACCCTGCCCTGAACTGGCCAGCTCTGGTGGATGACAGTGCTTTGCCACATTGCAGCTGACGGCACACCACACTGGCATCGTCCAGGTCCCAGTGGTCGTCGCACACCGTCCCCCACCTGTTGCTGTAGAATACCTCAACTCGGCCGGCGCAGCGGTGTGGTCCGTCCAACAAGCGGAGGGGCACCCGCTGGGAAGTGACCGGCTCTGCAAAGGACACAGCGATCAGAAAGGGCCCTGTGCAGAAGAGCTGGGAAAGCCTACACTACCTGTGCTAGCTTCACAAGGCCTCTGCAAACAGCAATGGTTTATGTGAAGGACCAATATGCTTCTCTTTTGGTACACAAACCCAAAATATCCAAATTGAGGAGAAAAAAAATGCTCTACAAACTCCATTTTCCTAATGAAAGACAATTAATTTTCAAGGGACTTCATATATTTTTTGCTGGATATTCCCAAACAAGTTCAGGAACAAAAACGAAAACACTGTAGGCTGGATTGAAAGCTCTGGGTGTAGGGAGTAGCTGTCGGTTGACTGTTGCATTAGGTAAAACATTGCCAGCAGGTCAAGGAAGGTGACCCGCACCTTCTACTCACTGGTGAGGCTGCATCAGAAGTACTGGGTCCAGTTCTGGGCCTCCCAGTATAAGAGAGACCTGGACATACTGGAGAGAGTCCAACAGAGGGACATGAAGATGATGAAGGGCCTGGAGCACCTCTGCTATGAGGAGAGGCCGAGAGCTGGGACTGCTCAACCAGGAGAAGAGGAGGCTCAGGGGGGATCTTATCAATCTGTATAGGTATCTGAAGGGAGGGTCCAAAGAAGATGGAGCTGGGCTCTTTTCAAGAGTTCCCAGTGCCAGGAGAAGAGGCATTGGGCACAAACTGAAAGACAAGTGGTTCCATCTAAACAGCTGGTAACACTTTGATACTGTGCAAGTGATGGAGCACTGGCACAGGCTGCCCAGAGAGGTTGCAGAGTCTCCTTGGAGATCTTCAAAAGCCATCTGGATGTGGTCCTGAGCATCCTGCTCTAGGTGTCCCTGCTTGAGCAAGGGGGCTGGACCAGATGACTTCCAGAGGTCCCTTCAACCTCAACCATTCTGTGCTAAGACAGTGAAGGGAGCTTTCTGTGTGCAGCCTTGTATTTTAATTAGTGATTTGCATGATGTGATATGGAGCTGACAACTGACAGCCAGTGGAGGGTTTCTTGTGTGCTGTGCAAAAGAGCAAGCGCTCCTGCTGTGCACAGAAATAATGAATTTTGGTGGACTGGAAAGCCAAGGGGCATTATTTGGAAAGAAGGCAACAAGAAATGAAGTAGGCAGAAGCAGGAAAAATAACAACAGCAACTCGACATCCCACCTATTAGAGGACTTGCAGCACAATCACCTCATATCTATGGGGTGAAGAGCGGTAGAAGTGCCTGCTCCTGTTTGCGCTAGAGGAAAGAGGACTTTGGGCCCCATCTTTGTAAGCAAACAGGCTGTCCCTGAAGAAGTAGCCAATACAAATATGCAATTTCTGATCTTAACTGTAACAGCCTGGTAAGGTTCCAAACATTTCCCAACCACTCTGTGCAAGGGCAACAGCACAGAGGCCAAAATAATTACCCAGCCAATAAGGTCTCCTTCCTCATCTGCCATTTTCTCTTCCTTTTAAAGGCTGGTACATCAAAGGAGGCTTTGCCCTGTCCATCTTCAAGCCCGGTACCCCAATTACTGCAGATCACAGACCCCTCTTTCCCCACACACATGGTCTATTAGGATGCACTTTCTCCCATGCAAGAGCTACTCACCACAGAGGCATGCCAGGTAGATGAGGAGCCCTGCTCCAGCATAAGCAGCCAGGGTGCCCTGCAGGGGCAGAAAATGTCCCAGGCTCCCCATGTCAGTAGTTTTAGGGCAGGTAATCGTCCTAGTGAGAGCTGCAAGATGAGCTGGGTGATGCCACTGCCAGAAAGCTTATGGTCTATCCCCTCCTCTGCCCTGTGTTTGCCTCAAGCTCATCCCTCCTCCTGCACTGATCCCTCCTCCCTACTGTCCCTGGGATTAAGCCCTCCTGTTGGAAGTGGTTTAAGTGGCCTCACCTCTGTAGCTGTACCTGCTCAGAGGCTCTCCCTTTCATCCACATCTCCCTGACCTCCAGCCAGCTCTGGTCCTGCAGCAAAAGGGTTTGCAAGTCTCACTTGTGGACGTTTGTAGCCTAAGGAAAAGCCAAGCCTTCCTGCTCTTCAATGACTTGTAATGAGCAACCACCTTTGTTCCTGCAAAACATACAAGTCGGCCTGTTGAAAAGGGCGGGAATCATTTCCCTTAATTTAAATGTCTATGAAACTGGGTATCCATTCAAGCTTGTCCCCTGAGGTCCCTGTTTGTGCCAGCTGGAGGAAGGGTAGGTGATTCACCTAGAGCCCTTGATGCTAAAGTGGGGTGAACTATGTCCTAGGAGAGTTCATTTTTCATTGGGACCCTCAGAAAACCAGAGAGTAGAATAGAATAGAATAGAATAGAATAGAATAGAATAGAATAGAATAGAATAGAATAGAATAGAATAGAATAGAATAGAATAGAATAGTTCAGTTGGAAGGAACCTACAAAGATCCTCTACTCCAACTGCCTGACCACTTCAGAGGTAACCAAAAGATAAAGTATATTAATAAGGGCATTGTCCAAATGCCTCTTGAGCACTGCCAGGCATGGAGCACCAACCACCTCTCCAGAGCAGAAATTTTTCCTAATGTTCAGTCTGAACCTCCCTTGGCACAGCTTTGTGCTGTTCCTGTGCGTCCTGTCATTGGTGACCGTGGAGAAGAGGCTGGCACCTCCCTCCGTGCTCCTCCTCCTCTGCAAGTTGCAGAGAACTGAAACAAAGGACACAAAAAACCCTTCTGGAAGAGTTGGTGGAGATAACCCTGGGCACAGGATCTTGCGAAGGACCATGGCTGTCAGTGTTCTTGGCTCCCTGATGTAATGCCTTTACTAGACAGGGATTCCCATGGGACTCGGTGCAATTGTTTGCACCATAGGAGCCCAGTGAAAAGCTCAGTGTCTATTCATTTGAGCTGAAGATGAGACAGGAAAAATGGGAGAAGCGGCAGTGATGGGATCCTCTTTGCAATGCTTCTTGGCAGCAGGAACCTAATTATCATCCCATTGCCTTCTGAAGAAAGCAGTTTTATGTGTCAGTGGCAACACAGCTCCCCCTACAGATAGGCAGGAGGAATGCAGCAGAGGGTTACCTAAGCACAACACGCTGACATCTTCCCCATGGTGACAGCTGTGGACTCCCCATGACTGGATTCTGCACTTGCTAAGGGCAGCCTCAGTCCCTGAGCAGGTCACTTTCTCCAACCAGATGGGGTCATAGCCTCTGCCAAACCTAGCCCAGCCTGGAGCAGATATTGGAGCACCACAACCCAGCTGCCGGCACACCACTTTGGCATCCTCCATGTCCCACTCATTGTCGCACACAGTTCCCCATTGCTGGTGGTGAAGCACCTCGACTCGCCCAGCACAGCGATTTGGGCCATTCATCAGCCGTAGCTCTGTGGGATCTAAAGGGGGAATGAGATAAATGAATAAACAGGGACTTCGTGTACTTCATTCCTCTGAAGCAGATGTTCTGCTGGGTGTTGCAACTACGTGCAACCATACAAAGTACAAGTGCATAACTTGTGATTCCTCCATCTGAATCAGCATTTTCAGTTAGAAGCAACTGAGTAAGAGAAAGACTTGGTCATATTCAGAGAGGCTGTGGAGTCTCCTTCTCTGGAGATATTCAAAGCCCCCCAGGATGCTATCCTGTGGAACGTGCTCTAGGTGATCCTGCTCGGCAGGGGAGTTGGACTAGTTGATCTTCAGAGGTCCCTTCCAGCCTTGCCCATTCTGTGATTTTGTGATTCTGTGATTCAGAAGAAGGTAAAAAACAGGATGCCTCACAGAGAATGTTTCCTATGGGCAATACCAGGAAGGCTCTCGGACATCCATGTTCAAACCATAAACATCAAAATGAGCTTCAAAGGTCTGCTAGGGTGACCACATCTCCCTCAGAGAGCACATCTAATGAGGAATTTTTTTTTTAAATGGCATTAATTTACTCTAGCAGAAAGAAGATTTGGCAGTGACATGGCTTCACTGTGTTGAGGTGGAGCGTTCTTCCATGCTGTTTTTCTATTTGTTCTCTGCTACTAAAGCTGCTTGCAAATATTGCCTGAAGTCACCCAGACTTGCTCTTCTGGCAACACAGGGCTGGCATCCCATTGCAAACTGGAGGAAAGGGGGAATATCTTTCAATCTTGGACCACTTCTAGAGATCCAGAAGAAACTTGGGACATAGAAATGGAATAGCCTCCAGCCACGCATGGAAAGCGTCAATGGGCAAATGACTCCTCTGAGTGCATGTGTTTAAACATCCAGAGCAGGCCTGCATGATGGATGTGGCAAGCCAGTTAAGAATTGACATTTTAAAGTGTCAGATACAGGATTAGCACAAACACATAAGAGTGCATCCAGATAATCTGTTGATGTGATGTCTACAAGAACAGTTACCTCACCTCCCAAGGACTGTTGCTTGCAATGACATTATACACAGAGGAATACAATGTGTATGGAGGGAAACAAACTAAAATTAGATGCAAGTATATCTACAGAAAAACTCCATGAAACCATGACCTGGACACTTACCTAAACACATAACAGTAACATCTTCATTGTGGTTGCAGTTATGGTCTCCCCAGGGCTTCAAACTACATTCAGTGATGGCGCCTTCTGTCCCCGTTCAGTTCACCTCATGCAGCCAGATAGGATTGTGTCTTTCCCTAAACAGAGCTTTGCCAGGGGCTGACACAGCCATCCCACAGCCCAGCTGCCGGCAGACCACCTCTGCATCAATCAGGTCCCAGCCATTATCACACACTGTCCCCCACTGCTGGTTGTGGTGGACCTCAACTTGCCCTGAGCAGTGGCTGGAGCCATTCACCAGATGTATTTGAGTTGGTTCTGGAAAGATAGAAGTGCCAAACATCTGGATATCCCACGACAGGATTGGAGCTGCCAGGGACCAGGGAGCCCAGTGCTTAAATCACCACATAATCTCACAGCTGAAGGGTGAAGAGGTTGTGGATGCAAACTGAGAAGAGTGCCCCTCAGGCACTCATCTCCTCCCCAGACTCATCACTCCAATGTAATATCCAGATGGACATCCCCTCTGAAACCACCTGTTCCTTTCCGTACCACACATCAGCCTATCAAGGGGTCCCTCCCACCTCCATTTTCAGGGCTGCAACGTAGACATCTACACCTAGGGCCATTTCAAAACTCTTCTGCTCTTTTCTCCACACCTCCCTCAAAGAAAAAAAAAAAAAAAAAGTGATAGCCTGGATTCCAGCCCTAATGGTAAGGAGCCAGAGTTACCTGAGCATTCAACACCAGCATCCTCTATGTGTTTGCAATTATGGCTTCCCCAGGATCTGGCCTGGCACAGAGAAAGGGCAGGCTCCATCCTGGCACAGGTCACATCATCCAGCCAGATGGGTCCTGTCCCTTGCCCAAAGGTAGCATCGACTGGAGCTGATAGAGCCGGGCCACAGCCCATCTCTCTGCACACCACCTCCGCATCCATCAGGTTCCAGCCATCATCACACACGATGCCCCATTTGCTGTCGTGGAAGACTTCCGCTCTGCCAGAGCAGGGGCCTGGGCCATTCACCAGCCTGGTGTGGGTCACATCTGGAGGGGGTGCCCCTGCAAACACCTGCGGGGAGTAAATGATCCGAAACTTTGCTGGGCATGCAATTACCTACAATGCTTAGGAGCAGGGTGTCCTCACAGGAAATTCTGGACAGCATCCAACAGTCAGGATGTGCCCATGTATGGTGTAATCTCTGTGAAGTCAGGAGGTGGTGATGCTGAGAAATGGTCAGAAAGGTTCAGCTTCCATGCCAGATGCAGAGATCTCTTGAATCCAAGAACAACATTTGGAAATTATCTGGAGCAACAGTGTGAAGAGGCTAATTCTTCATGAAATCATGGGGGTGGGAGCAGGATTCAGCTCAAAATCTATCTGTGAGCCAAGTGTCTACACTCACAGCACAATCAGAGGACACCTAGTTAACATCATCTGTGGGTGACAAGTGGTCCATCTCATCCTAAAGAAGATGCTAATGGAGAACCGATTGCTCCAGCAAATGCTGCTGTAGGATGGCATGACTCATGTCTCAACCACTCTTAACCATATTGACTAGGCCTCCTTACAGTGAAGGCCTGCACTCAGTTTAAAAGGAGATGACTGTGGACACGGATATTCAGAGAGGTGAACTCAGGCCTTAGATATAAGTAAGAAATTCTGTATGATGAGGGTGGTGAGGCACTGGAACAGGTTGGCCAGAGAAGTTGTGGATGCCTCATTCCTGCAAGTGTTCAAGGCCAAGTTGGATGGGGCTTTGGGCAGTCTGATCTAGTGAAAGACTACCCTGCCCATGGCAGGAGGGTTGGAGAAGATGATCCTTAAAGGCCTCTTCCAACACAAACCATTCTATGATTCTATGATTCTGAGCTGGTAGCCCTTGGAAGCAATGGTGTGAGACAAAGACCTCCCTGCTAGGACTGACCTTGCATGCCCCATTGGGTTGCATTGTGATCAGGACCACCTGATGTTAGCAGGACCTCTTCCCAACCCCATGCTTTGTGCACCTCAAAAGGTCAGCCATCACAAAGGAGGAACAGCAGTTGTCCTGCCCACCATTTCATCCTTCAGTTGTCCCCAGCAGTTGGTGCAAAACAAAATCATAGAATGGTCTAGGTTGGAAGGGACCTCTGGAGGTCATCTGGTCCAAGACGTGTGGGAGCAAGCCTCACCTGAGCACACGATGCTGATGTCTTCCCCATGACCACAGTTGTGGGCTCCCCACGGCCGTGCCTGGCACTCAGAAAGAGCAGTTTCTCTCCCGGTGCACTGCACATTGTCCAGCCAGATGGGGTCGTCTCCTCGCCCATACCGAGCCCCACCAACAGCTGACAGACCCATCCCACAACCCAGCTGCCAGCACACGACACGAGCTCCCGCAAGGTCCCAGTGGTCGTCACACACTCTCCCCCAGGTGCCATTTTAAAACACCTCCAGCCGCCCTGTGCAGGGGTTGGGGCCATTCACGAGTCTTACTTGGGCAGGACTTGATGCTGGCAATGAGGGAGATCAAAGGGAAGGAAAAGTTAATGGGAAATCTTAGAAAAGAAAAGGCTAAGGAGCAGATGGGAGAGCATCTTTACAATCTCAACATTTTGCCTGAAAGGAATAGGGAAGAACCAGCAAGAAGAAGACACAAACAATTATAATTTTATTATAATAATTTTGACAAAGACACATGGTAGCTGGTCCTTAAGCAAACCCCAGGCTCTTCCACCTACAGATAGATGAGAATACAGTCACTCAAAACAAGGAAAACCAAAATACAGTAGGACATTTTGCCAATTGCTTTTTAAATGCACAGGCTTCAGGATGAATTTACATGCCTAAATAGAACGTAGCAGTTGCAGGCTCTTTGTAGGAGCAATTTTGAGCAAGGCAATGCACTCAGAGCACCATGTGCTAGAGATGCTGCACTCCCAGATCTTACCTGGCTTTATTGGATGAACAGCCTTGGCCACAGCATAAGGAACATAAGGGTTCCTTTATTTTCTGCAAACACCTATCCTGCTTCCTCAGATCAGCCTGGCCCAAGCACATCAACCTCATAGCATTTACTAACCCATCAGAGGGCAGGTAATTCCCATTCCTCTTCTTTTTTCAGCCGTTCAAGCTCCACAACACATAGTTGACACTACCGAAATGGCAGCAACATACTCAGCACACTTGATTTCTACACCTTTCCCACTTTTTACCTGACTGCCTCTGTCATCCCTTTGCAATTCACTCTGTTTTCTTTTGACCATCAGTCTATGATTTGGACAGCTGGACAGCACTCTTCTTCATTCCCTGTAGGCTGTTTGCTCATTCCTAATTTGCCCCATGACACTACTGCTGTAAAAATTTCTCCCCCTTTGTGGCATCCACCTTCTAGAAGGTATTGGCACTTTTGAGAGAGACTCAAGCCTTCTGCAGCAGCCAGCTGGAAGAGAGCTGCCCTTTAGAGCTGGGCTAGGTAGTTCTGCGTCTACCCTACTTCCAGCAGTACCCATGAAACCCGTGCAGGTTGCTCCAAACATGCACCTTATGAACTTGCAGCAATGATAATTAAGTTGCATGGTAATAAAGAGAATAAGCATCGCTCCAGTATGGTGTTTCCCAAAATGTGCTGTGCAACCAGCATAGGGAGAGGGAGAGCACTGTGACAGGAAGGGAACATGCAAGGTACTCACCACACAACCCTGCTAGGATGAGGAGGATCTCTGCAGTCCCAAGCCCAGCACGGGCAGACAGCCTCTTGCCCATTGGGTGCCCAGCCAGCAGCAGAAGACTTTTGGAGAAGTCCCTCCCACCTAGTAGAGGTGCCAGAAGAGATGGGCTCAGCAAAGACTGAGCTCAGGTCCGCCATCACCAGCTGGAGAGGAAATATAGCAAAGACTGATGGAGGCAGCTGCGAGAGGATGCTTTCCACACTGCTCCTTCCCCTTGCTTGTTCCCCTACTCCCTGCTTGCACTTGCATCACATGGAACCAAGTTTCTGAGGTGGAACCAAATCTTCTGCTTTTGGCTTGATCCTTGGTGATGAGCAAACATGCTCTGGGAGCAGTTGCTGTGGGCACTTGGGGTGATGTCCCATGGGCCCATTTCACAAGAGGACAACAGAGAGAGGACAGGGAGGCCTTGGGGTGTTGCAGGGCTTGGGTGCAGCGTCTTGGCTTAGGTCCATCATAACAACCTACTCCCTCTGTAGTACATGATGTGGACTTTGTAGTCAACGGGCAAGAAAACAATGAGCATGAAGAGGCTCATCATCTTGATGAGGAGCAGAATCTGGCCCCACCAAGGAGGCTGAGACCAGAAGATTAGGTGTGGACACCTGCGTTGCAGCCAACCAGGAGCACCTCAGGGGTCAGATAGAGGCAGCAAGTGCTCTTGGTGGGAAGGGAGAGCAGCCTCTTCCACTCAGCACAGCGGCCATTTCTTCTGAACTTAAAGCACGAATTTGCGCCTACTGAAGCTGTCTGCAAGACGTTCTTTTCTCCCTCCCTACAGCAAACGTGGGTTGCAAGGCTTCTTCTGGCCTGCAGACATGCCCGTGCTCATGCTCTGAACCTGCAGCCACCACCCACCTGTGGTCCTGCCATTGCAACCAGCAGCAACATGACCATGCGTGCTTGTTGTGGTTCAACCCGGCAGGCAGCTAAGCACCACACAGTCGTTCATTCACACACACACGCACACCCTGCCCAGTGGGATGGGGGAAAGAATCAGAAAAAAAAATAAAAATAAAAGCTTGTGGGCTGAGATAAAGACAGTTTAATAGGACAGAAAATGAAGGGAAAATAATAATAATAGCAATAATAATAAAAAAAAATACACAAAGCAAGTGATGTAATTGCTCAGCAACTGCTGACCAATGCCCATCCCATCCCTGAGCAGTGGTCTCCCCCTTATCCCAGCCAGCCACCCTGGTTTTATTGTTCAGCATGAAGTCATATGGTATGGAATATCCCTTTCGTCAATTTGGGTCAGCAGTCCTGGTTCTGTCCCCTCCCAGCTTCTTGTGCACCCCCAGCCTCCTCGCTGGCAGGGCAATATGAGGAGTTGGAAAGTCCTTGGCTCTGTGTAAACACTGCTCTGCAGCAACTGAAAACATAACCGTTATCTTCATCAAAAATCCAAAACACAACATTGTGTGAGCCTCTACGAAGAGAATTTAACTCTATCCCAGCCAAAACCATGACAATGCTGAACCAGCAAGGCCCAGCGGTCAGCCCAGGATTTCCCAATTATTAATAGCCAAGCAGAGGACACCAGACTCCATGTCTTCCTGCCCAGCTCTTGATCTCCCTTCTCTCCTGGGAGATGGAGGAAGGGAATGGTTGCAGCACTCAGTAGGCACGAAACAGTGTAATAGCCCGTGGGGTCCTCAACCCTGAAGAAGATGGCAGGCTTACCCTGCCATCTTCCTTGTGGCTCTTCCTCCCCTTTGGCTCACCCAGGTCTTGGATCTGGGTCTCCACGGTTCACCTCAGGCCTTCAACCATGTACCAAAAACAGTTGGGGCAGATACCAGCTTTGAGTTGCTTTTAGGATTCAACCTCAGGAATAAACATTGGGTTTGCTCCTGCCAGCAAATCTCAAACTAAGCTATGAATTCAGTTTTGATCTTCCTTTAAGGAAAGCTGGAGCCCACAACAAGGGCTGGGCTAGACTTAGGTCTAAGGCACATGGTAAAGGGAAGGATTGTGCTGGTGCAGCAGTGGGCCTGGACTCATCACCTGTAATTTTGGTCTAGGTTAAGCCTAACAGTTTAGCAGCCTGTGTAGTCAGTGGATATCTGTGACAACTGGTTGGTATCAACCATTCCCACAAATGCTTGCCTCATTGCATCGGACATAAGGAGGAAATTTTTCACAGGAAGAGCACTGAGACACTGGAACTGGTTGCCCAGAGAGGCTGTGGATACCCCATCATTAGAAGTATTCAAAGTCAGGTTGTATGGGGCTTTGAGCAACCTGATCTAGCGAAAGATGTCCCTGCTCATGGCAGGGAGTTGGACTAGATGATCTGTAAGGGTGCCTCCCAACCCAAGAAATTCTATGATTCTAAGATTGCAAATGTCTGAGAAGACCTTCATATGGAGGGTAGAAGGCAAAACAAGCTCCTTTTTGTCAATTATTTTTCCCAGTTGTTAAATAATAAATAAATATCAGTTTAATAAGGTATTAAGGTATGATTTCTTCATACCTGCCATGGTATGAAGAAATAAAACCATAACCTGCTGTACCCACTTTTCTTGGGTATCGCTATTTCCCACACTGCCCCTCTGCACAGGACACTGCTTTCCGCTCATCATCCTCTTGCATTCCCCCTCCTTTTTTGGGGTCCTAAGCAGCGCAAGCAACTAACCCATGGTTTCTTGCAGCCATGATAAAAAAAACAGCCAGTCTCTGGAGCTCACGCAGACTTTCCCAGCATTGTGCATCTGCGTATTTTTGGATGACAACTGCATATTTTTGGATGAGAACTGCATATTTTGGATGCAGCTTCCTGCACTGTGTCTGGGGCTTGTGTATTGCTCTGTGCATGCAAATACCATGCAGTAGCATTCCTGAAGAGGGCACTCACTGTGCAGGGGAGAAAAAGGTGCTCCAAATTTAAGGGAAAGACCTTATGAGAGCCCACATAGTGAGATGGGTCAGGCAGGGGTTGTTCACCATCTCCTTGCAGAAGCAGAAATATAAGCAGCTCCCCCATGCTCTCCAGCATCAATCTTGTCTGAGTGCATGATGATAAGAGCACTTCAACTGCTTAGAAGTCTGTTTGCTCTTGTTTGGGAGGGGAGCCAGTCTTCCAGAATGTGGCTTCATCTGCTAGTTTTGTTAACTCTCCAGGTTCCAATCCCTCATCTGGAGACCAGATGTGATCTAGTAGCTCCTCTTGCTTTTTCATGCAGATAATCTATACAGCTATATCATCAGTGTTGCCCTGAACGTGAAGAGTAGCAACCACCACTAGAGACGGGGAATGTCCTGAGGGGAAAAAAATGAGTTTGTCTGATGCACAGAAGTATCTTCTGCTCCAGGAGAAACTGCACTGGGAGTCATGGAGGATCCGAGAATAATTTAGGGGGGGTGGGATGCTGCATAACAGGATGCAGGTCTCAGCATAAAAACTGGTTCTCTACACCAGTGGCTCTCACCTGTCTGCTCTCCAGCACAGTAATAGCATGGCATTTGGTCAATGGCTGTGGAGGTGATGGAGATAAGAAGGGTAGAGAGCATCAGGCAGGCATATGAGATGGTGGAAAAGGGAGAGGAGGAGGTACTGGGTTGCCCTAGGGACTTACTGGAAAGTGATTTTCATTAAACACTTCCCTTGATGTTCTTGACAGAAGGAAGAGGCTGTGGACATCAGGGAAACCTGTTCTTCCTTTCCCTTAGTATCCTCTTCCCCCCTTTCTTCAGACTGGCTTGCACAGGGAGGACACAGAAAGGATGATTTGAACCCTGAGGCTCACCACCAGTAGCGAGATCAGCTGGCATAGTGCTGGGGAACCACCTTCTCAGGAGGCAACAAAGGAAAACACAGAAAGGAAAGAGCACCTTATCTAGTCAAGTGAATCAGATGGTGAAGCCAATGCCATGTGTACATAGACAATGAACCTCAGCAAGAAGATCTCCAAGCATCTGGCTCACTAGTATCACAGGCAAGGTAGGAGTCTTGCATTTGCACAAGGTCTCAAAGGCTGCAGATGGAGAAGGTTGGAGGACAGGGATGCCCGGCATGCTTTGAGTCTGTAGGGAAGGTGAGCAGAAGCATTTTTTGATGCTGAGGTTTAGCCAGGTGAACCACCTTGCTGCCTATCTGTGTCCCTCCTCAGGGGCTGCTGGGAACATCAGGATGGGATCCAGTTTTGGATATTCACAGGACATGGGAACCTTTCCTCTGGTCTTGTATGCAGCTTGGTGGGGGCAGTCTGCATTTTATGCTTCTTTAACACAGTGGAGACAAGGAAAGCACCAAGAAACATTCCCTGCTCCCCTCTTCTGGGTGAGATGCAGGAGTGAGGGCTTTCTCTATTTTGGTCCTCCACATTTGTCTGAGTTGTACCTTGGAGGGGGAGCGGAGCCTTACCTGCACTTACAGATACATCCACCCTTTCCACCTCTGCAGAGACACAGATTGATGCACCCTGCTTTCAGCTCAAAGGTCTCTCATTGGCCCTTTTTATCCATCTAAACCCTTCTCCATGCTGGCTCATCCCTAGGACAAGGCCTTGCCCTGCAGTTCTCAGTGCAGGCAGTGAAAACACCCCAAATGGCCCCAAATAGTGATAAATGCCCATGCTTAAGCTATGGAACCCTTTTCTTGACTATTATGGGAGCTCACATGGGGACAGCTTGGCTGTGAACACCCAAATTCAGGGTCACACGCATGCCCCATGGTGAAATGAACCACCAAAGGGATCAGACCTTGCTTCTCTCCTCCATCTCCTCAAGACCCTCATTTCTGGGTTGGAATAACACCACACCATGCAGGAGCAGAAGCCTGGGACATCTAGCACATGTATGGGTCCCAGGAGATGTCTCCACTTCCCCAAGCAGCCAGGAGAGGGGAGGCTTCTCCACTCTGGCTGCTTTCACAAACAGATGGAAATCAAAATCAACCTCCTCCCAGAAAAGGTGCAGATCCTGACCTTGAGCCACAACATATCCTCCTGCTCCCAAACTTTCAGGGCATCCCCACGGGGCCACCTGCAAGCCCAGTCTGCAGCCATGTGTGTGTACTGGGAGGGACTGGGGTTGGGCTCCTGAGATGTCCTGGGCAGTGGGGAAGGGATCCCTGAGTACTGACAGTGCAGGGTCAGGGTAGGTGCAGTGGGGAGAGGAGCAGATGCAGTTCCCACCAACCGGGTAAGAACGTGTTTCTTGCTGCTCTCCTTTCCTCTTTTCCTCCATCACCACTGAAACAGGAAGAGGGAGATGTGAAAGTATGGTGGGAAACATGAAAACAAGAGGAGGTAGAGGAAGAAGGAGGAGAAAGAAGTAACAATCAACATTAGCATCGCCATCCGTAAGATGGAAGCCTTGTATAGACCCGAGGGTAAGGAGCGGCGGTGGTAGGGTGAGTACAACACTAGGGAAAGGGTTAACAAATCTTTCTGTCCATCTGTCTCACTTGCAGAGCTCTGGGACCTGGTGCCGTCTGTCCATCTGTCTGTGCCTTTCACTTCTGCATTCACTGCAAAGGTGCCAGAGCCTCCGAGGAAATTAGATTTATTGCAGACATCTGCAGTTTGGACTCCCACTGCTCCACTACTCTCCCCCAGTTGGCCATGCCCAGGAGCCCCAGGCCCTAGTGGTTGCAGGCCCCCCAAATGCACTGATCTGGGCTGTTCCTCTCCCAAAGCAAGTCTGGCTGCAGATGAAGTTTCATCCACAGTAATTTCCTGTATATAAGGGAGTGCTGAGGGGCAGTACAGAGGGCTATAGGGCACAGCTATGCACACCATGGGCTATAGGGTAGTGCTGAGGGCTGTACGTATAGCTGTAGGGCACAGCTGGGGTCCCCATGGGCTACAGGGCAGTGCCTGGGGCAGGTCTCTGCAGGATGTCATTAGGCGAGCTAAATCATAACACAATGCAGAAACAGGAAATCGCCCCATTTCCCTTGGCCTCACAGCAGGGGCTGCCTGGTGCGAAATGGGGCGGGGGAGTGCTGGGAAAACACTTTCCTATCCTCACCTCTCCTATCTGCAAGCGTTCAGCTGCAAAATCCTTGCTGGAGGGCAGGGGAAGCTTTGCTGCAAAACGTTTGGGAAGGGAAAGCTTTGCACAGCAGGAGTCCTCTGTAACCTGGCACAGAAAGAGTTTGTTTTGAAATTCTTGTGGCATTTGGTGTCTAATTCAGCCCTGTCTAAGGGGCCAGCCAATGCAGCAATGCCTGCCTTATCGTTGCGTCCTCCTGTGCCCCTTTCCTTCACCGAGCGCAGCCCTCACAGACTCACAGAATCCCAGACCGGCTCAGGTGGGAAGGGACCTCTGGGTCCCTCTGGTCCAACCCCTTGCTAAGCCAGGGCCACCTAGAGCAGGTTGACCAGGACCATGTTCAGAGGGCTTTTGAGTATCCTCAAGGATGGAGCTTCCACAGCCTCTATGGGCAGCTCAGTCACCCTCACGGTGGTGCTTGATGTTTAGAGGGAACCTCCGGTGTTTCCACTTGTGCCCATTGCCTCTTGGCCTGTCCCTGGGCACCACTGGAAAGAGCCTGGTTCTATCTTCATTGCAACCTCCCTTGTGGTACTTATACACGTTGATAAGACTTCGCCCAGCCTCCCTCATTCCACCTCCTGCCAAAGCCCTGTCAGATGGAAGACACTGTGGGACCCTTTCCTCTCCTTCCTCTCACCCAAACACATGAAAGAATTTGGGGACTATAGTCCTCTTTAGCCTCTTATTTTGCTCACCCACCAGCAACTCTTCAGTGCCTAATCCGATGCCACTGCACGGGCGTCCATCCAACCAGAAATACATCCTGGATCTCAGCACTCACAGGAGGTGCAGGGAGCTCTGCAAAGGAGCTGGCCATGGGCAGGCAGTGGCGAACGCTCAGGGAGCAAGGCACAGCAGGTCCCCATGGCACACTGCAGCCCCAAGCCTGGACCCCCATGCAGGACAAACTCCATGTGGTAGACAGGCAAGAGGAATGGGCACCAACTGAAATACAGGAAAATTCATTCAGACATAAGAACAAATGTTTATGGTGAGGGTTGTCAAGTGCTGGGACAGGTTGTGGGGTCTCCATCTATGGAGATATTCAAATGGAAATGGAAAAGCTCCTGAGCTCTGGTTGACTGCTTTGAGCAGGGGGGTTTGGACTGGATGATCTCCCGGAGGAAGATCTCCAGATCTTCCAACCTTAAATATTCCATGATTCTGTGATGCCTTGATGTGGCCAGCTGGGTCTCAGCCAAACTGGCAGCACTTTCTGCCACTCCTGTGACTCAGTTTTATTGCACCTTCACATCACCCTCCTTGGCCATCAGCATCCTGTAGCTTTGCATGAGCAGTTATTTCATCCAGTTTGTGCTCTACGCAAATTCGGTGTTGGGACTGAAAGGTTTTCTTCACCCTCCTGCTGCCTCCCTTGCTTTCCTGCTGTGCCAAGTGGTAAGGAGGGGAAAGCTCTGCCACAGGGTTAGTTAGCAGGGAAAAAGAAAATGCCTGGGGGGGTTGCAATGAGCCCTGGGCTGTTTGTGTTTGAAAGGGGCCTGTTGCTATTTGATTTCCTGTCACAGCAGAGACTCAGGCTGTTTTTCATTTCCTCTGAGTCAAATGGAAACCAAATGCACTTAAGAAAATATCTGCCCTCAGAAGCTCCCTGAACTTTGGCTCCGTGCCTGGAAAACAGAGCCTGAAGCTCTTTCTAACACAGAGCTGCTGTTTGCTCTGGGCTTGGCTGCAGCTGACCTGGGCTGATGGAGATGTGGGAGCTGCACATTCCCACTCATCCTGGCCGCACTCACATCCACCACGAGGATGATTGGCATCTGTCAATCACCAGCTCAAGCTGGGGGAAAGTGGTGATGTTCTGACACCTTAGCAAGGGATGCTGGTGAGCTGCCTGCAGTGACACCCTGGCGGGTGTCTGGTCCCGGAACATGCCTAGACCCATGCTCAGCAGCCAGGGATGTAGGACATGGGGAAACCTGGAGAGAAAGCCAAGTGCTTGACCCTGAGATGTTGTGAAGGGTGCAGAGGAAGCTCTTCTGTTATTCCTTGGGTGCTTTGTCCTCCCTCCAGCTCTCTTCAGAAAGGTGAGCCCACATGGGCGAGTTCTGGTCCCTCCGCCACACTGACCCCCTGCCCACGGAGACAAGCATTGAGCACCTGGTGACAGCCCTGGACATCTTGCGGTGTGTAGGCATTGAGATAACCAACACCACCATGAACGTGACCCAGCATCCCCTGGGCTCCTTCCCTCCTCCACAATTGCCCTGCCATCCTCTGACGGAGGAAATCACCCCAAAATCCCTCCTCTTTGTTCCCCACTATCCCTCAGTGTTTGCCCCATGCTTACCTGTGCCAATTCCCTCAGCTGCTCTAACAAACCAAACTCCCTGTCCCCCCTCGTTGTCTTCCTACAGGAGTTCCTGCTTCCGGGAGGAGTCCTTCCAGCCACCACCACCCCACCCCCCCAGGACCCCCTCAGGCTCCATGGGGATCTGCCTATTTGCCAAGTCCCAGCACACCTTCCTTGGCAGCCTGCTTTATAAGACCAACCACTTCACTCTGGACATTGTGTTTTTCAGCCCTCTGGAGAAGGTTTTTTGTTGCATGGCCTTTGGAGTCCAGATCATCAAAAACAGAAATCAGGTGAGCAACCCTGAAAATGTCTGTAATAGTACGGTTCAGAGCTTCAATTCCCATAACTTTGCATCTTTGCAGAAAGCCAATCTGAGCAAACACCAGGGGTCCCTGGAGGTCACTGTAGGCAAAGTCCATGTGACTGCCATCATATCCAACATTCAATCATGAAAAAAATGGTGGAAAACCAGGAATCAGAAAACTGATGATGTGGAGTGACACCTTGATGCTCCTGAAATAGCAGGATCAGCCAGCTTCTGGCACCTTCATATCTTGGCGGGGCCCATTGCTAAGGGCCTTTCAGCACCCCAAAGCATGAAGGTCTGTGAAGTGACCAAGCCAGGGCAAGGCCACCCCTGCAGTAAGGTCCCCCTACCTTCATTGCTTGAAAAGAGCCAGTTCATGGCAATAAAGCTTGGAGATGGTGATCACATGAACCTGGCTTTGACTCGCCTTTGCTCTGCTTATAAGAGGACCCTGGAGTATCTCCTGGAGCAGGACCCTGGAGCACATCTCACACAACACATGAGTGAGGAATGTTTCTCCCATCACGCTTGCTCCAACAGAACCTGGGGCTGAAGGTGTGGGGCCGAGTGCTGACATCAGAGCAGTGCTCATGGCTGGACAACTTCCCATGCCATGCTGCCCTTCCTGCATATACAAGCACGTCCATGGGACGAGTGGTAGTGCTGGCATCTCTACCTACGGTGGGAGGAATACTCTTGTATCTCAGAGGCACCAGGACTGAAGGAGCCTGACTCTTTGGTGAGTCCAATGTGAAGGATGGGAGAGGGTTTCATCAGGAAACTTCTGCTTCAGTTTCCTGTGCATTGCTCTAGGGTGGCATGGTCAGTATTTCCGGCTCTGCTGCGAACCTCCTGCCATGGGATGTGCTTTGGGGTGTGTGTTTGCTCATCAGTTGTGGCATACAGCTCCTCTGCAACTGTTTCATGCAGTTCCCAATAAAGGAGGAGGCCTTAGCAGAGACCATGTCCTCAGACATAGTGGCACACGTGATGTCAAAGCCAGGGACTGCACAAGAGACAGGGAAATGTTTGGAAGGATCTTAAATTAAAAGTCCAGGATGGGTCTGCTCACCCAAGGTTACCCTTGTTCCCATGAAGAGAGATCAGCAGCACTCAGCTAACCTGCCATAAATTGCATTGTATCACTTTGAATAAATTTCACATTGCATTGCAATGTAAATAAATCATTGCATTGCATATAAATTGTGTTGCTTAGCAATAAATTGTGGAGCAGTTGACGTTGCTACTGGTGACTCTTCCACCTGCACATGTAAATCTATAGTTTAATGGGGCTCATGGACTTTCACAATTTCTCTGCTGCAGCTAGGTGCAGCTAGTTGATGTTGTCCTTCTGCTTGTCAGGACAGTGGCTGCTGGAGTTGTCTGTAATTCCTCAATACACCACAAAGCAGAGAGGAGGAAGGGTTAGGGTCTTCTCCTCAAGTCCCAGGGGTCCTGTGCTCCTCCAGCCTTTCCCAATTCAGGGATCTTGCTGGGCTTCACCTGAGTCATCTGGCATTCCTGTGGGTTTGCATGGGGGGGCGGGACAGAGCAACTTGATATCAGGGGGTCAAACACACTTTTCATCTCCCGCAATTGCTGAGGTCTCTGTGGGGTCCTGGACAGACCACTGGAGAGATCCACATCCAACCTGAACCCTCAGCCTGAGCAATACACTCATCTCCATACCGGTGTTACCAGCTTAGCATTGCTTGCAGCTACCAAAGCTAGCCATAAGGACAAAGAGTAAGGACAGATGAAGCGCACAATGACATATAGCTTGACAGCACATGCAGGGACATGAAAACACAAAGGTGGTCAGACTGTTTTGGACTAGAGGTTTGCTTAGCCCAGCACCAAAATGTCACCATAAGCAAATGCCAAGAAGAGAACAGGACACCCAGGGCAGATATGTGTGGTGCTTCCACATCATAGAATCGTAAAATCAAAGAATCATCGAATCATAGAATGGTTGGGGTTGGAAGGGACTCTTGAGGATCATCTAGTTCCAATCCCCCTGCCATGGGCAGGGACACCTTCCACTAGACCAGGTTGCTCAAAGCCCCATCCATCTTGGCCTTGAACACTTCCAGGGATGGGGCCTCCACAATTTCTCTGGGCAACCTCCAGTGTCTCACCACTCTCATTAAAGAATTTCTTACATATATCTAACCTGAATCTACCCTCTTTCAGTTTAAAACCATTACCCCTTGCCCTATCACTACACGCCCTTGTAAAAAGTCCCTCCTGAGCTGTCTTGTAGGCCTGCTTTAGGTACTGGAAAGCTGCTATAACATCTCCCCCGGAGCTTTCTCTTCTCCAGGCTGAACAATCCCAGCACTTTCAGCCTGTCTTCACAAGAGAGGTGCTCCAGCCCTCTGATCATCCTCATGGCCCTCTTCTGGACTCACTCCAACAGGTCCATGTCCTTCTTATGTTGGGGGCCCCAGAGCTGAATGCAGTACTCCAGGTGGGGTCTCATGAGAGCACAGCAGAGGGGGACGATCACCTCCCTCGACCTGCTGGCCACGCTTCTTTTGATGCAGCCCAGGACGCAGCTGGCTTTTTGGGCTGCAAGCGCACATTGCTGGGTCACGTTGAGCTTCTCATCCACCAACACCCCCAAGTCCTTCTCCTCAGGGCTGCTCTCAATCCATTCTCCACCCAACCTATATTTGTGCTTGGGATTGCCCCGACCCAGGTGCAGGACCTTGCACTTGGCCATGTTGAACTCCATGAGGGTCACACAGACCCACCTGTCAAGCCTGTCCAGGTCCCACTGGATGGCATCCCTTCCCTCCAGTGTGTCAACCGCACCACACAACTTGGTGTCATCGGCAAAGCTGCTGAGGGTGCACTCAATCCCACTGTCCATGTCACCGACAAAGATGTTAAACAGCACCAGTCCCAATATTGAACCCTGAGGAATGCCACTCGTCACTGGTCTCCATGTGGACATTGAGCCATTGACCACAACTCTTTGAGTGTGACCATCCAGCCAACTCCCTATCCACCGAGCGGTCCATCCGTCAAATCCATGTCTCTTCAATTTAGAGACAAGGATGTCATGCGGGACAGTGTTGAATGTTTTCCATAAGTCCAGGTAGATGACGTCAGTTGCTCTTCCCTTATCCACCAACACTGTAACCCCATCATAGAAGGCCACCAAATTTGTCCGGCACGATTTGCGCTTAGTGAAGCCATGTTGGCTGTCAGCAATTACCTCCTTAGATAACTAGCTATCTAACTCCTCGGTCTTCCTGATGTTACGCAGCCTCCTCACCACCTTCCACAGCTCAGCCACAAGCTGCAGGAGGTCCTCCACCTGGGCATGACTGTTGCCACCTGTCCCTGCCCCAGGAGAAAGGTTGAGGCACTCCCTGCAGCCTGAGGTCTGCAGTGCAGCCTCTTGCTTCAGCAGCTCTGTCTGGGTGGAGGCATCAACCACCGCTGGGATAGACAGTGCAGACCCCGCAGCTGGAGCCACTGCCTTTGCTCTCAGACAAGAAGCCACTCTTGGGAGAGGTGCCAGCCCCTGGCGGGTCTCTGCACACCTCTGGGGCTTGCCCCGCTCTGGAAATCCCCCGGAACACCGCAATCCCCCACTCCACTTCCCATCCTGTTGCAGCTTCCCATCCTCTAGCCATTTCAAGCTCAGGAATTTCCTGAGCTCTGCCTGACTTCCTCCCTAGTGAGCTTTCTGCTGCTCTCCAGCAGGGCATGGGAGGTGCAAGCATTGTTTTCTGAGTGCTAGCAGCAGGACTGGCCAAAAGGAGGCAACTTGGCCATGGATATCTGGCGAGTGTCCAGGGCTAGATGCTTCCAGAGCCAGTGCAGCCTTCTGCTGGACTCCACCCAGGACTCAAGAGTTGCTCTTTACCAGACTTGCAGGAAGCTGGGGAGGAGACAAGCATATTTTGCTCTGGGCTTCCATAGATAGAGGTGGCCCAGCCCATCACTTTTGTTTCACTTTTGCCCCAGTGCAGAGCCTCTGCTGCTCCGCAGCCCTGTAGCTCTCCCGTGGCAGAGAATTGAAGATGACAGCAAAGGAGAAGAAGGTCTGTGACACCTCCCTCCCTGCCAAGTTGCAAGTTGCCATAGATGAGAGCATGGAAAGCCTAATGAGAAGCATCAATGTCTGCCGTAGTGTAGGCATAGAGATCATCAACAAGACCAAGACGGTGACACTGCAGGACTTCAGGTGCGCATCCGCTGCTTCCCCACTGCTTTTCACCACCTTTCCCATGGGGGATCTCCCTAAAATGCCTTGGGTGTCGGGAAACCAAGGGAGGTAGGCTCAGTGCCTAGTGCCAGAGCACTCTCCTGGAAGTTCCTCTAGCTCCTCCTGGACCTGCCCTCTGTTTGCACGCACCAGCTGCGCTATTCAGATGCATGTGTTTACGAAAGCCTTTCCTTATCCACCTTTGGAGGACTTGTCCAAACAATCCAAGGCCATCAGGATGAGCTCTCATCCCTTCCTGATTGCGGGAACAAGCAGAAAGACAGGAGCATACATTTATACCGTGCTTCCATTGCCATTCCTGTCTCTTTTCCTATTCCCCTCCCATTAAGGCTCAGTTTGTGCATTTGGAGGTCTACTGAGTGTGGAGCGGAGATTTTCTGGGATCGCAGGGGCAGTTATAGCAGTGTGGACAAATGCCTTCCCGATGTAAAGGTGGTAGGAAGCAGAAGGGAGGGATGCTACCAGGGAAATTTCTGCTGGGACAAGTGTTATTCAGTGTATTCATGAGCAATAAGGAGGAGGTGTCCATAATGGCACTGTCTGTGGCAGAGAGGAGCAAAGGCCAGAGGCTCACAGACTCATGGGATCACAGACTGGTTGAGGTTGGCGGGGACCTCTGGAGGTCCTTTGGTCACTTACCCAAGACCATGTCCAGAGGGATTTTGAGTATCTCCAAGGATGGAGCCTCCATCACCTCTCTGAGCAGCCTGTGCGAGAGGTCAGTCACCCTCACAGTAAAGATGTTTCCTGATGTTCACACGGAACCGCCTATGTTCCAGTTTGTGTCCATTGCCTCTTGTTCTGCCCCTGGGCACCACTGAAAAGAGCTTGGCTCTACTCTGTCTTTGTCGCACCCTCCCTGCAGGCACTTACAGACATTGGTAACATCCCTGTGAACCTTCTCTTCTCCCGGGTAAATGGTCCCAGCTCTCCCAGCCTCTCCTCATAGCAGAGGTGCTCCAGTCCCTTAATCATCTTTATGGCCCTTCGCTGGACTCTCTCCAGTACATCCAAGTCTCTCTTGTACTGGGGGCCCAGCACTCCAGATGTGGCCTCACCAGTGCTGAGCAGAGGGGAAGGATCACCTCCCTCCACCTGCTGTCAATGCTTTGTCTGATGCAGCCCAGGATGCCCTCAGCCCTCTCTGTAGCAAGGGCACATTGCTGGCTCATTGTCACCTTGGTGTCCACCAGGTCCCCCAGATCCATTTCTGCCAAGCTGCTTCCCAACTGGGTGCCCCTAGCATGTGCTGAAGCCTGGCGTTGTTCCCCTCCACTGCAGGTCTTTGCAATTCTCCCTGTAGAACTTCATGAGGTTCCTGTCAGCCCAACAGGTTCCCCTGTTTATGACAGTGACTGCTCTGGAGCTTGCTGCTGCTCACTGGCAGCTGCACAGAGGGCACACCTTGGGTCCAGCAAGGCTTGGCAAAGAGGGTTGACAAAGATACTGACTGGCCTGCTGTCATGCTTGCTCTGGTGGTGCTTGGCACTGATGATGCTGGCACTGGTGATGCTTATTCTTTAGAGGAGGCTGAGTCCCTTTCGGTAGCCTCACAAGTGATGGGCGTGCAGGTGAGGGCTTCCCTTGTGCCGCCATCACCTCCCCTCCCCTGGGCTCCAGCTGCCTTTTCATACTAGCCCTTCTCCTCCTGCAGGAGTTACTGCTTCAGTGGCAAGATCCTGACCACTCTCCCCTTTGAGATCAGCCCAGGCTCCACTGGAAGATGTGCTTTTGCAAAGACTCCGTACAGCCTGCGTGGGAGCGTGGGTGTCCTGGTCTGCAAGGCCAACTCTTTCTCACTGGCCATCATGTTCTCCAACCCCTTCGACTACTTGCTTTACAGCATCGAGTTTGCTGTGGAGATCTTCATAACGGAGAACCATCTGGGAATACTCTCTAATGTCTTCTCCAACATGATGAAGAGCAAACCTTACAGTGGCTCCACGTTCTTCCAGCGAGCCAAGCTAGAGTCTGAGCATGAAACCTTGGAGGTCTCCAGGGGGAACATTCATGTCAGAGCCATGATGTCCAACAGTGAGAAAGCAATCCTGAAAGTCCAGATAGCTGAGATACATCCACCACCCTATACCAAAAACATGTGAATGAAGACAGGCACCTTGCTGTCAAAAGCATCCTGTGTGAGATATTCGTCAAGGATGCAGTTAGGGATCTCACTGTGCTGCCCCATTGGTGGTCACTGGTGCTGGCTGGTGATGATGGATCCAGTGGGAGATGGAACCACCAGCAGCCCATCCCCTCCTAACTGTCCCGCAGCCTCAGTGACTTTGCCAGTAAGCTACCAATGCTTAGCAGCTTGTAAAGTACTAATTCATGTTTGTGGGCAATAACTAATAAACAATGTTCTTACCCTTGTGAGGTGCATATATAATCCTTGCAGAGATGCTTAGCATGTGGATAAAGATGCCTACAGACAGCATCACAGCAAGATGCAGTGACACCTCCCTGCATGTGCGCTGCCACCATGTCCTCCCCCTGCTCATCCTGGGTGTTGTTCCTAGCTTAGATAGCCATCCTGGCTCTGTTTGGGATGTCCTGGGTCAGCCTAAAAGCTGATAGACAGCAGCTCCAGAGGAGCGTCTCTGGTTGGCAGGGGACATCTGTCTGTGTCACGTCTACAGTCCCTTGGGAACCATTTCCCCTTTGCCCCTTGCACTGGGAGGAACCACCTGTGCAACATCACTTTTGTCACATCATCTACTCCAATTCCCCAGCACCTCCACCTATGCTTGTGTCGAGCATGTCCTTCCCAGAAGTCAGGCACTACAGGAGAAAGGGCAGGCTGAGAAGGGTTGGCTTTTGCAAAATGCCACATCCAGGTCAAAATGGAAGTAAATATTCACTAGAAGATTAAAGTGCTGGGTGGAACCTGCTGCAGCAGAGCTCAGGGAGAAAGAAAGCACGTGATTTCCTGCAAGAGGGCTCACCCAGTTTTAGCTGGGCTTCCCCTCCCTGCCCTCCCCAGGCTCCTCTCAGCTTTCCCAGAACCCTACTGCACCATTCTTTCCCAAGGCAGCAGCCACCCAGCCAAAGGGGAGATTTAGGCTT